>CM012439.1:37407117-37993324 GCA_003999625.1 Oryzias javanicus
AATCTATTTTAATCTCCTATCACGATCAAACTTATTTGATAAAACTGGACTTATTTTTCTATGAATGTTTGAACTCTGAGGGTTTAAAAGAAACGCATAAAAGTTTAAAAATCTTCAAGTCTGTCTGAGAAAAGTGGAGAAATTGTGTTTTGAGGAGTTTTACAGCCTTAAAACATCTAGAATTTTAGTAAAGATAACCACTTTGCACATTTCACCAAATCACAGGTTATTTTAGAACGTAACTTCTGTGGAGAACATAGTTGTGAAGAAAAACTAACAAGTTATACATTTCAGTTCCAAAAACGAGGCTGAAGTTAGCTTCTGATTCAAAACATTCCACAGTGATCTTCACTCTAAGAACAGCTCCTGTTCAAAAACCGAGATGCTCAAACCTGGATTAAATTATGCTTTAGGTAGTAAAGAATGTATTAAACATTTATTTGTGATTGGCTAAAGCTTTAGATTTGGTCAAATCAAATAAAGGAAGTCTTTTGTCCCTCGTGCAATAAGACAGAACAGCTCCCTGACTGAGCATCAAAAGAGAACCTCACTGAATTTCTACTGTTTGAATATTTTATGGCTTTATTATCATTTTAATGAATTTATTTAAGTAATAGAGTTTTATCGCTTTCAGGTTTTTATTCTTTTATTTGTTCTTATGTTTGTGTGGTGGTTCAAGCAGCTGGCTGCTCTTAAATTTCCTTTAATAATTCTTCTGTTCTGTTCTATTCTATGTGAAATAGGAGGATTTTATCACATTTTTTTGCACTCTGACCGCCTGAAAACGATGTGAAAAATGCAGTGGACTGTTCCTTTAGTGCCCTCGCGGATCGGAAGCTAACGTCTGAGCTAACCGTCTCCTAAAATCAGTTTTTTCTGGTTTTCTGAAGTATCAAATAAATAAAATATTTTTAAAAATGAAAAAATAAACATTAAAATTCACTTTTTGATCAATATTTTGTTCAGAACGTTTAAAAAAGACTGTAAGATATATTATTATTATTAGAGAAAATAAATAATCTGCATTTCTGGTTCACATTCTTCTTTTGTTTTTTGTAAACAGTTTATAGAATTTTAATTTTGTTTTTTGTTTTTTTATACATCACATCATGTTGTATAAGTATATATATATATATGAGTTATTAAATAAATAATATTAAAGTACAATAAAGTAAAATAATAATAAAGATAATAGTAAATTAGTTCACATTCTTATAATGCAAATATAAACTTTCTGGAAAAAGAAAACTGAAATTGAAGCATTTTATCTAAGATTCTTTCTCAAATGTGTATATGTTGTCTCCACAGCTGTTTCAGTCACGAGAAACTCTCCTCATATATATTTTTTTGAGTTGAAAGAGACTGAAAGTGTAAATAAATCTGGAGATTCAGATCCTCAGGTCTCAGGTAGAAAACGCGTCAGACTGTATTCATTTATTGGAGTCTTTTCTTCACCCAGAGGAGAAAGTCTGATATTTTTCTCATTATGATGCTTCTGAACATTTACTATTCAGAAAAAATAGAAGAAATCAAGAGAACAAAGATGAGATTAGTAAAAACTAGTTTGTGATTTTTGCCTTCGTTCGTGTAAATTCTGCGTCAGAATTAAATATGTTTTTCCTGGAAACTCTCAGCACTTTTAAAGTTTTTTTGAGCAGCACATCTGCATTGGAAGTTTCTCCACTAATGAGTTCAACTGCATTCAGTGTAATGTGCTAACGGCCGCCGTGGCCTGCTTGTTTACTGGAGCTTTTGCCAACATCATTGAGTCTCCGCCTCAATATCTCAGCAAAAACGGGAATCTAAATAATAACTGGAGAAGCAGCTCTCTGGATTGGATCATTTAGTCCAATTGCAGTGATCTCCTCCAGCATTAAGAACCCCCAGAGAGGTCTGCCTCTGAATTAATTCACTTTTTTATGTACACAAATGGAGTCAGAGATACAGAGTCTGGGGTAGGTGTGATTCTGCCTCTCCAGTCTCTTTTTAGTGATTTTCTGCTCTTGGTCTGTGTGACGTTCATCCCTGCAGAGGACCTACATCACTCGGGAAATCGTGGCCACAGACGGAGGAAACCGGAGCAGCTCGGTGGAGCTTTCTGTCACCATCACCAACGTGAAGAACCAGCCTCCTCAGTGGGACAACGACTCGTACAGCGTGGTCATCCCCGAGAACACAGTCAGAGACACGCCCATCGTGGTACGTGTCTCCAGTCACAGCAGTAAAACACCTGCAGGGAGTAAAAAATCCTGGAAAAAACACAAATCTGATCTTAATCTGAAGTTATGGAAGTTTTTAGGAGTCATAATCCAAAGTATTTACCATTTCTCAGTTGACAATTCAATTTGAAAAATTACAACTCAATATGTTCATTTAAACATAGGATATTTAATTAAACAAAATCAGTTTGATTGTTTATTTTCATGGGTTTTTGATGTCATAATTCAAATGAAAATGCGTTTTGCATTTTGATATTTCAAAATAAATACATGGTTTGCTGTAAATTCATTTTAAAGTTACTTAAAATCTTTTGCATAGAAAAAGTTATGCTTTTTTGTGTCAAAACTTAAAACCAACTTGCAAAACAACCATAATAAGCTTTTTTTTTTTTTTTTTTTGCTTAAGATATTCGGTGATAGAAATTCCTTAAAAATCGTTTCCAGTATTTTCATCATCCAGCGTTGTCACGATCTGAATGTTCTCTGGTCGGCTTTGAGTCTGAACAGAACTTTGTAGATAAACTAAAGCCTCAGTCACATGACCTGTGAGGGCGTTGAGGGTCGTAGACAGGATTCGCCGCATCCTAAGGGGAGCAGCAACCTCAAAGACGTCATGAAAATGGACCGTACCATTATCGTGTGCGGTAAAGTCCATTGTAGAGTATTTGTTAGGCTAATGGAAGTTGTACATCTGCTGTCACGTGCTACATATGACTTTGAAAAGTTAAAAAAAAGTTTTTTAAACTTCCTCCTACTCCATTTCAAACTACATAACTGAGTTGTAATATTTTTATTTATAATTATATAAGAATTTTTGTTTCTGTTTTTTTTTTACCATTTATTGTGTATGTATTGCTGGAAATAAAGAACTAACTAAACCAAGGGTGTCAAACTCAACCGTACAAGGGGCCATAATACAAAACACACCTTAGACCTCGGGCCGAAAAGGATAAATATTTAATGAAAACTCTAAAACTACATTTTTAAAACTTTAATCGTAACTTTTTTAATCATTATGAATTAGAGATCTATAGCATTACCTGCGATAATGCTAGTGTGAATGCTGTAAGCTGAATTTTCGCTGAAATGCTAGCTGAAAATGAAATTGATAGCTAAAAAAGCTGAAGCTGATAGATCCAGCTAAAAGCCAACAATTAGCATAAGAAAACAAAACAAACATCAGAAAAATAAAAAAAAACTTAGGTTGCCAAAACAGCTTACATTGTAGCTAAACAATAGCTAAATGCCAAAATAGCCAAAAAACCTTAGTATAAATACTCATATTCCAAAAAGTTAGCGGAATGCTAATTTGTGTAACTTTAAAAACCAAAACTTAACATAATAATAATAATAATAATAATAGAAAGGCAGGAACATTCCAGAATAAATCAACCTAAACTTTAAATAACTGAATATTTTACTCTCAATATTAGTATATTTTGTCAAAATTATACAAGTTAAAAATAAGCGCAAGATAACATCACGATAAAATAAAAAGGATCTAGAGGGCCGGATAGAATTACCGGGCGGGCCGGATCCGGCCCCCGGGCCTTGACTTTGACACGTGTGAACTAAACTAAACTAAACTAAACTAATAAAAAGTCGTACTAAAACTAGTCATTACTTAGATATAAATGTAAACTCCTGTGCTTCAGAGGAAAACCAGCATGAAGAGCACCCTACCGGCGCCCTACGCCTAACTTTTAACAACAGAAGTTCAGACCCCATGAAAGCTTTAAACACCTCTACATGTGGAAAAGGGAGAAGCTGTAGGGGAAGAAGAAGAGTTCAGATTTGTCTGTGTCGTCACCTGAACAGTAAGGCTGTCGACTAATCGACGACTAATCGACTGTTAAAATATTCAACAACTAATTTAATAGTTGATTAGTCGTTACTTTAAATTATATAGAGTCAGAATGTAGTAAAGTTAAAAGATTTAACGGCTTTCTTCTTGCTTTTTGGAATAATTTAGCATTTATTAAGGTTTATTAGGCTATTTTGAAGTTTACTAATATTTCAGCTACATGCTAGCTATTTTGGCTAATTTAGATTTTTTTTTTCATTTTTCTAGGCTAAATTTGAGTTCAGCTAATCTTTCAGGATGCTAACTATTTTGCCTGATTTAGATTTTTTTCAGTTTGTCTAGGCCACCTCAGCAACCTGTAACAGTTAAAGAACCATTTGGGCTCGATTTCTACTGATCAAAACCTAGAAGGAGCCGCATAGTCTTACTTTTCCTTTAGGATTTACATTAATTACCTTCTGTTTTTTAATAATAAATATGAATTATACCCATTTGCAAATATAAGTGTATTATTTTTTGACACAAACAAAAGCAAAAATATTAAAATAACCCAGCATATCTCAAAATGTGATTTTTTTTTTAATTTTTTATTTTTTTATAACCAATGTTGTGCAGAACAAGATAAGTCCTTTTAACTCATAAAAAGAAAAAAAAAAGTTTAGCTTTACATATAACATCTGGAGGTACCGTTGAGCAAACAAGACTTCTGCAGTTGAACAGAGATATATAAATCTACAGTTTATCATCTTTATGCACCTCAGACATCAATTTATACATTTAACTGATCTAATTTAAATGCTAAATAAGTAATCCTTATTTTTTTTAAATGCTATTTTTTTGTTTCTTTTCCTTTTTTTTGTTCTTTTCCTCCTCTTTGTCCTCAGCAGTCTTACCCTGCTGATTTTGTTATTTTAGTTTGGGGTTGAACCTCTGCGTGCTTTGTTTATTTGTTTTCTTTAGGTAATTTTAGTTAGGCAGGCCTGGCTTGACATGGCTGGGTCAGCAGTCTCCATGAATTATTTTATGTTTGGCCAAAGATCCACCATGGAGAGATAAAAGAGCCACATGTGGATCTGGAGCCGCAGGTTGCAGACTCCTGTTCTAGGCTAGTTTTGAGTTCAGCTAATCTTTCAGGATGCTAACTATTTTGGCTAATTTAGATTTTTTTTCCGTTTTTTCGGCTAATTTTGATTTTAGCTAATATTTCAGCTACATGCTAACTATTTTGGCTCATTTAGAGTTTTTTTTTTCCTTTTTTTAGGCTAATTTGGAATTTAACTAATATTTTAGCTAGCTATCAGCTTTAGCATTTTCCGCTATCGTCACTTGCATCTTCAAATTAGGCTTAAAGCATTGACAGTGTGAATATATCAGGTTTTTAGTTAAAGTTAATGATGTTTAAGATGTGTGATTAATCGACCAATCAGAAACAATAATCGTTGATTCGTCGACTACTTCAATAGTTGTTTGAGTCAGCACTAATGGGTTCCTTGCACGGTCCACAAGATAAACGTTCACTACAACTCGTCACCCGCAGCATGCCCATAGATAAAAATGTGCCCTACTGATCTACGACTTTGATATTTCGTAGAGGTCGCCTAACGGGCCGTGTTCACCTGTAAAGGCAGCTGCAGCTCAAATTCTTTCTGTTTTGCAGTGACTAACACATTCTCTGTGCAGTTTTTGTGTTGAATCCTCGCCAGCAGAGCTGCAGATTCCCATTCCCCAGCGCTGAATTAAAAAGTTTCATAAATTCGTTGACTTATTTTTCATTAGGTTTCCGCGCCGCGTTTCCCGCTCACCCACAGCAGGTTGTAAAGTTCATCAGAGCCGCTGATGAATATTTGAACTCCAATGATGAAAATGAGCGGGCAGAGGAGAGCACTTTCAGACGGGGATGTGTGCGCCTAATTGTGTTTGCCGGAGACGCTGATGAAGGGCAGGAGAAAGACTGCAGTCTCCAAAGTAGTTTCCATAATCGAGGCGGTTGTTAACCGCGTGTCCGTCGCAGACGTTTGAGGGCTTTATGGCCCGAGTAAGCACGTAAAGGAGTCCGACATGTTGGCCGGCTCTCCGTGGACGCCTCATTATTGCCGCCACTCTGCTCTGCAGGTTGGACGGGCTCTGCCAGGTCACAAACAGACAGAATGCACCAGGCCCAAGATGGTGTTTCTGATTTTAATTGCGTTGTGTCCAGTTTCATGTGTTGAAAAGCCTCGACATAATTAGTCAAGGGTGAGAGCGGGATAAAGATCAGAGCGCGCTTTCCCTTTGATCCCACAGGATATTTGTTGCTTCTTGTCTGAGGCGTTCTAATATCTGGCTCTTTATTATTTAGGAGCTATAAAGCTTTCTTTCATTTGAGTCGCTGCAGCCGAGCGGCGGGCCCGGGTTCTGATGGTCACCGCTGCCGCCGAGCGTTCGGGTTTTCAGCTGTCAGGCTGATAATTGAAAACATGTAGATATCCTGCTGGATGGGAGTCAAAGTCACTTTGAGAAATGTGTTTCTGCAACTCATCTCTCCTTTTGAAAAGTGTTACTTCAAAAAAAAGTGAGAAAAACATGTGTCTGAACTTGCAATTTACAAGATGAAATGAGAAATGGTCCATGAAGACGTTCGTGTTTAGGGCTGATCAAGAACTTTTAGTTTGAGAACATTCAGAGCAAAAAGAGTATTTGATCTGGTTTTAGTTTCTTTATATTTAAGGAAAATATAAGAACCTTATTTATGTTTTATTTTGAATGTGATTTTATTTTTTATGGATATTTTCTAAGACAATGAAGCTCAATTAACTATTTAAAGTGCAAATGTCATTCTACCTTAACATGTTTTATTAATTTACCTCCGTCAAAAAGGAGTCATGCATTAAAAGCTCAATACGACAGCTAAAATATTAAACAATTAAAGATAAAAGTATAAATAAGCGACATAAAAACCTAAAAACATCAGATAAAAGCAAATATGAACAATAAAACAGTGAAATACAGCAGCCGTCTCAAAGGCCTGGCTATAAAAATGACTTTTAAGAAGTTTTTTTTTTTAATAAAATGGACAGTAAAGAAGATGAAATCTTTGTCTATTCTAAAACCTACATTAGACACGGACTGTTTGAGATGTGAGACCAGTGGACCACTGTGGATGAGTCACCTCAGTTTTTTCATCATTAAAACTTAAAAAGCTTAGAGCCATCCTGTCTTTGATGTGTTGTAAACAAGGCAGTAGCGGTGTAACGTAGGAACCTGTCTTTATTAGTAAATAAAAATCTGACCGTCATCTAGGGATGTCCCGATCCGATCACGTGGTTGAAGACTCGATCGGAATCGGGCTCTGTTGTCCGATCAGGATCGGATATTTCATTTATTCTTATTCTGATCAGCACTTTATATTTCAATCTTATTATTCCGGATAAATCCTCCACCAGAAGTCTGCAAGTCATGTTAAGCTAGCTAGCTAGCCGATCACAGATTCAGACTTCCGGGATCAATAACTCTTTTGAAAACACTTTAAACTAACAGCTAGTGTCTCTAAACAACAACCTCTGAAGGCATTTCAACAGAAAAAGACAGAGTTTTGTTTCTTTTTAATGTTAAGCTCTTCTGCTCCAGATAGACAAATGGCTAACCGGCAGCTGCTAACTGCTACATGCTAGCGCCGTGATTTAACTCTTTAGGACCCGAGCTGTCCTTTGATATGCCTGTTTTATTTATCTGAAAGAGAAATAAAAGTTAAGAAAATTAACTACTATGATAATAAAACCAAAAATGTGATGTCTTAAGAACTTAAAAAGAAGCACATAATCTTAAAAAAACAAAAAAACGAATACATTAAAATTAATAATGATATGAGCTAGTTATCAACACTCATCAAATTAATGCTAAAACACACATAATTTTTAAGAATTCTAAATTAGGACAGGAATCACATTTGGTCAAAATCGTTCAATAACTAAATATGTTAAAGTTAAAGTCACTAAACTTTCTCATATGAATAATTATCACTTATAGAACGAGAAAATGTGATTTTTTTTCTAGTTTATTTTTGCTCTATTTTTACTTTTTTATTAAAGCTACTTCACTGAAGTGTTTTATTTAAGTTTCTAATGATAAAATAATGTTAATGAAATATAAATAAGGGACAAGACAAATGTATTTATTCAATTTGTTCATGTTTTAAATATGTTACAAAAGTATCGGATCGGGACTCGGTATCGGCAAATCCACAAAATCCAATGACTCGGAATCGGATCGGGCCCAAAAAAAACCTGATCTGGACATCCCTACCGTCATCAGCGCATCAGTGAATTGAAACTCTGTGTATTAAAAGAGGTCCTAAAGCAGAGCCCTGTGGAACCCCAGAACAACAGTGGAGCAGTTAAAGAATAGAATACGTACATGCCAGCACACACTGTCCAGTCAAGACGAAAGCCAGTTGAGGGCGGTACCAACAACTCCAACCAAGAATGGGGTCCACAATATCAAATGCTGCAGACAAATCCAGCAAAGGATCGACATAGTTCTGGTCGTCAGTTCCACGGAGGTTATCATTAAAAACCCTCAGCGGGGCAGAATCAAAGGACTTCAGAAAATTCCTGAGATTTTTTTTATCATTTACATTGAAAAAAATAAACAATAAAAATCTTACCAAGTGAGAACCGACTGAGTAAAAGAACTCCAAGAATCTCAGGAAAAGAATATTGGTCAGACAGGCACGGTGGTGGGAGTGTGATGATGTGAGCATTTTTCACTGTAATTACTGGATTTAAACGTTGTATTTTCATCTAGAAAATATTTCAGACATTATGATAACCCTATAAAACATTCTGTAACACATTTGAGACATTTTAGTCGTTAACATGATTCCTTTAAAACAGGGGTGGGCAAACTACGGCCCGGGGGCCACATGCGGCCCCTTAAGCTACTTAATGTGGCCCTCCAAATTAAAATACATTGAATCAAAAATCCTAATTATTGTTTTATTTTCATTGTATTTCTGGTTTCTTCCCATGAATGGTGTTGTTTCTCTGACGTTCGTGTGTGTTCCTTTCTGAGTCAGATGGTGATCTTTCGGATTATTCCTACACCACATAAATGCAGCATTTCTTTGAGTTCACATTTTCCTCTGAAGAACATCAACCCATTGGATCACCCAAAAGAGAACAAAAATCAAAATTTAGAAATTAAAACTCCCAAATTTTCTGTTTTTTAATTAATGTATGTGAATTTAAATCCAAATTAAAGCATGTTTTTCTCTAAATTCCATATTATTTTTTTAGTTTATGAGGTTGATTACCCAATCTCTCCTTCCATCTGCTCCTTGTCCGGCCCTTATGCCAAATTTTAAAACCGTATGTGGCCCACGAGTCAAAATAATTGCCCACCCCTGCTTTAAAACCATTTGAATAGAACTTGTTCTGTGTTTTCAGACTGTAGTTCATCACTGATCCACTAGAGGCAGTAGAGGAACTTTCCCTATATATTTTAAATTGCAAAAAAACCTCTGAAACAAAACATTTTTCTAATTTCTAAAACTTCCCGTTTTTTTAAAGGACTATTTGCTAATAGAATACAACATTTATTGATAGCTGACTCTTTATAATAAAATTACACCATGTTAAAAATGTGTGGATTTTTTTTGTTTTTTTTTTTCTCTGGACACCTATGTCAAAAACTCACCAAATCACCCGATGTATCATATTTGATACTAAATCTCATAACTCATAAAAAAGAGCTTACAGATTAATTCATTTATTTATTATTTGCAGTTTTCATTAAATGTTTTATAATCACCTAAATTCCAAAAAAAATGAATCTTTTGTCAATTGTTTGACAACGACATCTTTACTGGGATAAAACTTGACAATCTTGGAATGTTTTGTAACTTTAAAGGATAACCAAACCAGGAAGTTGGACGCTGACTCCACCCACAACTGAAATTTGAAAATCCAGTCAGAGGGGCGGGGCTTGGGGGCAGGACCGTTATCATTACTGGAGCTGCAGATCATGACGTCAGATACTTACATCGTTTGACCAATCATAAAATTCCACTGTAATACCTCATTTCAACCTGTAGGGGGCAGCACACAGATGCTTTTTGACTATATTTTGAAGAATTAAACAGTTTAATTTCAATTTATCAAAAAAAAAGCACTTTTAAAGCTCCATTTATAGATGTCAACAGACAAAAAATGTTAATTTATGGTTTGGTAACCCTTTAAACAAACTTTTCATGTTATGAAACTCCAAGATTTCAGGGTCAATCTCTTTTTTTTTAATATAAAGTGACTTCTTCTGAGTTCTAAAACATTTAAAAGTTATGCAAACCTGTGACTGAATAAATATGTAAATAAATATGCCAAAAATGAAATTTGAAAGTGAAGAATAAGATGAAATGAACCCTTAACTTCAAACGTCGTCTTCCATCTCTGTCCCATAAAGACCATCAAAGCCACATCCCTGCTTGGAGATCCCAGAGTAACCTACAACCTGGAAGACGGGATGGTTCCGGAGACCAACATGCCCGTTCGGTTCTACTTGACCCCAAACCGGGAGGACGGGTCGGCGTCCATCTTGGTGGCCGAGCCTCTGGACTACGAAACCACCAAGAACTTCATCCTGAGGGTCCGCGCCCAAAACGTCGCCGCCGTCCCCCTGGCCGCCTTCACCACAGTCTTCGTCAACGTCACGGGTAAGCATCGTCATCGTCGACTGCATTTGTGGTATTCTTTTTCTAGAAGTAATTTACCATCGAAGAGTTCATTTAGACAAGTACCTGGAGACGGTAAATGGCACTTCACAAAAAAAACAGTTTGAGAGTCCCAGAAACGAAGCCCAGTTCGATCTTCTTTGAACTGAATCTGTTTTCCGCTGGTTTCTGTGAATCAAAGACTGACCGAGGATCCTTGTTTCAAGTGAAAAACCAACTTTCTTTGCGCTGCCAGAAGAAAACTTCAGAGTCCACAGACACTTCTGACGGACAGACATTTCAGGACACGGAAAGCCTTGATCTTCTTTAAAACATAGGTTTGTAACTTTAAAGAAATATTTTCAAAAAAAAAGGGGCGAGGCGTTTTTAAATTCAGAACCCTCCGCGTTCCCACTGAAGTGAAAGTCTGAAAACTTGATCACAGGCTTCAGGAGAAGCTGTTGGTTTAAAAATGCATCCGTGGGCAAAAAGGAAGAAACTTTATGATAGTTTGAGCCAACACAACCACCGCTACACGGAAATCAGTTTAATTGGTGTCAAGAATTTGGTGTTAAACTGCAAATAAAGTAAAACGTAATGATCCTTCAGGTGCGTTTACTCTAGAGTTTTGTGTTTTAGAATGTATTTTTTTTTATATAGTTGAAGTTTTGTCCTCATATCAACTCTGTGCTGGAGTATAAACTCTTTAAACGTCTTCACCTTTGTTTATTATTGTTTCAATGTGTTCGTGATTCTGCATATGCACGTTATTGCTATGCTAAAACATTGATGCTTTATCCTAATTTAAGTAAATATACCAGAGCTGTCAACATGAACACAAGAACGCATACAATTATTAAAAAAAAAAAAAAAAAAACACGTTAATGTTTATTAACCCTCTGACTCCCTGTTCAACCAAATGATAGGAAACATTAAATAACATGTTTATTTATTTATTTATTTTTATATGTGTGTGCATTACTCCCCCAAAAGTATGGAGCCCTTAAAGGGAATCTACGAAGTCCCTAAAGGGACATCGAACAAAAAAAAAAAATAATAAAGTTAAAAAAAAAATTAAAGTAAAAAAAAAAAATTCTAACTCATGGCCACGACATACTGGAGCCCCTAAAGGGACATCGAAAAAAAAAAAAACAATTTCTAACTTGTGGCCACGACTTACGGATATGATACGCAGTTGCAGCCCATTCAAAACAACAGGAGCGGCTTTTAGGTTCGTTTTGATCACGTGGTCGGATGTTTAGGTTTCTCCCGGATCACGTGACTGATCACGTGACTTTTGAGTTTCTGCCGATTTCTGTCTGACAGCCGGCTAACAATATGGCGGTAGATCCACTACTTTTTTGGTGTAAAGTCCCTCTGAATAAAATATTTTGTGGACTAATCTTTATTTTGGTAATATTTCTAGCGAGAAATGTGCCCGTTACTATCACGACATGCATTTATTTTGGACATACAGTTCGTAGTTTGTCTGTTTTGCTTGACTTTTCGGGCTCAAAAATCGTAAAACAGCAACGTCTGGGGTGCACGGAACAATCACGGAACCGGGCGATCAGCAGGATTTGGGACCCGACCCGCATCGGTACCGGGTCAAAGTTAGGGTTAGGGTAGGTTCGGAGAAACCGCCCGGAACCTTTTTAAATCGGGCCCCGAATGACTTCTGTAAAGCTAGAATGTGTTCAGTCTGACCACTTCCGGTCCAGGAGACGGTCAAACGTGATCCCGAAACGAAGATTATCAAGCATCAATAATGTTTCTTTAATTTCTGCCTCATAAACAAACACAAATGTCGGTTATTTTAAGTGACAATAACGAGGGATGCTTTCAGACAAAATGAAGAAAGATAAACACATAAAGTCACGTGATCCGGAGAAACCTAAACATCCGACCACGTGATCAAAACGAAACCTAAAAGCCGCTCCTGTTGTTTTGAATGGGCTGCAACTGCGTATCATATCCGTGTCGTGGCCACGCCACGAGTTAGAAATTGTTTTTTTTTTAACTTTAATTTTTTTTTTGACTTTTTTTTTTTTTCTTCTTTTGTTCGATGTCCCTTTAGGGGCTCCGTAGGAATCTCAAGGAAAAAAAAAAACATTTTCTTTTCTCCAAAAATGTAAATATTAAAATAAATATCTGGTTACTAAAGTTAATATCTGGTGTGCACCATTTACTAACATTTTTTTTTTTTTTTTTTACTTCAAACTTTTTTTTGGAGAATTAAAAAAGAAAGTTTTACTTTATTTATTTAATTTTTATGTTGTCCCTTTAGGGGCTCCATACAAATGCAATAAGCAGTGGGAGAAAAATACCTTTATTTCGGTGTTTCTTCTTTTTTTGGGGGGGTAAATGCTAAATAACAACACTCCGTTAATATATTATTTAAAAAATATACCCTTTATTTATCTAATATCGTCTTTTGGTAGTTATGCAGAATTTGTTTTTTTAAAAATGTTCCAGCCTTTATCATTTAAATCTGCAGGTTTTTCCAATTTCTTTGCAAGATTCACCTTTTCTGTCTGTTTTTAACTTGAATAAATGTAGCATTAATGTTTTTGTAACTGCCTTAACTTGTCATCCTTCTGCATCTTTAGCTCTCAGCGTTCACACATGCAGAGAATTATGTTTGACTGATTACATTTTAATTAAGTCACTATTTTTAACGTCTATTTCTACTTCACTTTATCTTGTTTTGAACTACTTCAAAAAAAAAAAAGTCTGTAATTTTGATTTAAATAATGCAGAATTGTGCATATTTCAGTCTTCTTTTTTGCATAAATAACGTTTTTTTGTGTAACCTTTATTCATGAATCTGACATCCAACAGTTTTTTTAGTCTGTGCTGCAGAGACAAATGCTCTGTGTCCACCGTAAGACGCACTTTCAGTGCCGAAATGTTTTCAGGTGAGCGGCCTCTGACACCTCACTTCTGCAGGGTCAAAAAAAAAAACAAAGTGAGACCTCCTGTCTTAAAGCTAAAGTTGAACTCTTGACTAACATTTCAGCATCAAACCGACCTCGGAGCAACATCAAAGTCTGCAGAGCGGCTCAGAAAGAAGAGATCAGATCTTTTTTCACCGACAAGTTAGTTGATATTTTCAGTCACAACATGTTAGAAGCTCCTCGTCATCTTATGCAGATGATGAGGCTTTAGTTTAAAACACTCGATACAGGCCGTCTGCGGGAAAATCTGCATGATTCTCTTAAATGACCCGCATAAAATATCAAGGATGAACCTGTAGAGTGAAAATATTCATGCATATTTTTTGCATACGGATGACATGTTGGAGTGTACACCTCTTGGTTATAAGTGCGTTCATCTTCCATTAGCCTTATGGATACTTCACAATACACTTACCACACATGCAACAACATACAACGTCCCATTTTCATGACATGCCTTAAAGAAAGCCTTTAGACACACCAGCACTCCTCTCTACGACATCCCAAAACCCTGGAGTAGGCAAGGCAAGTTTATTTGTATAGCACATTTCATGTACAGAGACAATTCAAAGTGCTTTACATAAAACATTAAAAGAAACAATCAAAAGAAATAGTAAAAATGTCATTCATTATTCAAATCATTAAAATAAAATTAAAAGAAAGTAAAAAGATTTTAATTTAAAACAAGCATAGATAAAAAGTGCGGACGTAAACTTTTGAATACATATTAATCAAATGCAACTGAGAACAGGTGAGTCTTTAACCTGGATTTAAATCCACTGAGTGTTTCAGCAGATCTAAGGTTTTCTGGAAGTCTGTTCCAGATCTGTGGTGCATAGAAGCTGAATGCAGCTTCTCCATGTTTAGTTCTGACTCTAGGAACTGATAAAAGACCGGATCCTGATGATCGGAGAGGTCTGGCTGGTACATACTGGGTCAGGAGGTCAGTAATGTATTTTGGTGCTAAACCATTCAAAGCTTTATAAACAGTAACAGAACTTTAAAGTCTATCCTCTGAGAGACAGGTAACCAGTGTAAAGACCTGCAGAAACTGGACTGATAAGCTGGTCCTAGTTTCTTGGTCACCTGTGTGACAGAATCACGACTGATGGCATGCACAGTTTCCTGATGGATTTTTTTGGTAGTCCTGTAAAAACAGTGTTACAGTAATCAAGTCGACTAAAGATGAAAGCATGCACTAGTTTCTCCAGGTCCTGCTTAGACATCAAATCTTTAATCCTTGAGATATTTTTGAGATGATAATAGGCTGATTTAGTGACTGCCTTAATGTGTTTATCAAAATTTAAGTCTGTGTCTATCACTACACCCAAGTTTCTGGCCTGGTTGGTAGTTTTTAGTTGAATAGATTGAAGCTCTGCAGTGACGTCTAACCTTTTTTCTTTAGCCCCAAAGACAATAACCTCAGTTTTGTTTTTGTTTAATTGAAGTAAGTTGTGACTCATCCAGTCATTAGTGTCCTCAATGCATTTACCAAGAGCCTGTACAGGGCCTCGGTCTCCTGGTGTCAGTCTAATATATATCTGTGTGTCATCTGCATAGCTATGGTAACTAATGTAGTTGTTCTTTATAACCTGGGCCAGTGGGAGCATGTAGATGTTAAATAGAAGTGGTCCCAGGATGGAGCCTTGGGGCACTCCACATGTAATTTCTGTTGGCTCAGAAGTGAAGTTACCAATTGACACAAAATATTTCCTGTTTTCTAAGTACGTTTTGAACCAGTTTAGTACTGGTCCAGTGAGACCCACCCAGTTTTCCAGTCGTCTGAGTAGTATTGCGTGGTCGACTGTATCAAACGCAGCACTGAGATCCAGTAAAACTAGCACTGACATATTTCCACTGTCTGTATTCAAACGTATCATTCACGTTTGGTCAGAGCCGTTTCAGTGCTGTGGTTCTGTCTGAAGCCGGACTGGAAGACATCATAGCAGTTGTTATTTATTAGGAATTTATTTAACTGATGGAAAACAGCTTTTTCAATGATCTTACTTAAAAATGGCAGGTTTGATATCGGTCTGTAGTTGTTCATTTGAGTTTTGTCTAGACTGTCCTTTTTTAGGAGAGGTTTGATTACAGCTGTTTAGAGTACCCGTACGAGTACATGTGACTAAAGTTTTAGCTAGAGATATGGGGATCATTATGTTAGAACAGGAACACTGTATCAAACCACTAAAGATGAAAAGACTAAATGAAGAAATGACCCTCTAAAAATAAATCCAAAGTCACTGATATCAAATCAGCTTTTGAACTCAACATTAAATCAACTGAATTTTCCTGCTGATCTGTTGACAGCCGGTTCCACCTGCAGCAGGTTTATTAGTTCAGACATTAATGAAATGCAGCTAAAAGTCCAGAGGATCATCCAAAATGAGACTAGAGTAGACAGAGTCCAGCTGAGGGTCAGGGCAGGTGGCAAGTAAACAGCTGAAGCAGTCAAAAACAGAGGATCAGGTCCAACAGAAACGCTCAGTAATGCACAAACAATACTTCACAATGAGTCAGGCTCTGTGCGCTGCTTAACCCCAGAACACTTTTGCTATAAAAAATAAAAAAAACAAGGAGTTGGGGACACCCAAAATGTCAAAAAAGTGATTAAAAATATTTTAAAACATTTGGTTCAAATATTCAAGTTCAAACTTTTGCTTAAAGGCTTTGAATTGAGATTAAATAATTAAAGTAAGTCTTAAATCGTTATTTTTTAATGATTTGTATTGATCGATCTTATTGATATCTCATTGGGACTTTTATTAGTTAAATAAATGTTAATTAGAATTAATACAAACATACATGTGTGTGTTTAAGACCAGTAACACATTTTTGCAGTCAAACTTTGAATTTCTTTTCATAATTTTTGTGAAATGAGCACTCAGCTGTTGGTAACCCGGCCTGGTTCTGGTCGTGTTAGCTCCACTTGTGTAATTCCCTCTCATCACGAACACACACTTCTATAATCCAAAAGCTACTTAATCCAGTTAGAAATAATTAATTGTCAGAGCCTTTCCTTTTTCTAGCTGTCCGTCTCTTTACTCCCCCCACACGTTTTTTTTTTTGGCTTCTCCAAAAGCAGAAAAGCTAAGGACAGGAGGGCGGAGTGTAATGGATTAAAACCTAATTTCTTATTCATGGATTAAGACGTTTGCTCAAAGGCAGAGAAAGAGGAAAAGAACTCACGGAGTAACATCACATTTGATGTCTTTCACAGTTGGAAGTCTTTCTGTGACGCAGCTCTCTTAAACGGACCGGTGTTTCTCTGGTACCTGGCTGGTCTTTACCTGATCCATCTGCAATGCAGCAGTGTGGAAAGCTGCTGTTCTTCAACGTCGGCTGTAGTTCTCTTTCAAAAACTCGATCCTGATTTTGTTTTTTCGTTTTTTTGGCAGAGACGCTCTTCACTACAAAGCAGCAGATCAATACGTTTTCAGATTCGGGAATCTCTTTCGGACTGACTCACTCATTCAGTCAATTTGGGACCTAAACTTTACTCCAATGCCAAGAAAAGATGATGAATATTTAGCAGGCTGTTGATGAGGGTTAATAAAAAGCTACACTCAAATAAACGAAGCATAATGAGAAATATTTGGAAGCCAATGATTCATTTACAACCAGCTTTAATATTTGAGCCAAAATTCACTATTTTATTTTATAATGGTCGAGGGCTTTACAGCAGTAAAAACCTCTTTATTACCATATGCTATCTAATCACTAATTGACTCTCAGATACTTTGAGATTGGAATTACACAGTAAAACTGAATGCAAACCTCTTTGATATCGGATATTTTCCAATATCAAACCAGGCTCCAATTCATACCTTGATGTGGAAAACGGGTTCTTTTCCTCATTCCATACAATCGTCCTTCCTGTTTGTTTCTATCGTCATGGCCTCGACTGTTTAATGTTAGTAATGCAGCATAAATGCTCTGAACAAACCAAAACAAAAGAAAACATCAGGAAATGTAGAATCTACTGCTGTTTATTTAGTAAAGCAAAAAGTGCAGCAACAGATACGATTCTTCCTTCAGAGGCTTTTTTTCTTTGTTGCAAATGGATTCAATTCCTGCTTATTGATGTGGTGGATTTATATGAGCTCCAGCATTTAAGATCACATTAGTGAGTGGCGGTGTGAGCGTTAGAAGAGCACACATGTGTAGAATTAGAGCTGGACCGCTGGTTCCGTTGGTCACTGCAGTCAGGCAATTTTCAGCCTGAGCGGACACGAGCGGCGAGTCCCGGATCCAGTCCGGACAAACCGGCCTCACCGTTTCAATGAAGAAAACATAAAACTATGTTTGCTTTTAAATGTGTTACTGGGTATAGAAGAATGACAGCAGTAATAGATGTGCGTCAAGACAATTTAATAAGAAGAAGAAACTTCCAACCACAACACAGTCACTGATGAGACGTTTCTAACCTTTCAGTGTCTCAGAACCAAAGCCTTCAGTTCATCCTCTGAGGAAATCTATGCAAATGATTGTGTCATTTTCCTCCATCTATTTGGAAAAAGTCATTTTAAAGATAAAAACATCTTTTTGGTGTTGCTGTTTTGGGGTGTCTGCACCTTGTCAGCCTCCAAGCTAATTTTGAAATGACCAGCTCCCAAAAAATCTACATATCGGACGATGTTCAACTGACCGTTCAGTCTGACTATGTACTGGTAATGATCAGAACCAAGTGTTCTAATGACCTGGTGTGGACACAGGTGTCTGAAACCCAGCACTGAGACATGCAGACTGTTTTTACAAACATCTGTGAAAGAATGGTTCCAGCGTGGAGCTGTCATAGGATACCACCTGTGCAACAATTCCAGGCGGGAAATTCCCTAAATTGAACATGGAAGAGTTTGGGAACAACAACAGGAACTCAGACACCAGGTGGTCGACCACGTAAACTGATGGAGAGAGGTCAGAGGATGCTGAAGATCAAAGAGGTCATAGACTTTCTGTACATTGAATTTCTACAGAGCTTTCAGATTCAGATCAGAACACAGAGAGCTTCATGGGTTTCCATGTCCGAGCAGCTGCATCCAGTCACACAAGTGCAAGGCATTAATGCCGTGGTTAAAGCACGCCACCACCGGACTCTAGAGCAGTGGAGACGTCTTCTCTGGAGGGAGGAATCACACTTTTCCATCTGGACATCTGATGGACCAGTCTGGGTTTCAGGAGAACTGGACATTCCAGACTGAATTGGTGGAAGAGGAATGATGGTGTGGGCTTGTTTTTCAGGCCCTTTAGTTCCAGTGAAAGGAAGTTTGAATGAAACATTTAGGACCATTCCGTGCTCTCGTGTGAACAGTTTAGAGTGACTTCTTCCTCTCCCAACATGACTGTTCACCAGAACACAAAGCAGGCTCCATCAAGACATGGAGGACAGAGTCTGAACTGGACTGACATGCAGAGTCCTGACCTGCAGAGTCCTGACCTGCAGAGTCCTGACCTGCAGTCCTGACCTGCAGAGTCCTGACCTGAAGAGTCCTGACCTGCAGAGTCCTGACCTGCAGAGTCCTGACCTGAACCCCATAGAACACCTTTAGGAGGAATTATAGCGGAAACTGAGAGCCAGACCTTCTCCACCAACATCAGTGTGACCTGACCAATGCATGGTCCAGAATTCCTAGAAATACTCATGAACCTGGTGATTCCCAGAAGGGTTGAAGCTGGAATATCTGCAACATCATATTGAACTCTATGGGTTAGGACGGGATGGTGCTTCTGTTCACATGTCAAAGGCAGGTGAGACAATACTTTTGGTAATGTAGTGTATCCATGTCTCAGAAGATGTTTGATTGGCTGTTCAGCCTGTCAGTCAGTTGATTCAAGAGCTTGATGATTGGTTAACAATATTTTATATATTTATATTTTTCTTTTTACTTTTTATGGCCTGCGATCTACCCACACTTCCTTTCCGATGGTGGTCAATGTTTTGGACTCCACTGGTTTAACACAATGACCCATTTGGGCAAATATGGTATTTCTGGTGTTTTCTTAGCATTCTCTGTTTATCCTCTCTCTCCAGATGTAAACGACAACGTCCCATTTTTCACCTCCTCCATCTACGAAGCGTCTGTGACCGAAGGAGCAGAATCAGGAACTTTGGTTTTCCAGGTTTCAGCGAACGACCTCGACTTGGGTCCGAATGGCAAGGTCAGACTGGTCGACTCCGTAGTCATGACTGCGTAAACGTCCGATCCTTTTATGAATGGTTTCTCCCTCGTTGCAGATCTCGTACTCTCTCCTGGAAGATCGCAGTGGGGACCATCGGTATTTCCGCATCGACCCGGAGCTGGGATTCATCCACACACAGGCCGTGTTTGACCGGGAGACCAAAAGCTCCTATCTCCTAGAGGTGCAGTCTGTGGATGGCTGGGAGTCGGCACGACCTGGAAAACACGGACAGCCCAACTCAGGTAACCTAGCCGCCGTCTAAGAGGAAGCTCAGTCTTCTAGCAAACGTCCAAGAAACAAACACTTCCAGTGGATGCACGGCTGGGATCAATGTGGGCTTCTCCTGTTTGTTGTTCTGCATTTAAAGAAGTCACAATTGATTGAAAACTGACTAAATATTGGAGAGATTGGCTGAATCTGGTTTTCCTCTACAACTACAATTCCCAGAAACCCTGTCCCAACACATTTGGCATCTTTGTAGAGTCCCAAATGTCCTCTGAAGATACCAGAAGGAGTTCACTCAGTAGTATGCAGTGGTTGGGAGATATTCTATATATTGTTCTATATATTGTTGCTTGTCAGGAGGATATAAGTTTAGGACTCTACCGTCCATCAGGAGGCAGAGTCGGTGCACACTCGGCACAAGCCTCCAGGCCCCAACCAGTCCAAGGGAGATCACCCCCCCACCAAAGAAGGAAAGTAATTGTAGCTGTGCACCATCATTGGGGTTAGAAGGAAAGGGGCAAGTGTCCCAATAGAAGATGAAATCAATGTATGGAGAAGTTGCTTACGGTTAGAACCTCCTGCAGCAGAGACCTGATTTGCACACCTCCATCAGCAGAACTTTCATCTCCATGATTTTCTCTTTTGAGACCCGGTGGGGAAGTGTTACCAGATGTTGTCTTGCTGGTGTTCTCTAGGAGAAATGTATGTTTTTTGTTCTTTTTTATATCTGTTGTGGTTTTCTAATCTGGTTGTTCTGAAGCTGACATGACTTTGCTTGTTTGGTTCACATCTGAGTTCAGGTGAGTTTTCACACCAGCCAAAAAAGGCTGATTATCCTGTGAATCAAACTGAAGCTACGGATACACTGGGCAGTTAATGCGTGTTCAAGAAACGCCGCTTCTTGATCCGTGGAGTTCACACTGGAACAGCAGGGAGGGGCTTCTTCTTCAACTTTTTCTTTCTAGTTTACTAGAAAGAAGTTTGGTCAAGCCAGGGCAAGTCTTGCTCCAGGTCTTTCTTTTACAGCTCTAGACATGCTATCATAGAATCCATTTTGGACACAAACCGCAAAGGTCTGATCAACTTTCAAACAGTTGGCGCTTCCGTGAATAACAAGGGACGTCATCCATACTTCAGAGCCTGTGATTGGTCAGTGTTTGACCAGGGGCGGACTTATCATTAGGCTATGGTAGCCCATCGCCTGGGGGGCCCCCCAAACTTAATTCTTAAAAAAAAAGTTGTCTAAGTGTTTCACAAAAAACCCAAATCAGTGGCATAAGTCTGCTGATGTGAAAGTGTTTGTCCCCCACCCCCCCATCCCTTCTGCAGCAATGGAATATTCCAGTAATGGCAAATTAAGAAAGACTTTTCAAAGGGACAACACAAACGAACAAGCATAAAATCAGTAAGATGAAGCGTTGTGATGTAAAAAGAAAAAGGTAAAGAGGAAGCAAACAATGTGTTTCTGCACTTCCTAAAGTGCAAGAACACAAACAGGAAAATGAACAACAGAATAAATGTTGGGAAATATAAAAATGTTCTGAAGACAAAATCCTAAATGTTAGAAAAAGTCAAAGTTTTGCACGAATAAAACCTTTGATAAAAATCAAAATTATTTCAACATTGCATGTAAAATGGCAACTTTTTAAATCATCAAATTATGATTTTGTTCTTGCTAAAATGGTTGTAAATTGTATTACTTTATTCTCACATATTTATTTCCTTTCACTGTGGCTCTAATACTCCATCATAAGAGAAGTAGAGAGGTGGAGGGGCAGAAAACGGTCATTTTGAGATTTTGTCTTTTTAATTGACACCACAGTGAACTGTTTGTACATATTTTGGTTTCTTTTGTCTCCTTTGGTAAAACTGTCTAAAATAAATCAAATAAAACAATCGGCTGCTTACACGTCCGTTGCCGAGGGCGATGTGAACGTAGGCTGATGCAGGTCAACCTGCTAGTGTGAAGAAACCAGGTTATTTGAGTCTTTTCAAGTCATTTGCAATCGGCACTCGCATGCATTCTGTGTTGTCCAATCATAGACAAACATCTGTCTTTCTGACTTTAGCCTCTTCTGCCTCCAGGAAATTGAGATCTGTGCCGCGGATGATTTTGTGGACTAAAAATAATACTAAAGTAGTCTGTTTTGTGCTAAAGCTGGTCAATTATCTGTCAATAATGTAAATAGAACGTCCAGTTGTTTATAGGATTTTACTTTCCATTAAACTCTGTGGCGATTGTTAAAACAGCATAAAGGTGGGCGGGGCTGCAGACAGCTGCTGGACAGACTTCGTTAGGGCTCCACATCTCCGTTGAAGCTCTGTTTTCCTGCTCGCGTTTCCTTCCCACATCTGCTCATCTTCCTCCGCCGAAGGACCGAGGGCAATCTTTCTCTCTCAGGCTGTCACTCCTGCCCCCCCCCCCCCCCCCCTCTCCATCTCTCTATTTCTCTCATTTGCTGCCAGATGAAATGCTCTGGTAGAGTAGAAAGAAGGAAAAAGAGACGAGCAGATGCCGAGACAGATGGGTGAACAGAGAGAGTTGTTAGAGGGGGAAAAATACATGACAAAAATAGGGGGAACTTTACCGGAGCTCCATCCCCACAAAATAAGTTAAAAGGGTTAATATTCAGACATTTGTGAAACGTACTCACCAAAAACCTTCTCATTTTTTCTGATATTTTCATAGAGAAAAAAAAATGGAATCAGGTATTGTAATAAAAGAATTGCAGACATGCTGTGGAGACTCAACCTAAAGCATTGAAGCTTTTCACTTTCTTATAGAGTTTTAAAAACAAATCCAGATATGAAAATGAATCGCTGCTTAAAACCAGATTGCTGCAAAACTCATAAATGGAGCTTAGACCTGCTCCACGTTGGTAAACCTGGTTCATATTGTTCAGCGTCTTCAATCCCACAACAATAAAAATATCTTCTTTTTGGAAAAAAAAAGTACAAACTATAAAAAGAAATAAAGGTTTGGATGAGGCTCCACCTTCCCTCAGGTGAAACAGAAACTGTTGGACGGATAAAAACTCAATTAAAAGAATCTTTATAGAGACCGACCCAAGCATGGTGGAGTTAGACACGTCATAAGGGATTCTTGACACACTTTTAGAGGTGTCCACATTCTAATGAGAAGAATTCTCTTTTAAATGAGGACACATATCTAATTAGCCAATTACAAAGCAGCTTTTTCCAGTTATAGGTTGGACAGAAAGCACCTTAAACAGAGGAAAGGGGTGGGATTATTTAAAACAAAAGTGTTCTTTCTCAATCCTTTTCAAGCAATTAAAGTCTCTCTATAATTATCTTTTGATCTGCTTTTAAAGTTTTTGCCAAAATTAAAAAAAAAAAAAGTTTTATTTTCCAGGACAGTTTCTGCAAAGTTGTGGGCGGGGCTGTTGGCGTTGAGAACCCCACCACCTATCTCTCCATATTGCTGAGAGTTCTTTGTTTACACACTCTCCAGCTAGCTTACAGCCCCTTATACCCTGGAGCTAACATTAGCGGTGCATCAAAAGCGGCGAGCGGTGTGGGCGTTAGATCCAGATGCCAGCTCAGACGAGGAAAACGAAGACGTTCATGGATCTATTTGTCTTCAGGTAGATGCACCAGAGGAAGCTTGTGGCTCGCCCAGCGTATTTTCTACGTCACAAATAAGACATTAATCAAACAGATTCACAATTATTGACATTAAATAATAATAAAATTTACATTATTATTTACATTACATTTTTGCAGCGGTTGGGGTCCGGAAAGCCAACCCCACCCCCCACCCCCACCCTCTATCAACACATACAACCCATGATCCCACACACAATGAAAACAATGAAAAATGACTTCTAAATAAAAAATTATAAAACAGACATAAGGCTTGGCTCTGCTGTGAGGAAACAGTGTTGGGGATTCTATCGTACCAGGGGCCAGCTCGGTAAAAATAAAATAATAAAAATAATAAAATAAAAATAATAAAAGTAAAATAATGGTAAAATACTAAAATGAAATACATAAAATATTGTTGAAAATATAAATAAATTCACAAGATAAAATAAAATAAATAACATAAAATGTAAAAGCAATAACATATTAAAACTAATAGAATAAATAAGGACATAAAATCAACTAAAAGCAGAATTAAAAAGGTGAGTCTTGAGCCTCTTCTTAAAGACCTCTACGGCAGGGGTGGGCAAACTACGGCCCGGGGGCCACATGCGGCCCCTTAAGCTACTTAATCTGGCCCTCCAAATTAAAATACATTGAATCAAAAGTCCTAATTATTGTTTTATTTTCATTGTATATCTGGTTTCTTCTCATGAATGGTGTTGTTTCTCTGGTGTTTTTTTCTGAGTCAGAAGGTGATTTTTCTGATTTCTTTGAGTTCGCATTTTCCTCTGAAGAACATCAACCCATTAGATCACCAAAAACAGAACAAAAGTCAAAATTTAGAAATTAAAATTCCCAAATTTTCTGTTTTTAAATGAATATATGTGAATTTTAATCCAAATTAAAGCATGTTTTTCTCTAAATTCCATATTATTTTTTTAGTTTCTGAGGTTCATTACCAAATCACTCCTTCCATCTGCTTCTTGTCCGACCCTTATGACAAATTTTAGAACCCTTTCTGGCCCACAAATCAAAAAGTTTGCCCACCCCTGCCCTACGGTCTCTGCGGCCCTGAGGTTCTCCGGCAGACGGTTCCAGAGGCGAGGACCGTAATGATGAAACAAAACCTCACCATGTGTCTTGGTCCTCACCTTAGGAACAACCAAATCTTAAATCAAGCATGGAGCGCGTGGATCCTCCTCCATCAGTTAAGTGTAAGAGGACATCTTCTTCCAAATAATAAACACCTGCTCCGGATGATCCAGATGATCTTCTTCTGTATTTTTATCGTCTCTTCTTTTTCGCCCCTGGAGGGAAACGGAGATACACCCCAGAACCTCAGGACCTTCGTCCGACGTATGCGTTTCACACTGGAGGTTTTTTTTTTTGATGAATCAGAAGAATAAATCAGAGAATAAAGAATTCTGGGGAACACTGTATATGTCCTCCAAATAAGGAGATATCATCACTAAACTGCATGTTAAAAACAATATTTTCCCTCAATTTTTATTTATTTTTCTAATTTCCCCCCTCCCCTTCACTTTTCATGTTTTCATCTTTTCATTTAGATTGTAAAGACACTTGTTCTGCATGTCATAAACCAGGTGATGGTAATATATTGGATTCAAATTAAGTTCTATTTATTAGTGGAAGAAGTTCAAAGTTTCTTTTTTTAACTGAAAGTTTCATGATCCAGACAAGGGGAGCTAAAAGAATATTTGGTTTTGTGTCTGGAGTTTTCTGGTTTTCTTTCATCCATGGGAACTCTTTGGAGGAAAATTCTGAGCGTTCCTTTGAACATGATCCGGCTCCACTGCGTTTGCATTTTCAGGTTTAACCTGATCTTGAGCTCAAATTTGGCTTAACGTAAAGAATGTGGCCTTTTTATCCCCAGTCGTTACGACCTCTTCATGTTCAGAACCTCTCAATAGGTTATTTTAAACCACAATGACAAACATATATTATAAAAAATAATAATTCCTTTTTACCACAGACCTTTGCTGAAATATTCTTTTTTTCCTATTTTATAAAAATAAAATGGAAGAATCTATGAGAGTAAGATCCTTCAGAATCCTGTGGTGTACTCTGCAGATCAGAGAGAGCTCAGACAACTTTGATAAAACAATTTTCACAGGCAGACGAGTGCTACTTCACAGCTAGCTGCGGCGTGGCTCCAGCCATAAGTGTTAAAACAAGGATAAGCAAGCCTCTCATGCTGACGAGAGATGTGGGTGAGGACGCGGTGGCTGCAGCTGCGGCGGCTTGTCCGAGTCCCGCTCCGTGTCTCTGTGATGTGCAAACCTCTGGCGTCTGCGGCGTCTGCAGCGTCTGCAGCCGGCGTTGTCTCAGCGCTGACGGCTGCACTCGGAACAACTGGAGACCAGCTCTTCCGTCCTGGCTTAAATAATTAATCTCATCTTGAAGCTCTATTGCAAATTATGCTCATTTTGATAAAGATATCAAAGGAAGCGTGGTATGTTGGGTTGCACAACTACAGAGGCCTTTGCCGACGCCCTCGGGCCGCGTCCAACTCAATTCCTGCCTGCGGCGGGATGCCGAGCAGAAAGGGAAGCTGCAGGATTCTTCTGGTGAAATAGGCTGGAAAAAACAGATTGAAGACGCTCTAAATGTGTGTGGATCAGCGCTGATGCACATCGTCAGCTGTCACCATGTGACGAGGAGTCCAGATGTTCCCGTTCGAATCCAGCGAATCAGCATAACCCCGTGTTTGATCCCCCTTCTCTTTTCAGACACCGCATATGTTCGTGTTTTCATCAGCGACGTCAACGACAACAAGCCCGTGTTCGCGCACTCGTCGTACGAGGTCGACGTGGACGAGGACGCCGACGTCGGCTTCGCCATCGTCACAGTCAGCGCCAACGACGGCGATGAAGGTGAGACGATATCTGACCGAACGCTGGAGTTTAGGTGGTTCTCTACATCCGTAATCAAAACTCATAAACTCTGGTTCATTGCCGGAGCGCTGGGCTTTCATTGTTCAATCAGGCTGAAGGCCTTTCTCGAGTATGAAGCCATAAAAGCCGGAGCAGAACGGGAGGAAGCTGGAATTATAACCTTTTATTGGTTGAGTGTGGAGCTCAGATCATCCGACTTTATCAACCGTTTCTGGTTCGTTTTTTAAGAATGAAACACAGATAGAGAACTGACGGAACGGTTTGGACAGGCCTTATAATTGTGTTGGAAACAAAAAACAATATTAGGTCCAAAAGTCGGTAAATGATCCTCACAGTATGTGTCAACCAGTAGAAGTCAGTTAAACATGAAGTCCCATGAAACATGGCAGCAGATGAATTCAGACCCTGAAGCAGAAGCCCAGTTAGCACAGCTTGACCCACTTTTCAGAGATTTTAAGGGACCAATTAGAACAAACTTGCAGAACTGTGGATTTAACCAAAGAAAAATCTATCTAGACATATTTCCTACGACATTTATTTTAATCCTATTGTTGTCATGTGTAATTCTAATAATTACTGATAATGTTGAAAATGAGCTAAACAAGAAATGTACGTTTTGTCTTATTGTTAAATGTTTTGCATTACAGGTTAAGGAGAAATTATTAAACATGTTTGTGAAAACAGAGACTTTGGCATCATGTTGGAGTCAATATTAACTTTAAAGAGCTGGTTTTAAAAATGTGTGAATGGTTTTGGCTTATATTGTTCACAATCTATGCTTGAAATCAATCAGACAATTAATCAACCAATAGTCCGACCAATCAATTAATCAACCAATAATCCAATCAATTGAACAGACAAACAATCAAGCAACAATCAGTCAACCAACCAAATATTTAGGCAAACAAACAATCAACCAACCGACTACCCGATCAACCAATTTATCAATAAATCAACTATTCAATCAATCAACTAACCAATTATTTAAACACACAGTCAAGCAATCAATCAATCAATCTACCAAACAATCAATCTATTTATCAATAAATCAAGCAAACAATCAGTTAATCAACCAACCAACATGTCAATCAATTTATCAATAAATCAACCCATCAATCAACCAACTAATCAGCCAATAAATCAACCAACCAATCAATCAATCAATCAACCAAATAACCAATCAATCAATCATTCTATAAATCAAGCAACCAACCAATCCATCAATCAATCAATTAATTAATCAATCAAAGAGCCATCTAAAAAAGATCTGTCAAACACTAAAATACATACGAAACTCTACATGAAAGCAGTGAGAACGTCTCATTTAACATTTGATATTTCATGTATTTCATGTTGCAAAACACAAACCAAACATCAAATGTTGAGTTTTGTCCAATAAGACGGCTCCTCCACCACTTATAAGTTCTGCTAAGATGACATCAGAACAAAAGGTCCACGACAGATTTACCTAAAAGAAGAACAGCTCTGGACCAACCAGAGCATCATTAACTGAGTGGAATAAACTACCAACACATTTAAAATTATTTAAAAACTTAAAAGGAAAATTGGCATGGAATTAAATCATGTTTTTTTTTTTTTTTTAACAAAACACGCATGTCAACACTAATTAAAGTTTTACAGTGCTTTTCTCAATCTCCTTTGTTTTTATTATAAAATAATTGTTACTTTTATTTGTATATTTTATTGCTAATTGTTACATTTGTATGACTTGGGGCGTGCAGATGGAAATGATCTCTCCGAGTTACAGTCTGGAACAAGACATCTTTTCTTTGATTAATGCTCCTGTACATGCTCCAGTTACCTAAATAAAACAATCTTCAGGTATGATGAAGGTGCTGTTGACCAGACCGTCTGCAGGTGGAAGTCAGGACTCTCACCTATGAGTCCAGAGATCACATCGGATGAGTCCTTTTTAGCTTATCCCATCGTCTTTTCTATACTTTTAAACATGTATAAACCACACACAGTGGTAGATTCAGAAAACACAGCCAGTTTTCATGAGAAAGACAGGAGTTTTTAGATTTCTCGTGGGATTATTGACCAAGCGTCGGCCAACACTGAACAGGGAGAATGTGCTAATTATTCTTCATTAGTGGGAATATATTTAGAATGCATGAAGGACACTTAATCAGATCATATTGATTGGAGAGCCACAATATTCTTAATTGACAGAGGAAAACTACGATGACACAGAATCCCTAACTAAGCTCTGGAAACAAATTAAAAGTTTCAAGTTGGTTTGGGTTTTGTTAGGATACTTAAACAGGAAGTTTCTTTTGTTTTACCTAATCTTATCCTAAAGACGATATTAAAGACAAAGAGAGAATAAAATGATGTAACTCTTATATGTTTCTCCACATCTTTATCATTTATGCAGAGTAGACTGAAGGTCTAAAAAGGTCTGAAGTTCATAATGAATGTCTTAGGATGTGTTCAGACTGGAGACATTTGGTCTGTTTAAAGTGAATTTTCCGTCAACACAGTCTCACGACCAACTCGTCACCTATTGACGTTTGGTTCAGGACCCCCCCCGGGAACTTTTTGACATTTTAGGCGTCCCCAACTCATCGTTTAATGACGTACTGGATGTTCCCAAAAAATTTCTGGGCCGTCCACCAGAACTGGTCCAGTACCGTGAAATGCACCGGTACCCAGTATCGTGTATGAATGTGTGTGTGAATGGGTGAATGGGTCTGTGACTGTGAAGCGCTTTGGGCCCTCGAAGGAGGGTAAAAAGCGCTATACAAGTATACGCCATTTACCATTTACCATTTTACCCTAACCGAGGGGCCCGTGGGCCAGATTTGGCGCACCTCCACATTTGGCCCGGCCCTTGAACAATATCAGAGATTATGATTTTATGATTTAACACTGTTAGCATCAACCACAGACAAAACGGCTAACATAAAACACTGTTAGCATCAACCGCAGACAAAACGGCTAACATAAAACACTGTTAGCATCAACCGCAGACAAAACGGCTAACAGAAAACACTGTTAGCATCAACCGCGGACAAAACGGCTAGCAAAAAACACTGTTAGCATCAACCGCAGACAAAACGGCTAACAGAAAACACTGCTAGCATCAACCGCAGACAAAACGGCTAACAGAAAACACTGTTAGCATCAACCGCGGACAAAACGGCTAGCAAAAAACACTGTTAGCATCAACCGCAGACAAAACGGCTAACAGAAAACACTGCTAGCATCAACCGCAGACAAAACGGCTAACATAAAACACTGTTAGCATCAACCGCAGACAAAACGGCTAACATAAAACACTGTTAGCATCAACCGCAGACAAAACGGCTAACAGAAAACACTGTTAGCATCAACCGTGGACAAAACGGCTAGCAAAAAACACTGTTAGCATCAACAGCAGACAAAACGGCTAGCAAAAAACACTGTTAGCATCAACCGCAGACAAAACGGCTAACAGAAAACACTGCTAGCATCAACCGCAGACAAAACGGCTAACAGAAAACACTGTTAGCATCAACCTCAGACAAAAATGCTAACAGATAACACTGCTAGCATCAACCGCAGACAAAACGGCTAACAGAAAACACTGTTAGCATCAACCGCGGACAAAACGGCTAGCAAAAAACACTGTTAGCATCAACAGCAGACAAAACGGCTAGCAAAAAACACTGTTAGCATCAACCGCAGACAAAACGGCTAACAGAAAACACTGCTAGCATCAACCGCAGACAAAACGGCTAACAGAAAACACTGTTAGCATCAACCTCAGACAAAAATGCTAACAGATAACACTGCTAGCATCAACCGCAGACAAAACGGCTAACAGAAAACACTGTTAGCATCAACCTCAGACAAAAATGCTAACAGATAACACTGTTAGCATCAACCGCAGACAAAACGGCTAACAGAAAACACTGTTAGCATCAACCTCAGACAAAAATGCTAACAGAAAACACTGTTAGCATCAACCGCAGACAAGACGGCTAACAGATAACACTGTTAGCATCAACCACAGACAAAACGGCTAACAGAAAACACTGTTAGCATCAACCGCAGGCAAGACGGCTAACAGAAAACACTGTTAGCATCAACCGCAGACAAAACGGCTAACAGAAAACACTGTTAGCATCAACCACAGACAAAACGGCTAACAGAAAACACTGTTAGCATCAACCGCAGACAAGACGGCTAACAGAAAACACTGTTAGCATCAACCGCAGACAAAACGGCTAACAGAAAACACTGTTAGCATCAACCGCAGACAAGACGGCTAACAGAAAACACTGTTAGCATCAACCGCAGACAAAACGCCTAACAGAAAACACTGTTAGCATCAACCGCAGACAAGACGGCTAACAGATAACACTGTTAGCATCAACCGCAGACAAAACGGCTAACAGAAAACACTGTTAGCATCAACCGCAGACAAGACGGCTAACAGAAAACACTGTTAGCATCAACCGCAGGCAAGACGGCTAACAGATAACACTGTTAGCATCAACAACAGACAAAACGGCTAACAGAAAACACTGTTAGCATCAACCGCAGACAAGACGGCTAACAGATAACACTGTTAGCATCAACCGCAGACAAAACGGCTAACAGAAAACACTGTTAGCATCAACCGCAGACAAGACGGCTAACAGAAAACACTGTTAGCATCAACCGCAGGCAAGACGGCTAACAGATAACACTGTTAGCATCAACAACAGACAAAACGGCTAACAGAAAACACTGTTAGCATCAACCGCAGACAAAACGGCTAACAGAAAACACTGTTAGCATCAACCGCAGACAAGACGGCTAACAGATAACACTGTTAGCATCAACCGCAGACAAAACGGCTAACAGAAAACACTGTTAGCATCAACCGCAGACAAAACGGCTAACAGAAAACTCTGTTAGCATCAACCGCAGACAAAACGGCTAACAGAAAACTCTGTTAGCATCAACCGCAGACAAAACGGCTAACAGAAAACTCTGTTAGCATCAACCGCAGACAAAACGGCTAACAGAAAACACCGTTAGCATCAACCGCAGACATAAATTCCCGTTAGACGTCTATAGGATGCCCATATTAACTACATTTTGATTGTCTAATTTCTTTTTTTCTTCATTCAGGCTGCACACGTGAACAGCACTAACGGATCCTTTTTTGGAGTTGAAAAATGTAAAATTCATAAACAGTAAACATTGAAACATTGGATCAATTGAGAAAAGTTCTTTAATTTGTTAAAATAGAAATTCAGGTTTGACAAATATCTGCCTGCAGTCAACCCGTATCCACTCTTACAGGCAGTTATGATAACTCAGCTTTACAAACGGAGTCCATGTTTCACTGTTAGACTGGAACATTTGTTATAGTTTCATTATGTTTGTTTTAATTGCTTTTAATAAACGTTTGTACATTTAATCTGTTTTTACTGCCAAAAACTTAAATGCTGCCTGACTTTAATTGCCCAAAGAACAGTTGGGTTCAATCTCAAATCTTTAAAGATATTTTCAATGACTCTGATATTTCCCAACAAATACATTTCTGACATGTTATCAGCTGTAATAAGGGAGATTGGATGAAGTGACGTTTAATTTGCACAGCTTAACACATCAACATATGTATGTATTTCTAAGTCCCATGATACTTTTGAATATTATCTTTTTTTTATTGCACAAAGAGGGATTTTCCAATTTATGAAGACACATTTAATTATCTTTTTATTGCATTTTTTTGCACAGATGATAATCAATTTTTATTTTTACAAGAAAAACTATTAGATGAGTTTTTAATAAGAAGAATAAAATTGGAATTGCATTTCCAGGAAATGACAGCACTTATATCTGTACATGTAACCTGTGATGTCACTATTTGTTTTAGTAAAAAGTCTTGTAGGATTCTATAAGTTATAGAATGAACTAAACAAAGTGATTGGTTTGGTGTACTTTAAGTACCAAGGGAGAGAATGGAATTTGAAAGTTAAGGAAAATAACATTAGTTTTCTCTTCATTTGTTTGCTTAATTTCTCCGTCTTGGCAGTTTCTCTTTATACTCAGAGGATTCAGACAAATACTGTAGGGAAAATAAAAAAAAGAGAGAATTAGAGTGAAAAATCTGAGATGCAATTGTATGTAATCCCAAATGTCCCATTTAAAATGAAAAGAGACAGACGGAACAAAACGATGTGGATTAGAGCATTCTCTCCTCTCCTTCCTTGACTTTCATCTCACTAATAAGCTGTGAATCTCCTCTGGTCCTCAGAGGCGTCTCCTTCCTCTTTCATATTAACGTTGGGGGGGCTGGACGCCGCGGTGATTGAGATGCAGACCTTGGCTTTAGCAGTAATTGCGCTGAGAGAAAAGTTTTGTCCATCAGCATCTAATAGATTACTAAAAATACTTTGCAGGGATAAAATACAAAGAGATTATAAAGTGAGTTTGAGAGGAAAGTTCAGAGCAAAGAGAGAAAAAAGAAAAGTTTCTGGTCAAGATGAATGAAACGGCTGAATTTTTATCATTCAGTAATAATATTTCTGTGGTTTCAAGTTTATTATTGAAGCTGTCACAAACAGACATGCATATTCATTCAAGATAATCCAATCCACATTTTGATTACATTTAAATAAATGTATAAAGAAACATTTACAAATCTTGATTTTTTTTTTTTTTTTGTGTGTTTTTGTCATGGACCGCTCGGTGGGGACTGAGCCACAGGACAAAAAGATCTTCAAAAAAGGATGTTTTTATTTCATCCAACACAAAAAAAGGCTCAAGCCTAAATTAAAATGGGGTCAACTTAACAAAATGTAACTTAGAGAATCAGAACAAAAGCTCAAACGAACTGAACCAAAACTGACCCCCTGACAGGAAACATTAGGGAGGTTTTATACTGGCTGATCAGAGGGAACCACAAATACAAACAATCAAAACCTAAACATTACCTAAAGAAATAAATTACTGGTAACTTAGAGTTTTAAACAAACAAACTAAACTTATATTTCATAACAAGTTCAACATATTTTAACAGAAGAAAACAATAATCCAAATAAAAAATAAACTTTGTATTTCCCCTCCATCTTTAAATGGGAGTGTCCAGGAAGAGGTCCAGCTCTGCCTGTGCCACATCATCAGGAACTTTCCAGCTCCTCCCTCTGCCACATCATCAGGCCTCAGAAGACTCAAAAGAACAGAATTAATCAAAAAATCAGAACAAAATTAACTAAATGTGTGCACAGGTCATTAAGTTCATTTTGTTATGTGATGTATAAAGTAAAATAAATCTATGTACCAATATATTACAAAGAAATATAGTAAATGAACTTAACTTCATTGTGAGGACAGTAGGTTCTGCCCTCACAGTTTTTATAAATCAAGTCAATATAGCTTTTTTTTATTTATTTAAAGCACTACAATCCAAATTATTTTACGTAATTCACTACGGCCAACGTTTTAGCAATCCACACAGGAACTGTAAAAAAAAAAAATGTAAATGTTATGGTCAAAATCTGGCAGCTGTGGTTGTCAGAATTCCACCTTAAAAATAAGGTGTTACTCGAAACAATATTACGGTACCAAATTTTTTTTTTTTTACATTTATTTTATTTTAATTTTTTTTAAACTGTAAATAGCAATATATTTACTCTTAAAAAAATACAGTTTAATACTATAAAATCATCAGGTATTAATTTATACAGCAGAAAAGAAAATTGTCATCTTAGCTTTCAAGAATTTTACCTTAAAATATACAGTGGTTCTTTTTAATCACAGTGCAGTTAAAAAAATGCTATTGTCATTTATTATAGTATTTTATAATAACTAGTATCATAATTTTACTGTATAAACATTACATTTGACAAATTAAACTAAATTAATTAGGAAAAATTAATGGTTGTGTTTCTAACAAGAAATGGTTGTATTATTTATAATTCACACTATTATTTGTATTTTTCAGTTATTATATTTTGATACTGAAAATTTTACAGGCAGTTTGAGCTAAACGCTAAAAACAACCGAAATACTTACCTTTTTGTAAAAAAAAAAACAAAAAAAAAAACGTAAAGGTACATGAATAAATGATTTTTAGCTAAGGAATACTGCATTTTACCTGTTTTGTTGTTTATTTGGACAGGTAAGTCAGTTCTAAATATTTCTCATTGGTTCAGTTTAGATTGTGAACGACATCCTGCTTTCAAAACTTAAGAGAAATGCTTAAATTGTTGCACTTCATATAAGCTGTAATGTTTACCAGAGTTCTATTTAAATGTGATTTTGCAATAAATACCAAGAACTGTCCACTTGATGGAGAAATTAAAAAAAATAAAGGTAGAAAAAGCAAACTGTGTTGATGACTAGATAAAGAGGAACATTAGAGCAGTATCACAGAATCTCTTCTGCCTCCATGTGTAAACTCAGTCCTGACAGGAAATGATTCCATCCAACCAATAAATCTTTCACGCTGCTTAGCGTCCAAAGCTCAGATCAAAAGAACACTGATTTAACAGAAGCTCGTGTCGACCAACACTCTGTCAGCCTACAGGTAAAAAAGAAACAGGTAACAGGTTGGCAAATATTCGTCATTGGTTTTCTTTGTGAAATCCAATTAAAAATAAAAGTGAGGATGAGTTTCTGACCTCTCGTTCTCTTCATCTTTATGTTTGACTGCAGGCGGAAACGCCAAACTTCGCTATCAAATCACGTCAGGAAACACCGGAGGCGTGTTTGATGTGGAGCCTGAGGTGGGCACTATCTTCATCGCTCAGCCTCTGGACTACGAGCACATCAAAAGGTGCAGACACTCTCTATATGAAGAAGACTTTGAGGAATCGGCCATTTGATGTTTTGTACCCTTTACTGTTTAACACCGCGTTCATTTTAACATCACATGGATTCAGCACGCCTTTGAGGGTTTGCTGAGGCTGGGGGTCTACTTGGTTCTTCTCAGATTTTGGGGCAGCACTGGTCATAAGATGCTTCAGAATTAGGTGGGAGTGATGTATGACACCATGATAGCATGGGGAAGCAGGTTTTTTGTAGCAATCCAATCAAGGAGGTCGTCCTTAAATGTCACCGCCCATCACCACAATGTAAATGTATATCATCACTACAACTTCAAAGCTGTCCTGGAGGTTATGTCTGGTGCGTTTGGAGGGATTCTAGAGACTCCTAAAAGTTATGTCACACAGCCACTACCTAAAGTTTGCACGTTTCATGTATGTATTTCTTGATACATGCGTGATCTCCACTGATGGTCGTTCAAGTACGAAGAAGTACGAATGAACCGCACAAAGAACAGATAAACCCGTACGTCATTGAATTTCTTCACTTTGACATTCAGAGATCTGGGAGGAAATCAACACCATGGACAGCACACGCCAAACGATGCTTTGTTTTGATGAAATAGTGGGATTCCCAGTTCTCAGTCAGATACCCGACGCCCCCCGCCGGGGAGGGGACTCCACCGAGACAGTAGGAACCCCGGTTGAAGGCGCATCTGTGAGAAGGACCCAGTACGTGATTAGAGTCACATCCTCTTGTGACCTGGACACGCAAAGAACCCTGTTTGGTTCTACATAGGAACGACCCATCAAGAGCGGAACTCTCAACAAGCCAACCGCACACATCAACGAATGAGGAATCTAAGAAAAACATACTAATTACGTATGCTGCGAATGTATTATGAAGGAATTTCGCACACATCACCAGTGATTCGAGAGGTTCTCTCTGAGATTCCTCAGTCTGAATACAATCCTCTCCCTGACCGAAATAACTCGGTGAAAACAGCCAACTCCCGCCGGAGCAACGCAACGGATGAGTCTGGAATAAATGTAAAGCAACGATTATCGGGTTCGCTAACAGGAAAACATAGTACAACTGCTGATATTTTAGAACGCGTGTTCTAAATGAATGTTGTGATACGCACTGCCCGCTGCTGTGGCGTAGTTTCTTAACAGAACTCTCACAACAACACCGCCATAACACCACAACAATGAGACGCAACTCATTTAAATGTGGTGAATTTGGGCTCATTAAACAACTTTTAACGTGATCTAGATCAATTTTCACTGTTTTCTCAACAATCTATATGTTATGAACACTTATTAGCATACCTCGTAGCGCTAGCGTGCCCAGTAACAGTCTTGCATCAAGCCTCTGTTTGAGTATGTTAACAATCCTGGCAAGGATTTGAAAACCGCATTCCCTCCCTCTTTTTGTTTGGACCCGCCCCCGTAACTGCTGGCCAACGACTGAAGAGATCTTTAGTCTCGTGGTTTTGTTTACAGTTTGGTCTGAAACAGAAATCTCTGGTAGATCCCAGTCTGAACACAAACCCAACTCAATCTGGAGCAAATAAGCGGACTCGATCTGAACCAACTGACTTTTCTAGTCTTAATACGCTCTAAAACAAAGTATTGTGAGGGACTTCGGCGGTTGCTATGTGATTTCCTCCCAATGCTCTTAATGTCAAAGTGAAGAAATTCAATGACGCGCGGGTTTATCTGATCTTTGCGTGGTTTATTCGTACGTCTTTAATGTGGTTCATTTGTGAAAATGTTATTTATGAAGACCAAAACTTTTTCCACGTATGACCAATTTTCTTACAGGAAACATGTATGAAATGTATGTACATAGCAGTAGTGTGACATGGCCTTAACTCACAGGTTCTTAGACAGCAGATAAAGATGGAATAAAAGAACCTCATGTCTCTCCAGGTACAAGCTTCACGTCCTGGCCTCGGATGGGAAGTGGGAAGATTACACAACAGTGACGGTTAACGTGGTCAACAAAAACGACGAGGCTCCGGTGTTCACGGTCAACGAATACTACGGCAGCGTGACAGAGGAGATGGACGGCTCCCCCGTCTTTGTGCTCCAGGTGCGATCCCATCATTTTTGCAATCCTCTTTTTATTTGAAACACTTGTAGACTTTCAACTTTCATCCAGAAGCGATTCTATTTTCCCGTGGTTTATTACAATCTGCACACATTTGAGTGCCAGAAAAATACTCGAGCTGCTTTCTGCATAACTCTACTTAACACCAACCCAGGATTTGTTTTAATGAAGTCAAATTAGTTCCACAGGCAGAAATGGATGACAGAAGGTCGCCTCACACATCTGTGAGTGGATTCACACCAATGGTAAAAAAGCAAGCAAAAATCAAAACCTTTTAAAATGTTATGGAACTATTTAAAGTACGAAAAACAGTGGGGCTTGTTTTTATTAAGTCAAAAATTAAATTCACTGTAACATTAAAGTTTATCTTGATTATTAATTTACACCATAGAAGTGATGCAAAGAAAAAGACAATTCAAGCTTCAAAAGCCACCAGCTTTCTCTAAAAAAGCTGCTGTGTTTGTCCAGACTGTTGAGAGATATTTTCCAGTAAGAGCACTCCATAAAAGCCCATAAACGGGTTTTTCATCGCACTCCGCTCTCTGCTAAGTTGAAGCACCTTTGCTTAGACGGTAATTTGCTGCAGTTGAGTGTAAAGGAGATAAAGGTGCACCAGAGGAAGAGGGGAAAAATCTAATTTTCTGCTGGAGTTTCTGAACTCCAAAGAGGTTTGCAGTCAAAGTGATGTTCCAAATCAGCAGCATTTCCATCCAAACAAAGCAGTTCTCGTTTTGTTTTAGGTGACAGCTTCTGACCCAGACAAGGACGCCGACCAGGAGGCGCTGCGGTACTCCCTCCACGGCCAGGGTGCAGAGAGCGAATTCATAATCGACGAGGTGACCGGAAAGATCTACGCGCACCAGACGCTGGATCGAGAAGAGCGGGCCGTTTGGCGTTTTGTTGTCCTGGCGACAGATGAGGGCGGGGAAGGTCTGACTGGCTTCACGGATGTCATCATCAATGTGTGGGACATCAACGACAACGCCCCCGTCTTCACCTGCGCTCTCAGCTGCCACGGGGAGGTGGCAGAGAACTCGCCAATGGGGGCAACGGTGATGGACATGACCGCCACTGACCTGGATGACTCCGCTGTGGGGCAGAATGCCGTACTCTCATACCGGATTGTAGGAACTGTCGATGCCACCAACACCGATGTGGGAGGGGTGACCCCCTTCTCAGAGGTGTTCAGTATCAACCCCACCACGGGGACCATCACTGTAGGGATGGGAGGTCTGGACAGGGAGGTGGTGGAGTCATATCTTCTGGTTGTGGAGGCCAGGGATGGAGGCGGCATGACAGGAACCGGAACCGCGACCATTCATATCAAGGATGTGAATGACCACGCTCCGCGGTTCCTCGATCACTCATGTCGGGTCAAGATCTCAGAAAGCGCCGAGCCGAACTCAGAGGTGAGTCCTTGACGGTTTTCTTGATTTGATTCTACAGAAATGAACAGAACTTTATTTGACATGAAGTTACATTTATGGAAATAATCATTTCTGAAGACTTGTGATCTTGGCTTTGTTTCATTACAAACATAGATCCAAATCTTTCCTGTTAGCCTGCAAGCATGAATTAGGTAACTCTGTAGTGCTTCAGCTGGTTTCTCTTCTCAGACTATTACTATCATAATATGTTTATCAGGCAGAATGCGATGAAAATCCAGATTATTCAGAAGAGATTAGAAAAACATTTACAATTGATCATTGAGGCAAAATATATAGCATTACCTGCAATTATGTTAGTGTGCTGTATGCTGTATTGGCTGCAGAAGACTCTAGAATAGCTGAAATAAACTCAAAACTAAATACGTTGAAGCTGATAAAACCTGAAGCTGCTAGACTATTAGCTAAATGCCAAATAAGAAGCTAGCATGTTGCTAAATTATTAGCTAAACTAAAAAATGGCCTTAAAACTTCAATAATTGCCTAAATCATCTAAATGCTACAATAGCTAAAAAGTACTGAACCAACACCAAAAAAGCTAGCTGGTTGCTAAACTATCAGCCAAAATCCAAAATAGCAAAAAAAAAAAAAAAAAATTCAGCAGAAGCAAACTTAGCTATAACAGCCAGCATGTAGCGAAATATTAGCTAAATTCCAAAATAGACCCCCAAAAAGCTTAGTAAATGTCAAATTGGCTCAAAAAGAGTTTACATGTAACTAAATGTTAACTAAAGTCCAAAATAGCCCAGAAAACTTCTGTGTTGTAGATGTCAAATTACCTAAAACAGCTAACATGTTGCTAAATTACAATGACCAAAAAATCTCAGTAGAAGGAATATTAGCCAAAGTAGCTAGCATATAGTAAATTTAGTAGCTAAACTCCAAAATAGTCCAAAATAAATCTCGGTAAATGTCAAAATAGCCAAAAGAGTGATCATAATCCTATTATAACAGCAACATGCTAAAAAGCTACAAAGAACTGAATAGATTCTAAAAGAGCTAGCATGTTGCTAAAGTATTTGCTAAAATCCAAAAAAGCCCCGCCCAGAAAAACTCAGTTGAAGCAAAATTAGCCAAAACAGCTAGCTTGTTACAAAAAAATTGGCGAAACTACAAAAAAAAAAAAAAACTAAAAAGATTTAAGTAGATGACGTTTGCATGCAACAAAAATGTTAGCTAAAGTCCAAAATAGCCCAGAAAACTTTAGTGCTGTGCTGTCAAATTAGCTAAAACAGCTAACATGTTTCTAAATGATTAGCTAAAATTCAAAATAGCCCAAAAAACCTCAGTACAAGTAAAATCAACCAATACAGCTAGCATGTAGCGAAAATATTTGCTGAACTCCAAATTAGCCCAAAAAATATCAGTAGATTTTAAATTAGCCAAAAAAAAAAACAATTTGCTTGTAGCAAAAATTTGAGGCCACCTCCAAAATAGGCCAGAAAGCTTCAATATTAAAGATGTCTAAGTAGCCAAAACTGCTAGCATGTGGCTAAAATATTAGCTACAGTGGGTTTTGATAGAAACATCACTTGTATTAGTAAAAAAAAAAAATAATCCTTAAGGTAGCCAGTTGAATTTGGCTTTTTTGACCAAATAAAAAGAAAAGAAAAAGAAGTTGATTTTTTTTAAAACATAACAATGATGGAGGTTGGGGTTGTAGAATGAGACCTTCAGGTTCCAGTCGAGGCTGATGATATCAGAGCGCCATCGTTTTATCTGCAGCCGGGTCGTCTTGCTTTGTTTCGGTTTTCCCGCTAAGTGAATAAAATACTAATGGCCAATGTGTGGAAACCTGCAGGTCTTAATGACTTCTCTTTAAAATCACTGAGCATATCGACAAAAGAGAGAAGAAACTCTTGTTTACATAGAAATCTCCTGAAGAACCAGAGCAAGAATCCAGTCATGCAGCAAAACACAGCGTTAATGAAATGAGTCACATGCAATCGATCCAGCCGATCACCGAGTTAAACTACATGCTTTTATTCTGATCAGGTACAGGAAGGGAGTTATTGCTGGAAGTTTAATAAAGTGTAAACATTTTTCCAGGGAACATTTTTCAAAATGTTCAAAATTTTTTCAATTACTCAAAGATATATAAATAAAATTGGCATTCTTATAGAGTATATGATACATATTAATATTAGTAAATGAATGGAGCTTTAGTAAAAGATGTTAAGTTATAAATAGATTTTCTTGTGCAAACAGTTTCTCCTGTAAACAAATACTAATCAGCAAAATCAAATTGACTCAAACTTAACCCTGTAGCTGAGAAACTTTTAAGTGGCTCATTTTCTGATAATAAATACTCATTCGTTAATTATCTTGATGTGTTAACAGACGGTTGTTTCCGTTTTTTCCCATAATTCCCCTCTGCCGCTGCTCGTCCTCAGGTGCTAGGACTCTCAGCAGAGGACAGAGACACTGGAGAAAACGCTCAGCTGACCTTCAGCGTTGTAGCTGGAGACCCGGAGCAGAAGTTCTACGTGGTCAGTCACAAGCAGGAGCAGCGCGGCGTCCTCCGGCTGAAGAAGCGCCTGGACTACGAGCGGCACAGCGAGCAGAGGTTCAACCTCACACTCAAGGTGGGTGGAGTTCATAAATGGATCCATAAATCCCAGCAGGTGTGTTACGTTTTCTTTATTTATATATGAGATATTCACAAATACAACAAGATGGGGGGGCATCTACAGAATTTTCATCATTTTGTGCCAATGTCCGATTATTATTGAAAATCGTTTATGTGTTCTTGATGTAGACAGCGGCAGTCAGGGATGCAGAATGGCCTGCTTTTTATATACCCCCGGGTAACGATGACGATATTTATCGCGATAAAACTTTTTTTCTCAATGAAAGAATATCGCGATAGACTTTTATTTTGAAGGGGTCGTAATTAACACACACCAGTTGTGAGCATTTTTCCCCTCTTCCAAGGAAAAGTTTGAGGGTTAGTTGCCACATGGAGAGTAAACATTTGCATCCAATTATTTATGTTTATTAGCTTTTGGTAAAATTCTTTTGGCCCTCTCGTCCTCCTACGACGGAGTATTAGGGCCACTTTATGAAGAAAAAATATTTTTAAAATTACGACTTTAACCCTTCCGCTCTCCTTGGGGTCCAGATGGCTCCAACCACATATTGTTATGCGATTTCTTCCATGACAAATGTGGACGAAGGGGGACAGGATTTTATGTCTGCCATGGACATTAGTGAAACTCCGAAATCAGTGAAAAAAAAAAGTTCAGCGCACTGTCCTGTGGTGTCCAGATGACCCCACTTTTAATGTAAACAAGCTAAGGAGAACGGAAGGGTTAAATCTCGTAAATTTACAAGAAAAAAGTCGTAACTGCTAAATTATGAGAATAAAGTCGTGTATTTATGACTTTAAAAGTCATAGGTTAAATTAACAACTTTTAAAGTCTTAAATTTACGAGAAAAAAACGTGTAAATCCACGGGGTTTAAAGTCGTCAATCTACGAGATTAAAAGTCTTAATTTAATTTAAAAAAAACCCCAAAGTTTTCTGTTTATCAGAGCCGTGCTTGAAGATGAAAGACGTGGAGAATCTTGTGTAGATTTATGTCCAACTCGGTGTTAAAAACAAAGAAATTCTGAACGTTTTGGCGATTCAAAATCAAATTATTTCCGGGTTCGGTGTCGGTAGTGCGTGTGTTGTCTTGCTTATCTTCAAGTAAGCAAAAGAGGTGCTATTATTGTGTTAAACAGACATTTTATTAACAGTCTCTTCATACTGCTACACTGTGCATGACTAGCGCTCATCTGCTGCTTACCACTTGCCGTGCACCAAACATGTGACCAGTCGCTTGGCCTTCTGGGTAATGCAGTTTTTAAACAGCTAACTTCAATACACAACAGTGCGGAGTTTCATATGTAAAATAAAGAGCTCAGAGATACACGTTCATCAGGACCGTCACTTTATTACGTCTTTCATTTCCTTTCATCATCTTACGTCATGTCTCTGTCATGCTCAGAAACCAAAAGAGAACGTAAACAGAGCTCCGGACGCCTCCTTCCCCAAATGAAACGTCCCGTCTCGACACAAAACAACATTGAGAAATGACAACGTTAGCACAAGAACATTGAAAATTCCAGAAACTAGTCCTCTTCAGACGGAAGCATCACAGAGTTGGAGGAGATCTGGTCTGTCAGAGGAAGAAATGACTGAAGTGGACAGCTGGAAGATATGGACCGCTTCATCAACGGGATCTGCAGAGATCCTGCAAGCAGCATCAACGAATAAAACATTAATACACTGTAAATCAAATAAAGGAACTTCCAAATATTTGGAATATTTTAAACATTCAGTTTACCTGATGAAATCCAAGACGCTTTTCACAGTTTGGTTGATCTGCTTCAGCTCACAGCATAATTCGCTAGACTGTAAGCTCCCCTCGACTTTAATACATTTATGAGAAAAAAGTCGTACAACTACGAGATTAAAACTCATAATTTTAAGAGATTAAAAGTCGTAAAAATACGAGAAAAAAAACTCGTAATATTACTCTTTATTATTTATTTTTTTTGGTAGCACTAATACTCCGTCGTATCCCCCACCGTCTGCTGGTGAGATAAACAAACGCACGCGAGACAAAACACCCCCGCAATCGCTTCCGCTAATCATCTCCGTGTAACACTGAGTTACGGTGGAAGAGGCAACGGGACATCTGGTGATTTTTAACGGAATCCAGTCACAACAACTGGAGGACAAGCCGGCTCGACGTAAAGCAGCAACAGAAAATTCAATAAAAAGTGTTGATTTGGTCTGATGTAGTATTAGCATGATGCTAATGTTAACGAGCTCTTCCGTGTGTCGCCTTGATGTGGTCATGGACCAATTTGAAGTTTTCAATTTGAAACGTGCTGGATAAATACAACAAAATCCATTCGTAGAGCATTCATGAAAAACATTTTTTAATACCGGTATAATAACAGAATTTAATCCACTGTGGATTAGCAGCTGGTGTTACACGAAAAACTGCAACCTGAGTCAGGTCTTAAAATAAAAAAAAGTTAAAAATGTAAAGCGCTATTTCTGTTGTAATTTTATCTTTGTTCTGTAAAGCCTCAAAACATTAGAATTTACTTGTAGAATTAATGCTTTGTTTTTAAATGGAACTGATCAAGTAGTTTATTGCTCTGTTTTATTTATGTTCTCTTTTTAAACTTATAAGATACTGCATTAACTTTCAATTTAGTTTGATATGCACCTTATCGTAGTTATCTGTAAAAGCTGATGCTATACGTTCAGTGTATTTGTTATGTTGAAAGGGTGATAAAGAAATAAATATTTAAGTTAAAAAAACAGGAAATTATGACACATTTCTTTTTTGAGCCACTTGACAAATATAGTTATTTGGTTTTTATTGTGACATATATCGTTATCGCATCATATGAAAAAAAATACATTTTGTGATATAAAAAACTGAATTTTAGATCACTTCCTGTTGACTTTTTAAGTATCTTTTACACAATTTTGCCAATTTTAAATTCGAAAAATCAAAATTTCTGTTCTTCTTTTTGTCCACAAATGGAAATTATTACATATTATATCTTTCAAGCTTTTTGCAGAACTTTGTGTTTTTGGACAAAATCATTTGGGTCCAAATCCGTCTTGCTTCCTAAACCTCCCTAGTTCTCAGCTCTTAACAATTTGAATATTTGATATAGAAATGTCTCGGCTAAAATTGCTTTATTTGAATTTGAACGTGCTGATTCTTCCCCGGCGGTACCGCTGGGATCTCTGGGTTCCAGGTGGAAGACCTGGACTTCTCCAGCCTTCTGCAGTGCGTGGTGGAGGTCGAGGACTTCAATGACCACGCCCCTGTCTTTATTCCACACTTCCTCTCACTGGCGCCGCTGCCTGAAGACATCTCTGTGGGGACCAGCGTGGCCCGCCTGGTGGCCAGCGACTCGGATTCGGGCCAGAACCGGGACATCACCTACAGTCTGTCTGCAGAGTCGGATCCTGACGGGCTGTTCACCGTCGATCAGGCGGGGGTGTCTGTCGGTCGCTCGACCGCTGGATCGGGAGAAAGTGGCGCAGCATCATTTGGTCGTCATGGCAACTGATCACGGGGTTCCAGCTCTAACGGGAAGTGCGACGGTTCAGCTGCCTCTACTGGATGTAAACGATAACGGACCAGAGTTTGAGGCTGCCTACAGTCCGGTAGTGTTTGAGAACGTGGCCGGACCACAGGTAGGTCCCACTGCTTTTTTATTTACAAATCTGACGCTGTAAAGTTGAACTTAACAACGCTTCACCCTCCGTCTCCATGTTCAGGTAGTAAGGTTGAACCAAACGTCCACCCTCCTCCGAGCCATAGACCAAGATTCGCCCGAGAACGGGGCGCCGTTTCACTTCAGCGTCCCTCTCGACTATCGCCACGGCAACGATTTCTACCTGCAGGACAACCTGAACGGCACCGCGACTCTGACGGCCCTGAGGACGTTCGACCGCGAGCGGCAGAAGGAGTTCTTGATTCCCGTCGTAATTAGTGACAGTGGGCATCCAGCCAAGACAGTGACCAGCACCCTGACGGTGACCATTGGTGACCAAAACGACCATGAACACGTGGCGGGCGAGAAACACATTTTCATCAACAGTCACAGAGGTTAGAGGGTTTTTTTTCTCTTTTAAAGAGTATCGACATGAAATGCTTACACTTCAAAAAGTTAAATAATGGAAAAATTAACAAAAACCATTTAATTTACTACATTTAAAAATATTTGCTTTTATTAAATTAAATTTTTTAATTGAGTAAGCCATCAACTCATATTTTTTTTTATTACAGAACTTTTGTTATTGATCCTATATTTTTTTTTGTGTAAAAGAAAAGAAAAATCATTTGTTCTTAGTTGTTTTAAAATCTAATTTGCATATTTTTCCCCTTTTTTTCTCATCAATAAATTAAGAATAAAAACAGTTTAATTATTTTTTAGTCTGTTTTATTTTCTTTTTCTGTGTTAATTTAATGTAGCTTTGCGTTTGGATTAAGTTTGTGTGTGATGACCAAGTTTAACAAACTTTATGACCCACTTTTGTGGCGTAGTGGGCAGCGTCTGCCTTAAGACTAACAAGTCGTGTGTTCAAATCCAAAATGGAGTCATACTGATGACTCTTAAAGATAGAACCCGATGCATTGATTTGGCGGTAAAACTATTAAAAAGTTAAATTTGTGAAAATCTTTAGCTGTTTAGGGTTGCATATGTGCAATAAATATTTCTTTTTCAATCTGTAGTAACTAACTTTGTCTGATTTGTCCTAAAGTCGTGTGTGGTGTCCAGTTTGAAACTCACTTGAACTGGCAAAAATAAACTACATTGAAAAGCTTCTAGAAAAAAGACAGAATAAAACCAGACTAAAACTCAATTAATAATAGTATATACTTCTATTTTGTGTGTGTGCCTTAAGTAAATGTTTTGTGGAAATGTAATTAAAAAATACAAAATATAAGTAAATTTGCACTTTTTTCATTTATATATTTCTTGATCCTTAATTAATTCATTCCACCACCATGAATAAAATTAGCTTAAATTTGGTCCCACAACCTTCATTTTGTTCTAAATGAAAAAAGAGGTTTTATTTAAGCGGTTTATATACAGTATTCCCCTCTTATTTGCGGGGGTTAAAAACCGGAGACATCCGCGAATATGCCAAATCTGCAGATATGAAGAACCCCCGCAGCTAAAGGGTGTTCTTTACTGATTATACTTATCAAAAACTCTTCTGGTCATTCTCTATAAAACATTTATTTAAGAACATTGGAATATTTGTCAACATAAAGAGTTTTCTTTTTTCTTCTTAATTCAGAACAAAATACTGTTCTGAATTAGACTGGAGGTCTTCTCACGGAGGAGGGGCGCGGACAGCTGCCCCCTCTCCGCGCTGTATCTGCGGAGGAGGGGTCCGCTGTGTGGAGATGCAGCGCGGACAGCTGCCCCCTCTCCGCGCTGTATCTCCGCACAGCAGAGGAGGGGTCCGCTGTGTGGAGATGTACCTCAGCAGCGCAGCACCCGCTTCCAACGCAAAACTTCATACAAGCGTCTTGAGTTGTCAGAGTTTTTGTGAAGAACCGCATTGTAAAAGAAACAGCGAATAAGCAAGGAAACAACGTACAGTCATTGACTTTGATGTTTAAAATAATGGTTTAAAAAACTCTTCCCACTTTTATGATTCATAAAGAACGCCTCCTGAATAAACTTCTTATTCTTTAAAAATTGTTTAAGATTTTCTTTTAATTTTCTTTTATAGTAAATGCCCTAAATGTTTTTTTTTATTACTATCCCAGTCCAGAAATTTCCATAGAAAAGTTTGCATTACATAAATTACCTATTTATTTTATGGTAAAAATGTTTTTTTAAATAATATATTTTTTTCCCTATTGTTTAGAAAAGACAGTTTTTAAGTTTTCTAGCAAATATATTTTTTACCATTTTTTTATGAGCAGTAGTGTACTATTGACATATTGTTTTGTGACAAAAATCTGAGATTAAAAAGTTGTATAAAATGTTGCATCAAGCAGATTTCTTTCATTTTTAAGCACAAATACTCAGTATTTGAATTTGCCAGTGTTTCTTTTTGTCATCAGTGTTATGTCTGTGTATCACATTTAGATTTGTAGGTGTTACATAAGCAAGCCCAGACAGTTGATCCTGCAGTTGATCACATCATGCTCAGTCCTGCTTAGACCCCACTGAAGGACTGTGCTATTAAAAAACCTTTTCTGGTGCTGAATCACAGTCGTTCATGTTTATTGATGGGATTTTACTCAAAAAGGCTGAACATGAATGGTTTCAGTTACATTTAAGTGTTTTTTAAGAAAGTCTGTTCAAGAAATTAGATAAAAATCTATCATATAAATTCATGTTTTTAAAGAAAAAAAAAAAAAATAAGGAGTTTTTTTTTTTTTTCTTCAAAACACTAACTGAGTTTTAAAATTATCTGACAAAAAACAAAAAAGCCTAAAGAATATACATGAGAATTAAGTTTATGTATTTGACGTGAAGTGTCCTGAACTGCTGGACCTTTTATTACATAATAATTATTAGCTTATTATTATTATTTTTTTTTTTGGCAGGTCGAATGCCAACAACTGTGCTTGGAAAGGTTTACTCCCCCGACCCCGATGATTGGGACAACAAGACCTACGTCTTTGAAGGACACGTGCCAAGGTAAAGGATTCACACCGACAACGCGTTTACCTCAGACACAGAAAAGTGGAAAAACTGAGAAAAGATTGACTTTAACAGAAATAATCATGCTGGTAGAGTGTAAAAAGACAGTCAGACGGACTCCTTCTCAATGAAACTTTTTACCATCATTCTATTTAAAACTGAATGATATACTGATTTAAATTTACACCAAGTTGTTTTGTAAACTGCAACATCTTAAAGCCAACGTAGAGTTTTAAAATGGCATCTAGTGTAATCCAAAGACATAAAACTTTAATGTTTTAGAGAAGATGAATACAGCCGCTTTGTCTGGGCTTTCTTTTGATCTAATGACTTTCCACCAATCAAAAGTAGCTCCGCCCTAACCATTTTTGTATGGACCTACAACCAATGGGGGTCTAAAAATGATATGGTTCGGTCCGGCTTGACAGGTTCAAGACTCAAAATATCGGATAGGACCGAACAGAACATTAAAGCTCAAGTCCCCAAATATTTTCCCTACTTTTAAATATTTTCTCATCACTTTTGATTTACTAATTATCATTATAAAAATACTTATTTTATTTTATCGGATAAATGTTTTATTATGAATGCTTCATAAAATCCTTGCCTTGATTCTTATTAATAATTTTGTTTATTTAAAGACACAAAGCTGGAAACCTTCTAAATGTAAATGTCTACAAATTATTCAAATTCTGAGGTTGTTTTTTTTTTTTTTAAATAATTCCAATACAGCCATGGAACTGTACACCAATATTTATAACTTTATACTTTCATGTTTTACAGATAATAGATTATTTTTCTTTCCATCTTAAATATGTACGTTTTTGGGGTATCGTCCACATAATGAGGGGAGATGATGTCTTAAAGTCTCTAACCCAAAAAGACCCAGACCCATTTTTCCTAAAAAAAAATCAAATTATGTTGAAAATACCACAAACCAAGTTGACCACAGAAAACATTTCAGACAATTTTCTGTTATACTGATGTCACTATGGGTTCTTGTGGATTAAAATCCCCTAAAAAAACAAGGATGACAAGGACAACCTTAAGATTCTATTCACTTATCTCGACTTAATATAAGTGTTAACTATAAGGAATGTATCTTTCTCAGTAAACATAAATAATTAAATCCTACATAGTTTCACTTCCTTTAATTTCAAAAATACAGTTTTGTGAACCTTAAAATTACGTATCAGCAATAAAACCTAATTTTCTTACTGAAGAATTAGCTATTTAAATCAAACAAGTGATTTATTGTTTGATTCAAGATTTTTTAACAAAAATGTGTATTTAATTGGATCCAAATTATTTAATTTTCTCACCTTAGAGTTAAAGGATCAAATCTAATTCTTTTATTTTCATCTTTTAGGACTTCAATTGTGCGAGAGAGTTCATAAATACTCTGACGTCTGTGATGATGGTTGTAAAATTATCTGTGGCTCAATATTTCTGATATTTTTCAGCTTAAGTCAAACGTTGAGGTGTTTGCATCTCAAAGCACCTTCAGAGACGTCTGCCTCGCTCTAACATCCATGGAGACTTATCTGAAAACGCTTTACACCGCCGCATATTCTATTTATGCCCGCATGCCAGATTATTTGGATCCAATGAGACCAGATCTGGACCAGAGTGGAAGGCTGTCTGGCAGCCTGGACAGAACTATAAGCAATACTGGCCGGACTGTCAGACAGTATTAGTACTTTAATATTATTTGATTCTAATTAGACACTCACAAACTCTGTTAGTCTAAAAAATACACTGCGGTGTTGATTTAACTGCTTCCAAATCTCTTCCATCTGTCTGATTTTCCGCTGTCTTTAGTCAGTTTAAGGATTAAATTCACGTTTTTTTTAGATAAAAGCTTTAGAGTGCTTTTTGGATTTAATGCCAAAAATACTTTTAAAGGCGTCTTTGCCTGTTGACTTTCCTCTTTTCTTCTTTTATTAACCGTAAGGTATCGATAGATTTAAACTCAAGTCACAATCTTCTATGTAAATTTCTGTCTTTAGATATGACATTGATGTTCTTATTAAATCATCCAATTTTGGACCAGTATCCAAATGCTTTTTGTGTAAATATTCTTGAGATTATTAAGCTGCTGTCCTTTCTGGAAAATACTGAGACGCCAGATTTATAGTCAGACTGTTGCTGCTTGGGATTGTTTAGTTTAGTAGGACTCGCAGGGATCAGGGGATCACATGTCATTGATAACAGTTTTGTTACGTGTTGCTGCTACTGCTGGACCTTTTTCCAGCCAGTCTGTCTGTTTTAGTTTCCCCTCTTTGTCCTGACTGCTGGGTTTTGTTATTTTAGTTTGGGGTTGGACCTTGGGGGTCTTAGTTTGTGGGTTTTGTTTTTTCGTTTTCACATACTAATCAACAACATGCACAAGAATTGTATAAATTTAAGCTTTAGCTGGAAAAGTTGAATTACCTGCGATAATGTGTGAATGTTTTTTGTTGAATGTGGTCGCTGAATATGCTGAAGCTGTTTGCTAAAAATATGCTGAAGAGATTTGCTGAAAATGCTAAAGCTATTTGCATAATGATAAAGTTTTTAAAGAACTTAAAGTTATACAAATTACAGAAAGTGCACAAATATTTTGAAGATTGTCTTGAAAAATTGCAAACAATGTAAAAATGCGTAAAAGGTAAGAACTCAAAATTTGCCCAAAAAAACCTAAGTAGACGACAAATTAGTCGAAAAAGCTAATATGATGCTAAAATATTAACTAGCTTAACTGAGAATTATCGAGAAAAACCTCAATAAATGCCAAGATAGCAAAAAAAGCTAGCATTTTGCTAAAATATTAGCTTAACTCAGTATTAGCTATGTTAGACTAATGCAAAAATGTTACCTAAACTCAAAACTAGCCATAAGAAACCTTAGTGGTATTAATGTCTGTAATATGCTGAACCTCTTGATATTGCAAAGGTTTCAAAGTGCGCAAAAAATTGAATGAATTTTATGGAAAAAAATTGCACACATTGTGTAAAATTGTAAGTAATTGAGTACAATTTTAAAAAATTTGTGAAATTTAACAATGCCAAAGGTACTAGCATGAATTTCCTGAACTTGCTGAATGTTTTTAATTGCATAAATTGTAGAATTCGCAGAAATTTGAAAAAAGAATGCCATTCATTTAAATGGGGCTGAAAAATCGCACAAATTATGTAACATTGCAAAAACCGTAAAATGCACAAATACCAAAAATAGAAGCCATAAAGTCGAGCTGAACATTTTAATACCAAGATTACAGAAATTGCTGAAAGTGAGCTTGAGTTTTTATGGTCCAAAAATGTAAAGAATATAATATACTCTATAATAATAACAGAGAAACAGGATGACTATTATATGAATTAGGGCTGCCGTGATTAGTCGACTAATCGACTACTAAAATAGTCGACGACAAATTTATTAGTCGATTAGTCGTTACTTTATATTGTATGAAGTCAGAGTGTTTTAAAGTTGAAAGTTATAATAGCATTCTGCTTGCTTTTTGGAATATTTTGGCATTTATTAAGGTTTTTTTATGCTATTTTGGAGTTTAGCTAATGTTTAATCTACATGCTAGCTGTTTTGGCTAACTTAAGCTTTTTTTAAAAGTATTTTTAGGCACATTTTGAGTTTAGCTTATATTTTAGCTATATCCTAGATTTTTTGGCTAATTTAGGATTTTTCCCTTTTTTTAAGGCTAATTTGGAGTTTAGCTAATATTTCAGCAGCATGCTAGCTATTTTGGCTAACTTTGGCTCTTTTTTATTTTTGGCTAATTTGGAATTTAACTAATATTTTAGCTGGTTATCAACTTCAGCATATTTACATTCACTTTGCTCATGAACCGATTAGTCGACTAATCGGGAAAAATAATCGGTGATTAGTCGATTATTAAAATAATCGTTTGTGGCAGCTCTAATATGAATACTCTAAAACATTCACAAAATAAAACAAAACTTGAGAGTGGGACCCACTGGCCCACACAGCAGCCCAAAAAAACGATTTTATTCCAAATTTGGTTTGTAGCTGACATCATACATGAGTTTATATTCCAGGAAACAGAAAAAAATGTACATCTTTAGCTATGATCTTATTTTAAAGACCATTAATTCATGTCATTTAAATTAAAAGTCATGTTTTTATAGTTTCTGGTCGAACTCCAATGTTGGAGAATACATTCTCAGCTCTTTAGTTTGCTGAAGGTTACAGCCACTACTAAGACATGATCAAAATATATCATTTTTAGTAGTTAATGAACATTGTGCATTTATAAATCTTTCCAAATAAATGTTGGCTTTCAGTGAGACGTTGTTTGCAGCTGCTGTCTCCCTCAAAGGACACAAAAAACTCTTTTAATCATATAAGAAGTCTTGAGTTTCTATGAAAGTAGAATTTTCCAAACAAGCACCTGCACAATCTGAACATGGAAATGACTCCACAGTATAATGAGAGAGCTCAGAAAATGATGCTGTTTCCTTGGAGGATTTGAATATTCTGTCTGGAAACTCTAATTAAACACATGAAAACAGTTATCTCCAGAGCTGCACACATTCACCTCATCCTCTAAAAAGGGCTTAAATTAATGTTTTTTTATACTTTTATGTTTGTTGAAACTCTCAATAAAGTTTCTGAGGGTACACAGTATTATCTTGAATACTATATGGGCTCAGAGACGAGCTAGTGCTGGACTTCACATCAAAATACTCTGGATGGAAAAGGGTTTCTTCTCTTCCCATTTCCTGGGGAGCGCACAAGATCTCACCTGGAAAAACCAATATGAATCTGGCTGTAGAAACTCTGCACCTCCTCAAAGTTTGGAGGAGAAATAGTGTAGAACAATAATTGATGGCCTCCTTTTTTTTTCCTCTCCGTGATAGAAAGTGCCGTTATATACAGCACTCCTACAGGAATGCTGTGCAGAAGGTGATTAAACGACACAAAAAACGCATCCCACCTCTACCAGGTGATGTTTTCAGGTCCCGATGGATAAACCTCATCCTGGACTTTAGTCTTTCTGCTGGTCAGGTCGCTGGCTGGAGGTGGAGGGACGCAGAGATCCAGACAAAAAGCTTTAATCCTCTAACTGAAGAACCACCTGCGTTTTATCATTCTCTCTCGTGTCATTTGTATGATTTCTGATTGGATTATTTCACTCGTTTCACTTTAATGATCTTTTCTTTGAAAGTTCTTTTACAAAGTCGTTCTTTGTGATGTTCGCACCAGCAAACTGTTCAGCTGGAAGACTATTCATGACAAAAACAGGCTGTTCTTTGCTCCTTTTAACGTTTTTATTTAAAAAAAAAACAGCCAACTGTCCTCTAATTTTAGTCTTTGATTTAGAAAAATCTTTTATGTCTGTAGTTTGAAGCTTCTCCGTCTGTTCACAATGGAAACTCGTATGAATATCGAACCAGTTTTATTCTAGTCCAAACTTTGATCCATAAAGAAGAAGAAGGTTAAGGATAAAGCAGCATCTACACTAAACCTGATTCCCTCAGTGAAGGGAATCCAATGGTCCGATGTTTTCTTACCCTTATTTCTAACTTGTATAGTTTTGGCAAAATATATTTTTATGGAGAATAAAATATTAAAAGTTATTTAAAACTGAAGTTGATTAATTCTGGAATAATATTCCTGCCTTTTATTAGTCATATTTGTGTTAAAAAGTTACAGTTTTAAAGATGTTAAAATTCACATTGTTCTAGTTTTTTGGATTGTTTTGGCTATTTTGGAGTTTGGCTAATATTTCAGCTACATGGCTACTTTAGGCTGTTTTCTTTTTTTTTTTTTTTGGAGTTTAGGTATGATTTCTGCTACATGCTAACTGTTTTGGCTAACTTAGCTTTTTTCAGTTTTTTAGGCTATTTTGGAGTTTAGCTATTTTTTCAGCTACATGCTAGCTGTTTTAGCTAAGTTAGACATTTTTTTCATTTTTTAAAGCTGTTTTGAACTTTTGCTAATATTTCAGCCACATGGTAGCTGTTTTGGCTAATTTTGGCTTTTTTCCTTATTATTATTATTTTTTTGTCCATTTTGGAGTTTAGGTATGATTTTTGCTACATGCTAACTGTTTTGGGTAACTTAGCCGTTTTCAGTTTTTTAGGCTATTTTGGAGTTTACCTATTTTTTCAGCTGCATGCTAGCTATTTTAGCTAAGTTAGAATTTTTTTTTTTTTGTTTTTAAAGCTGTTTTGGAGTTTTGCTAATATTTCAGCTACATGGTAGCCTCTTTTAGGTAGTTTAGGATTTGTTTTATTAGATTTTGAAGTTTAGCTATTTTTTCAGCTACATTAGCCATTTTGGCTAACCTAACTTTTTTTTGTTTTGTTTTGTTTTTTAGGTCAATTTTTCATTTAGCCAATATTTTAGCTAGCTATTAGCTTCAGTGATTTCAGCTTCAGCATTTTTAGCAATCAATTTCAGCATCTTCAGTTATCAGCACTAGCATCTTCAGTGGCCAAATTCAGCTTACAGCATTCCCGCTAGCAATATATCTAGTTCATAATTATGCTAAAAGTTATGGTTTTAAACTTTTAAAAATGTAGTTTCAGAGTGTTCAGTAAATGTTTATCCTGTTGGGTCCGCGACCCAAGGTTGTGTTTTGGATTTTGACCCCTTTTGTGATTATGTTGACACCCCGGTCTAAGACAATGTTAGGTATACAAACACATCAACAGATCCCTAGACTTTGCTGATCTGTACTGTGAGACTGTGAAAAATGCATCTTCTATTTGTAGCATTCTGGTCTCTAGAGCAGATCACGCGGTGACCAGCGCCGTTTCTAACGCTGCTCTGGAGAGTTAGACGGATGAGTTTGCAGTTATGCCGAGCTTTAATTTCATTTGTCAAACCACAGAAAGTAATAATTTCTGCAGCTCCCTGAGAAATCTGCAGCCTGATGACTAATGAGCAGCCTGCAGGGGTTACTCCAGGACTGAACAGCTTGACCTTCTCAGGCTTCAATTCATTAAAGAAAGGTTGGAGCACGCGGTGAATACACTACTCACCTGTGATCAAACTCCCGTTCAGTCTGAGTGACCCCCGCCCACCCCGGACCAACGCTGTTATTGGTAATTACACATTTGTACTTCCCCCTCAGTTACTTCATCCTGAACAAGCGAACGGGATTTCTGATCATCAAGGAAAACGCTCCGACCGGCACCTACCAGTTCCAGGTCCGTGTGTCCGACGGAGTCTGGCCTGACGCCGTCTCCACGGTAACGGTGCACGTGAGGGAGCTGAGAGACGACGCAATCTACAACTCGGGGTCCCTACGCCTGGCAGGTAAGGCTGACTCTGACAATATAGCAGTTCTATCTTCTCTGATTCTATAACCTCTTTTACATGGATGGACATTGTAGCGTTAAAACGACCGCGTCGCTCCGTCGTTGTCCATCCCAATCTTTATTGACACAATGTTTCAAGACAGAACTTCTTCGACTCATAAAATGGAGATTGAACAACAGAGTTCTGCCGTCTGGCGGTCAAATCCATTCACAAAATAATCCATATCCCTGATATCACAGACACAAAATACACGAAATCATCAAAACTTAAAAGAATTCTAATGCAACTTAAATGGCACAAAGAGTTTTTCAGAACGTCAAAAGGCCCTTATTTAAAAAAAACAAAACTTGTCTGATTTTCTTTTCCCTGCAAGAAAAAAAATAACCTTATCAAGAAAGTTTTTCAATAGATAAGTGTTTGGAGGAACCCAGATGACTAAAATTGTTTAAAATCGTTGCGATTTAAATCACTCGTCTTTGCAAGTGATGATTATGAACAATCCACGACATTCTCAGATTCTCCAAAGGGGGCGGAGCCTACTATCAATTCTGCATGTGCCCAAACTTTTCCACACGCCATTATTTTTGCTTTCTGTTATTTTGAAAGGTAAATAATGGAAAATAAAGCCTAATGTTTTATAAAAAAGAATGTTTCATCTGTTAATGAAGTTTTGAAGTTTAGCTATTTTTTTCAGCTACATGCTAACTGTTTTAGCTAAGTTTATTTTTTTAGGCTAATTTGGCATTTAGCTAATATTTTAGCTTGCTATCAGCTTTTCAGTTAATCTATTTCAGCCTCCTCAGCAGACAAATGCAGCTTACAGCATTCACACTAACATTATCGCAGGTAATGCTATATATCAGAGGTCTGCAACCTGTGGCTCCAGATCCACATGTGGCTCTTTTATCTCTCCATGGAGGCTCTCTGGCTGAAGAAAAATAAAATAATGGTAAATTTCAAAAAAATTGGAGATTGGCTATTATTTTAGCAACATGCTACGGTTTTTGGCTACCTACTGGAGTTTTCAGTCTAATTTAGAATTTTAGCTTCTATTTTAGCAACATGCTAACGTTTTTGACAAAGTTTTCTGAGAAATTTTATGCTAATTTGGAGTTTAGTTAATATTTTGGTAAAATGTTAATGTTTTCTGCTAATTTGTTATCTACTGAATATTTTTGGGATAATTTAGAATTTAGCTTTTATTTTAGCAACATGCTAACGTTTTTGGCTAATTTAGTTTACTAAGGAATTTTAGGCTAATTTGGTGTTTAGCTAATATTTTAGTAAAACGCTAACGTTTTCAGTTATTTTTTTAACTACTGAAATTTTTTTAGATAATTTAGAATTTTAACTTCTATTTTAGCAACATGCTAACATTTTTGACTAATTTAGTTTTCCGAGGAATTTTAGGCTATTTAGGAGTTCAGCTAGTAATTAAGCAACAAGCGAGATTATTTTTGCAGATTTAGCCTCTACTTAGTTTTTTATGCAAATTTGGAGTTTAGCTAATATTTTAGCAATATGCTAACATTTTAGCTAATTTGTTATCTACTTAGGGTTTAAGACTAATTTTGAGTTTAGCTTTTATTTTAGCAACATGCTAAAATATTTGGCTGATTTAATTTACAGAGAAATGTTATGCTAATTTGAAGTTCAGCTAGTTATTAAGCAACGAACTAGCTTTTTTGCTACTTACGTTAAAAAAATACTTTTTGAGAGATGCTAGTTTCTTTTTATATATTGTGCCAAAAATAGACATTATTCACATTTATTTAAAAAAAAAAACAAAAAGAAGGTTATGAACACAATTCCAAATTTCTTAAAGGCTAACGTAATTTAATGCGGCTCCTTCAACGTTTTGATCAGAAGAAAATGAGCCCAAATCGCTCTTTTACTCTTAAAGGTTGCTGACCTCTGCTATATATCTAGCTCACAGTTATGTTAAAAAGTTACGGTTTTAACGTTTTAAAAATGTAGTTTTAGAGTGTTCTATAAATGTGTATCCCGTTCGGCCTGCGGTCTAAGGTGTGTTTTAGAGTTTGGCCCCTTGTGGGATTGAGTTTGACACCCCGGAATTATTTTTATTCTAATCAAACTTTTAATCTGATTACTTTTGTCCATGTAAACGCAGCTATTTTACATTTTGGAACGAGTATAAGACCAGGAAGGCCCCAAGACCAATAAAACATTTATAAAGCAATTAAATAATGATAATAACTAATGTTGATTGTCTCCTTAATTCAATATTTTTTTCCTGCTATTAGCCCTCCCTGTTGTCTGTTCCCGTACGTACACCGGTAAAATAATTAGTGTTGGATTTGCTCGGGCAGCACATTCCTCTCGCACGTCGAGCTGCATCCATCCTCACCTGCCGCCCCGAACTGAATTCACTTTGGAGGAATGGGACATGGCTGAAGGATTTTAATGATTTCACAGATATTATTATATGTTTAATGGAAGCGGGCGAGGAGGCGGAGAAAGAGAACGGAGGCGAGGAGAAAAGCTGCGAGTGAGAGTCACGGAAGCCGATAAAGAGATTTTCTTCTGGTTCTGAGAGCGAGCTGAGGTAAATTAATGTGCAGCGAATCCAGAGGCGGCGTGGTGGCAAACACATTTGAATATTTGTGTAGGAAAGCGGCGGCAGAAGGCGGGAATCCTGAACTCTCCTCACAATCTTGTTTATTATTTCACGTGTTCATGGGAGTATAGATGGCATGTCGTGTTCAGACGTGTGGTTGTCATCTGTGGCGTGTAGAGCACACGGATGGGTCAAAAGCTTCTCCCCGTGGGGCCGTCTCTTCGCCCAGCGCTTCATTTGAACTCCTGCATCCTCTTTGGGTGCAGTGGACAGAGTTAAACTGGAAATATGTCACCACAGATGCTAAAATACAAACAAAATGCAGGATTAAAATAAAAGAAGGTCATGTTGAAATGTGTGTGTGGCTATTTCCTGGATTGTATGGAGCTGTGGAGTAAACACTCATTGATTCTCAGTCGCAGGGATTATGAAAATATTCTACTTAGAGCATTACTTACACCCTCCTTGACATTTTAAATCCCATTTCAAGAACAAATGTGGAATGCAATAAGGAAGCTGAGAGGAAATGCTCGTTAAATCTGCCTCTGTGAGATTAAGGCTCCGTCTCTCCGTCCCTCCTGCCTTCTCCATATTGATGAAAAGGTAAAAACGTGGTAAACAAAAAGTCCTTCAAATGTTCCCGTATTGCAGGACAGAAAATACTAAATACATCCTCAGTGTGAAGCTCATTTCATGACACAGTGAGCAGAAAACATCTTTAAAAGAAAACGTGATGGAGAAAACTTCTAATTTTGTTCACTTTTATTCTCAGTTTGCTGAAATGCCGTTTTGTGCTGCAGAAAGATCCACTTTAGTTACAAGAATCATCAGAAATACAGTTTCAGTGAATGCAGAACCATTCTTTTTAACTTAAGAAACCATTTAATTAACATTTTAATTAAATTACTATTTGGAAACTTATTTATTTATTTGGCTTTTAAGTCTTTAATGGCTTTCTTGGTTTATTATTTGCACATTTTTACTCTTAAACTACAGTTTCTATTAATTTCATGTTTGTCTTTTGATTGTTGTTGTTTTTTAATCTATTGTGACTTTCTGTTTATTTGCACCTTGTGTTCGACATGATAAAAGGTCCTCTATAAAGAAAGTGATTCATCATTTAATTGATTTAGGGTCTCAAAAAAGGAATAAAAACCAACATCTCATTCAAGTCATTAAGAGATTTTATCCCTAAAATGCATGCATTTGTTTTTTTTTATGCTTGTTGTGTCTGTACTCTTAAGGATATTAATATTTGTAAAAATCCTAGACATATTTATAAGCAAATATTAATATTTTTTCTAAAACTTTCCTAATTAAATTCTTAAATGTATGGCTAAACAGTATTTTGCCTGATAATTTAGCTTCTGCAGGGTTCCTACTGACAGTTGGATCATTTTCTATTAGCTTTCTGAGAAAAAATCATTCTTTTCAAGTCTTCAACCGTTTATTTGATTAACGTAATTCCCGCAGACTCTGAAGTGGAGAAAAGCCGCCTTGTGTTGTTATGTGTAGGTGTACCAAACCGCCGTAAAAATGTGTTTCTGTTTTTGTCAAAATCATCCCTGTCACTTCTGGTGTTCCACAGGGCTCTATTTTGAGACATCTGCTTATATTTACTGCCTTTGTTGCATATTTTAAGCTCTTTTAATAACATTTCTTACTATTTTTATGCTGATGATATTCAGCTTTATGTGTCTTTTAAAACTCTGGATGTTTTTAAGATTCAGATTTTACGCAGATGTCTGGATTCAGTCAGGAGTTGGATGAACGATAACGTTCTCCAACTAAATGAAGCTAAAACTCTCGTTTGTGCTTCTGACAAATCCCTCCCCCAGATAGTCCAGTGGTTTGGTCCACCTGCCTCCTTTGTCCGTCTGTTACAAACCTCAGGTAACTCTAGACCCAGTTTTATCTCATGTCGGGTCACTTGTTCACAGGAGTTTATTAGATATTTGCTTCTGAGTTGTAGATTGTTGACGTTAGAGTAACCCCGCCCCCTTTTGCCCTCCCCATGGCCAAGGGCTCCGAGCAGGGAGCTTGTAGTGTATTTTCTATGTTTCAATTAGTCACTTTTTCTTTTTCTCGTGATTCATTTGAATAAAGAAAAACTCAGAAATGTAATTTTGAGATTTTTAAAGCATCATAAACACCATTGGTCTTCAATGGCCCCAAGATTCACATATTGATCATAAATTAGCTTTTTTACTCTGAGATATTGAATTAAAATCATCTTCACTGCATTTTCATCCCTAAATGCATCAGGTTGTTGTTCTGATTGGTTTGTGACTTTTCATATCCAATAAAATGACTAGTTAGAGGACGTTTTTGACTGACTTAAACAAAGCATAATGCATAGATGTCACACTGTCATGATCTTTTAGTGAGGATTTGACTAAATAAATGGATTTTTAGAGGATTTTTTTAAAGTTGATTTCTCAAAGTTTTTACTGTTTTTTTCTGTATAAAATTTCCGCTCCACTTCAGCACTTTGAACAAAAAGGAACCAACAGCCTCAGAATAACTATTGTGTTTGTTATTTCTCACTTCTTGAATTCGCTCTCACTGTAGTATACATGCACAGGAGTGATATTTATTCCTTTTTTGCACCTCTTTGTGAGAAACTCAAAGCCCACAGAGAGCAGAGTGTCTGAACACCGCCTCCAATGAAGCCTTGGGGAAGGGGAAAGCAAAAGTGAGTCGGTAGGCTGGATCAAAGCCAGGTGCAACGCTGCCGCTCTGTATTAGGAGTTACCAGCCTTCCTCCAGCCCTCTGAGCTGTCTCTCTGTCTGCCCGTGTCCTTGTTTCTGCAGCTGGAGCGACTGATGGGAGCCGACACTCGCCTCAATCCCTCACACTGTATCTGCTCACCCTGTTTCCAGCTCCTAATCTGCTCTGTTAATGCAGACGCTACGTCTACATTTTTTTTTTCCTCCTAATCATCTTTCCCAACAAATTCTACACTCATGTTTTTACCTCCACATTGATGGAGGAAAAAACGTTCTTGCTGGAACTTGAAGTTTTTTTTTTTTTTTAGTCACTTGTAAAGCTGAAGATGGGGCCCTTCAATAGTGTCTGGTGTCCATTAAAAGTCTGCGTTTAAAAGGTTCTTCAAAAAGGGACACATTTTATCATCGGGGAAGCGAATCTGAGATTAAGGAAAAAAACTTCTTTTTGAGTTTATTTCTGTCAGCCTGTAACATCGTAGGAAAAGATTTAACTCTGTTTAAGAGGAAATTCAATTTTTCAAACATCAGTCCATGCTTTTATCTTCTTCTTTCTCTTCCTCTGTGCTGCAGACATGAGTGATGGGATGATTTAAGAGTATATTCTGGACCGATTTACTAAATATCTTAGTATAAGAACACTAAAACAAACTGACATTAGTCTGAAAGTATATCAAAAATGTATGTAAAGTACTTAATTTGGACTTCTTTATGTTACATTTAGGGGTTTTCTTAACATCTTGATTAGGGCTGGGCAGATAAAAATCAATATAAATCAATCTAAGCTTAATAGATCAATAATCGATCCATAGAAGTAGAAATCAATCATACATATAATGCTAAAGTCTGCTAGCTTGATACTAACGGATAATGCTAAAAAACCGCTAGCTTGATGCTAACATATAATGCTAAAATCCGCTAGCTTGATATTAACGTATAATGTTAAAGTCTGCTACCTTGATACTAACGGATAATGCTAAAGTCCGCTAGCTTGATATTAACGTATAATGCTAAAGTCTGCTAGCTTGATACTCACGGATAATGCTAAAAAACCGCTATCTTGATATTAACGTTTAATTCTAAAGTCTGCTAGCTTGATACTAACGGATAATGCTAAAAATCCGCTAGCTTGATGCTGACATATAGTGCTAAAACCCGCTAACTTAATAATAACGATTATACGTTATTACTTTATTATTTTTATTTATTATACTTTAGCATTTTAGCTAAAGTCAGCTAGCTTGATAGTAACGTATTATGCTAAAGTCAGCTAGCTTGATAGTAACATATAATCCTAAAGTCCGCTAGCTTGATCATTGCGCATAATGTTAAAGTCTAATTGCTTGATACCAACGTATAATGCTAAAATATGCTATCTTGATGCTAACGTATTATGCTAACGTCCGCTAGCTTGATATTAACATATAATGCTAAAGTCAGCTAGCTTGATATTAACATATAATGCTAAAATACGCTGTCTTGATGCTAACGTATTATGCTAATGTCCACTAGCTTGATATTAACATATAATGCTAAAGTCCACTAGCTTGATACTAACGTATTATGCTATAGTCAGCTAGCTTGATGTTAACGTATAATGCTAAAGTCCGCCAGCTTGATACTAACCTATAGTGCTAAAACCCACTAGTAGCTTGATACTAACGTATAATGCTAAAGTCTGCTAGCTTGATAGTAACATATAATCCTGAAGTTCGCTAGCTTGTTAATAGCGTATAATGATGAAGTTTGCTAGCTTGATAGTAACATATAATGCTAAAGTCCGCTAGCTTGATCATTGCGCATAATGTTAAAGTGTAATTGCTTGATACTAACGTATAATGCTAAAATATGCTATCTTGATGCTAACGTATTATGCTAACGTCCGCTAGCTTGATATTAACATATAATGCTAAAGTCAGCTAGCTTGATATTAACATATAATGCTAAAATACGCTGTCTTGATGCTAACGTATTATGCTAATGTCCACTAGCTTGATAATAACATATAATGCTAAAGTCCACTAGCTTGATACTAACGTATTATGCTAAAGTCAGTTAGCTTGATGCTAACGTATAATGCTAAAGTCAGCCAGCTTGATACTAACCTATAGTGCTAAAACCCACTAGTAGCTTGATACTAACGTATAATGCTAAAGTCTGCTAGCTTGATAGTAACATATAATCCTGAAGTTTGCTAGCTTGTTAATAGCGTATAATGATGAAGTTTGCTAGCTTGATAGTAACGTACAATGCTAAAGTCCGTTAGCTTGATAATAGTGTATAATGCTAAAGTCCGCTAGCTTGATACTTAGTAATTTTAATGCTAATGTAATAATTATAGACTTTTATGTGTGACAAATTAAAGGACTGATTTTAATTTTTGGTTATTTACGTTATTATTAATCACAAAAAAATGTCTCCTTTCACATTTTTTGTCCACATAATTAAGTAAATTAGCTTTTTGCATCTTGAATTCCTTCCAACATCCCATAATTAAAGCCCCTGAAGGTCGCTGTCCTTTTTGACTTTCCTAATTTATTTATTTATATTTTTTCAGCTTGAAGCCAAATTGCAATGATCCTAATGGCTGCAGCGTTCCCACATCCAATAATTTGCCTGAGATGAAACATTCCAACATACGTTATCCTGGAGATTGCCCGTCAGAAAACAACTTTAGATGCCATCAATTTTGCATTTAACGCAGCCGCCATCAAATCAGGCCGTCCCGCTAAAGGGGTGCAATCCTGCATTAGGTAATGGTGCAGGTAGAAGTCTCCATATTCATCTTCATAAACGTGTTTCTTTTTGTCATGTCTCTCTTCTGTGTTTTATGTTGTGACTTGGAAAGCGGCTCACATGCATTAAAAGATTACAAAGCTATTATCTTTATTATCTTGAGCAGACGGCGCAGTCTTCGGCTCCATCCACTCTAAACTCACATTTTTTCCGTTTCAGATTTTATTTTTGAAGCGTGTCTGCTTTTAGCCTTCAATGATAATGCGGCATCAGACACATCCTGCTTCTCTTATGGGATGCAGTGAAGTTCAGAAGGAAGATGAACGTCTTCTTCTGTATTCTGTGTGAAACTTCACAGTTAAGCTGTAAAGACTTTATAATCTCCGGAAAGCTTTTTTTCTGGATGGTCTCCGTTCCAGTCTCAGTCAAAAAAAAAAAAAAAAATCTGGTTAGCATCTTAGCAAAAGCCAAAGATCCTCTTCCTCCTGCAGCTTAGACATGATCCTTGTTACAGTGAAATAAAACCAGATAATCAACCGCTGAGCTCTTTGATTCCATTGGTGACATAAGTGGTTAAGTGAAGTTAACGCAGATTTTAAGAGTTTGTTTCTGATGAATTTCTGAAACTATTTTACACATTTTGCTGGTGTGTTCCTCAGACATCACGGCAAAGGAATTCATTGAAATGAGAGGGAAGCATCGGAGTCGCTACGAGCTGCTGGTGGACTTCCTGTCGGAGATGCTCTCCGTTCCGCCGGACGACGTCAACATCTTCAGCCTGATGGACGCCAAGGACAGAATGCTGGACGTCCGCTTCGCCGTGCACGGAGGCCCGTCCTTCCTGCAGCCTGAGAAGATCCACGGTTATCTGGCAGCCCACAAGCAGAAGGTCGGTCAGATTCTTCTTTAAATCCAGCACTAACTCCACTCTTCTTTTTCTTAAAGGGCTGATAGTTGATGGTATATGAACTTTTAACGTGGGAAGACTGAGACATCAGGATGAAGCCCCGCCCACTTGATCTCAAAAACAAACATTGTTGTCATAGAAAATCTGATATCGCAGAGAGTAAGTTCTGTAACACTTTGGGACTGGATGGAAATGTGCACAGGAAGAAAGTTTTCCTGTAAGATGGAAAGACAGAACAGGGAAGGAACACAGATTGACTTGTGTGGTAAATTCCAGCAATTGTAGCAAATTTAATTAAGTGTGACAATGACTCCAGTTGAAAGAGGTTTCTACTTATGATCCATGCAAACTTTTAATTCAAGAATGTAACATATGATGATGATGCTAAAGTCTGCTAGCGTGATACTAACATATAATGTTGAAGTCTGCTAGTTTGATACTACTCCATAATGCTAAGGCCTATAAGCTTTATTTATTAATTTATTTTTAAAGTCTGTTAGCTTGATGCTCACGTACAATGCTAAAGTACGTGTGTTTGATACTAAAGCTTTAGCTAAAGTCTGTTAGCTTTATGCTAACGTACAATGCTAAAGTACGTATGTTTGATACTAAAGCTTTAGCTAAAGTCTGTAAGCTTGATGGTAACGCATGATGCTAAAGTCTGCTAGCATGATGCTAACGTAAAATGATAAAGTCCGCTAGTTTGACACTACTGCATAATGCTAAAATCTGCTAGCTTGATGCTAACGTATAATGCCGAAGTCTGCTAGTTTGACACTACACCATAATGCTAAAGCCTATTAGCTTTATTTATTTTTATTTTTTTAAAGTCTGTTAGCTTGATGTTAACGTACAATGCTAAAGTACATGTGTTTGATACTAAAGCTTTAGCTAAAGTCTGCTAGCTTGATGCTAACGCATAAGGCTAAAGTCTGCTAGCGTGATGCTAGCATATAATGATAAAGTCCGCTAGTTTGACACTACTGCATAATGCTAAAGTCTGCTAGCTTGATGCTAACGTATAATGCCGAAGTCTGCTAGTTTGACACACTACTCCATAATGCTAAAGCCTATTAGCTTTATTTATTTTATTTTTTTAAGTCTGTTAGCTTGATGTTAACGTACAATGCTAAAGTACATGTGTTTGATACTAAAGCTTTAGCTAAAGTCTGCTAGCTTGATGCTAACGCATAAGGCTAAAGTCTGCTAGCGTGATGCTAGCATATAATGATAAAGTCCGGTAGTTTGACACTACTGCATAATGCTAAAGTCTGCTAGCTTGATGCTAATGTATAATGCTGAAGTCTGCTAGTTTGATGCTACTCCTTAATGCTAAAGCCTATTAGCTTTATTTATTTATTTTTTAAAGTCTGTTAGCTTGATGCTAACGTACAATGCTAAAGTACGTGTGTTTGATACTAAAGCTTTAGCTAAAGTCTGTTAGCTTAATGCTAACGCATAATGCTAAAGTCTGCTAGCGTGATACTAATGTATAATGGGATTTACCGTAGGCTAATGCTAATGCTTGGTTGAGCTACCAACCTAAACAGACATTGTTGACTAAATGAACATATTTATAAACTCACAGGCATTATTTTCCAAACTCTTTCAAGGAAACATTTTTTAAAGTAACTATTTATGATACTCGGTTTTTCGCTCATACTTTCTTCTTCTTCCAGAATAAGGTGTAATGTTAGATTAGATCGCCACCTAGTGGCTGAACTGAAACACCCTCCTGGAGTTCACATCGGTGGAGTTAAAACTGAACATCTGACATTTCTGCTTGTTGGTCGACTCAGATATCTCAAAAATTGTCATTTTTAATTCCTCGCAGCTCGTTTTATAGGTTCCAGAATGGCACAGCAGTTTTGCAATGACCGAGACACACAAAGCAAAAGTACAGAAAGAAAATGTTGTTTTCTACAGGATGACTGATGAACACGTGTGCAATAATTCTCAGGTTCATCACACCTTTTTTTTTAACTACAATATAAGGAGCTCAGTTAGGGCTGGTATGAGTATCCAGCTACTAAAGTGCTTTGCACCCAAATGCAATGCTTTTGAACAAAAAGTGTTGCAGAACTTTAAGGATGGGAAAACAGTGGAGAATATTTTCAGGATTTGTTAATAAATTATCCGAAAAAAAAAAAAAAAAATCTGTGATGTTTAGTTTTTAGAAGTTAACTAAAAAGTTCCCTTTTGACCAATCGGCTGGACCCTTTTAATGTTCGATACTCATCTCCTGTGTAGATTTGGATCATTTGGAATATAATTTAAGTTCTGTTGAACTTATTTAAATTTAACTGATGCAAGGAAATGGAAATGTTTTGCTACATGGTTACGTATCATAAGTCATATCGTCATTGCTATATTGAACACTAATATTGCAAGTCATGCAACATAGTATAAATTATGGTGATTTATTTACTACATATCATTTTAGTTTAGTGCATCCTGTACAGACATGAGAGTTTTTCTCTGCTATATTTAGAACAGCTGCACCATTTCAATGATCTTCTCAGGTTTGAGTAAGACCGAGCCTTTGTTCCACAAACTTCTTCTTGATGTTTTATGTTCACTCCAGAACTGAACCAGAATGTTTTGGGTCACAGTGGCGTAATGCTTCTCCTGCAGGAACCTTAGGTTCTGGAAATAAACGCCACATAGTGGAAACCGGGTCAGAGCTGGAGGACGGGGAGTCGATTATTTGCATTTTGAATTTTGATCTTTAAGAAAATCAAACCAAACATAAACCTAAATACAAACATCTGTAAGGGATTTTTTCTTCGTCATCTATGGGTCAAAGTTGACGTAGAAATGGATGGATTAGCTAATATTTTTCCTCATCGTGTCTCATTAGAGTGCTTTCAACCTTCTGCTCAACTCTTACATAAAGCTGCTCCTATATTTAGACTGACATTTATTTGAAAATGAAGGGTTGTGAACTGAAATCTCTTAAATATACATTAGCAAGTGAAGGAGTGACACGAGTGCAGAGGCTTTGCTTTCTCCACGGCTCCTTCTGTTTGTGTTGAATCCGTCAGAACGGGTCAATAAAAACTGCTTTGTGACATTTAACGGTGAAAATACAGTTTTGATGCGACACCGTCTCATCAGAACAGGAAGTAATCGTTATTTCTTCCTGTAATGAGATCATTTCGGGATCAAATCGTTCGGCCACCAATCAGATGCTCATTCTCACCTCTCCTTTTCCTTCATCTCCCTCTCCATCCTCATCTTTCACACAGACCTCCTTCATGTTCTCCTCCTCTGCATCCATGAACCTCCTCCCTGATCTTACTGCTCCAACCTCAGCATCTTTTCCTCTTTTATTTTAGAATTTCTTAAAAATTTATGGTGATATTTCTTGGTTTCTCTGCATTAACCTGAAGCATAAAAATAATAGTTATGTGGACATTACTGCTCATACTTTTGGTATTCATACACTTCATAGTTTTTGAAATATTGAGCATAATATGCCTCATAGAAATGAATTTTCAATTTCTTTAATTTTTCATATTAAGTTTAGGATTAAAGTTTAAGGTTTTTGTTTTTTTTTCCAGATTTAAGTTTAGCTCCTATTTTAGCAACAGACTAATGTTTTTGATGAATTTATCTTACTGAGGAATTTTAGGCAATTTTGGAGTTTAGCTAGCATTTAGGGAATGTGCTAGCTTTCTTAATGCTAATATGGGATCTACAGAGGTTTTTATTTTATTCTAATTTGGAGTTTTGCTAATATTTTACCAACATGATGGCTTTTTTTTGTTGCTAATTTCTCATCCATTGATATTTTTTTAAAGGCTAATTCAGAGTTTAGCTTATATTTTTACGAGTTTACTTAGTATTTAAGCAACAAGCAATCCTTTTAGGCTAAATTAACTTCTACTGAGTTTTTTTTTTTTTTTTAAATCCTATTTAGGAGTTTACCTAACATTTTAGCAACATGCTAACATTTTTGACTAATGCTTTATCTACTGAGTTTTTTATTGGCTAATTTGGAGTTTAGCTTCTATTTTAGCCAAAGGCTAAGGTTTTTTTTTTTTTTTTTTTTAGTTTACTGAGGAATTAAAGGCAGTTTTTGAGTTTAGCTAGTCTTGAAGCAATGTGCTGGCACTTTTTTTTTTCTTTTTGGGTAATGTGGTATTTACTGAGGTTTGTTTATGCTAATTTGTGGTTTAGCTAATATTTAGCAACATGCTAAAATTATTTTGCTTTTTTTTTTTAATGTACTTAGGTTATTTACGCTAATTTAAAGTTTTGCTTCTATTTTAGCAAGAGGCTAACGGTGTTGACTAATTTTGTTTACTGAGGAATTGAAGGCAGGTTTGGAGTTCAGCTAGTGTTTATTTTTTTTATTTATTTTTTTTAAAAGCATGTTTAAGCGTCATGCTAGCTTTTGTGCCTAATTTGGAATTTCCTGAGGGTTTTTTTTGTTTTTTTATCTGAATTTGGAGTTCAGCTAATATTTTAGCAACATGCTAATGTTTTTTTTTTTGTTGCTTAGTTTGTAATGTATTTTATTTTTTAGGATCAAATCGTTCGGCCATCAATCTGATGCTCATTCTCACCTCTCGTTTTCCAAATTTTTTATTTATTATCCACTGAGGTTTTTATTGGCAGATTTGGAGTTTAGCTTCTATTTTAGCAAGCGGCTAAAGTTTTTGACTAATTTAGTTTACTTGGAAAATAAAGTCAGTGTTTGAGTTTAGCTAGTAGTTAGCAATGAGCTAGCATATTTTTTTTTTGGCTGATTTGGTATTTATTGAGGTTTTTTATGCTAATTTTGAGGCTTAGCTAATAATTTAACAACATGCTAACGTTTTTGACCAGTTTTTTTACTTACAGAGGTTTTTTGTTTTAGTTCACTAAGAAATTTTGGGCTATTTTGGACTTGAGTTTATTATTTAAGCAAGGAACTAGCTTTTTGGAGTAATTTGGCATCTACTAAGGTTTTTTTAGCTAATTAGGAGTTTAGCTCATATTTAAGCAACACACTAAATATTTGGTTAAATTGTCATGTATTAGGGATTTTACTACAAATTTTTCAGAAATTTAGGTCAACATCAGCGCTCTTTCATAGTCTTCAATGAAATGTCCAGTCTTTTACCAAATTTCACATTCTGTTTCACATTTTTTAGCAAATCTCTTCTGCAGTTAAAGTAAATTGCGTCACAATTTTCAGCAAAAAGCTTTTCATTCTTGAGCAACTACTTTCAGCAAAAAGCATTTACTCTAGCATTATCACAGGTAATGCAACTTTTCTATTTTATTTGTATTTAGATTTTAGCATAGGTATGTTTTAAAACAGAGTTTGAAGTTTGTGTGTTTGAATCCCACTTCTCTGCCTAGAGAGGACGGGTAAAACACGGTACATCATTAGCGTCCGCTCTGTGGCCAAAGGCGTCAGTCAGACCGCATTTCATGTTTGAGAAGGCCGAGTGGAAGTAGGCGTTTCATTTGCAGACTGCGTCATACGAGGTGAACTTCACATCTGAGACAGAAGGCTGACCCTCGTTCTCAGCCAAGCGTTTTCAAACAAAAAAAACCCTCCAGTTTGTCTATGATCGGTTCAACTGAATCGCCGCTCTCAGCCTTCAGCCTCTCTGCTGTCTCACCCCCCGTCTCATACAAAGCGGGGTCGGAGAAAAAGGTGCAAGTTTAAGGATAAAATATCTGAAGGAGAATGATGCCAGAGAGAAGGATGTGTAAGTGGAGAGGAATGGGCTTTCAGGTGGGATTTGTGAGGAGGAGCCAAAGCGTTTCATCTGAATCCAGCCAAGAAGTGGAGGCATTGATCAGAATGAGATGTGAAGCTCGGTGGTGGTGGTGTTGTGAGGGGGGTGGAAAAGCAAGCAGGGGAGGATCAGTGGACAAGAGTGAGGGAAGAATGGGAAGGGGGGCCGGGACGATTCCTAATGTTCCTAATTCTCCAGTAAGACCTCGGAAGAAGAAGATTAAAAAGGAAAAAGTCTCGATAATAAAACTCATTCCACTATGTTTACAGGCTGGCTTGACTTTAATGATTCATCAGTTTTCAATTTCTTTAAAAACCACTTAGATGTCAAAGGTCATCTTTTTATTCTATTAATGGAATTCCAGATCATAAAAGAGGATTGTGGAAGACTTGAAATGCACCAGAACAATAGTCAAAGGAACAATCCATCCCTCAGGTGGATGGATTGTTCTCATTTTTGCAGGACTGGACTTGTAGTTCTCTGTAAAACGATGATGATGTTGTTTTTCCATTTCATGTGAAAATTATTTTGCTGCAGCGGCTCCAAAACTCTGGAATGATCTTCCAATTAATGTTAGAGAGTTTTCATAATTGTGTTTTTTTAAGTCTTCTCTTTTAAAACCCACACTTTTAATTTGCCTATTAATACACAGTGAAGACGTTCCCTCTCTTTGTTGTTTCCCACCACATTTCATTTCAGTCTCTTTTATGTTTTGTTTTAAGAATATAATTTTATAATCATTTCCTTTTACATTTTTAATCTAATTGTATCCTAATCTTTATGTTTTCTAAATCATTGTATGGTACTCCAGTTCTCTGAGGGCAATTTAAGGGCTTTATAAATGAAATGTAATATTATTTTTAGATATCATCATCTCCTTTATGTGATTTGAACTCCAGGGCCACCGTAGATCAGAGCAAATCATTCCAAACTTTTTTTGTCTGTTGACATCTATAAATGGGGCTTTAAAAGTGCTGTTTGTTGGCCATAGCCATCTTTTTGATTAATTAAAATAAAACTGTTTAATTCTTGAAAATATAGCCATACACTGTCTGTGTGCTGCCCCCTACAGGTTCAATTGATGTATTACAGTTGAATTATGTGATTGGTCAAACCAAGTATCAGAAATCTGACGTCATGATCTGCAGCTCCAGTAATGATAAAGTTCCTGCCCCCAGGCCCCACCCCTCTGACTGGATTTTTACATTTCAGTTGGAGTCAGCCTCCAACTTCTCTGTTTGGTGACCCTTTAAAAATTGTGCTATTAACATGTTCTTGTAGCATTTTTTTTCTAATAATAGCAGACAAATTATGTTAAAACTGTTTCTTATTTCAAATTATGTTGAATCACAAATCTGGAGGCTTGAAGAAGCTCAGAGTGGGGGCGGAGTTCCTGAAATGGGCGTGCCAGAGTCACTTTTCTCCACTCCCTTGCATGCATGCTTAGGTGTGTGAGAAATGATTGCTCTAATATTGCTCTTCTTTTTTTTAAACTTGCGTGTGAGTACATAAACAGAGCTCTTAACGACAAGAAGGCGTTGATCTGAGCCAACAGTCCCGCCCATAAACCATAAAAGTATATATAGTTGGAGTGGTCAATTAAGTGGGTTCAGACCAGGGAACTGGAACTGATACCAACAGTTAGGAGCTACAATTATGGGCCTGAACTATTAAGGGCTCTAAAACTAAAACGTATTCTAAAATGATTAGGTAGCCAATGTAAAGACGATAAAACTGGTGAGATATGAGCCATTTCACTGGTTCCTGTTAAAAGCCTTGCAGCAGCATTTTGTACAAACTGTAGTAGAGTCAAGAACCCATTGATTGTTTAAGAGAACTATGGCTCCGGTGTTCCAAACAGGAAGTACCCGCTGGTTCCAAGAAGCCAAAATCCCATACGCTTCAATAGTCATTCTATTGTTCAGAATAACCATTCTTGCTCCCACACCTTTTTTTTTAGCATGTTCTCGATAATTTTCTCTAGTTCAAATTATTTAAGTCATAAAATAGCCAATCAGATGCCTGAATAAAAGTAGGCGGAGCCTGTTGGTCCCCACGTTCAACATTCAAAACATTTCATGGACCGACTTCATGTAGCCTTCAACATGTTAACTACAGGACTCAGACCAACCTGTTTACTGTAGACCTCTGGTTCCAATATGGCGACGTCCACATTGCAAAATAAACAGGCGACTGAATCATTCCATTGGAGCTGGAAGCAAGCCATTTTCTATGCGTGACATCACACTCCTTCGCGCCGGTTCTTAGATACAGTCAATAGAAGACTCTAACAGAAACTAAATTAATGAATCCAAATGTTATATGGATGTTGGAGAAGGTTCTTTTTTTCTCCAGGTGAAATCTTGAAGTTGTGGCTAGAAGCCCCTTAGATAAACGTTTCAAGAAAGATGATGCCATGATGCAACTCAGACTATATAATATCACACCCATGTATTATGTTATCTATCAGTATTTGTATTTCAGTTTTGTGTTACTTGTTGGGTCATTGTGACTTCTATTGTGTAGAACAACCCAATTTGACTCAAAATTATGCACCATTTTTTTTGTCTAAAATGATTAAAAACCAAATAAGGTTAAATAATTCATCCATCATTTCATTAAGTGAGTGAACTGTGTGAGGCCTAAAGTTCAAGCTTCTTAACTTTTACTCACTACATTTTTTTTAAAAGTGCTACCGTTATTTAAAGCTGTGTGTGACGTTTGCAAACCTCGTGAAATATCCGCTCTAGCTAGATGTTCTCATCTCAACAAAGACGCAAAAATCCTTTGTCATTTAAGAGCTGCAGCTGCTAAGTAGAGCTGTCATTAACAATTATTTAATAGTTGACTAATCACCAATTATTTTTTCCGATTAGTCAACTAATTGGATCATTTGCAAACTGAATGTAAAGCAAACATCTTAACCATCATTAGCTTTAGACTAACTAAAAAAATGGATATGTAGCATTATCTGTGATAATGTTAATGCTGTAAGCTGAATTTCGTCACTGAAGATGCTAGTGCTGATAGCGGAAAATGCTGAAATAATTGCTAAAAAAGCTGAAGCTGCTTTTTAGCTGGCTAAAACATTAGCTAAATGCCAAATTAGCCTAATTGAAAAAAAGAGCCTTATGTTAGTCAAAACGGCCTGCATGCAGCTGAAATATCAGCTAAACTCCAAATTAGCCTAAAAACAAAAAAAAAGCCTAAATTAGCCAAAAATATCTAGCATGCAGCTGAAATATCAGCTAAACTCCAAATTAGCCTAAAACAAAAAAAAGCCTAAATTAGCCAAAAATATCTAGCATGCAAGTGAATTATTAGCTAAACTCGAAATTAGCCTAAAAACAAAAAAAAGCCTAAATTAGCCAAAAATATCTAGCATGCAGCTGAAATATTAGCTAAACTCCAAATTAGCCTAAAAAACACAAAAAGCCTAAATTATCCAAAATATCTAGCATGCAGCTGAAATATTAGCTAAACTCCAAATTAGCCTAAAAAACAAAAAAAAAGCCTAAGTTAGCCAAAAATATCTAGCATGCAGCTGAAATATTAGCTAAACTAAACTCCAAATTAACCAAAAAAAAAAACTTAATAAATGCCAAAACAGTCCAAAAAGCTAGCATAAAGCCATTATAACTTTCAACTTTACTTCACTTTGACTCCATATAATGTAAAGTATCGACTAATCGACTATTAAATTAGTCGTCGATTATTTTTTATAGTCATCGATTAGTCGACTAATCGTGGCACAGCCCTACCGCCGAACCTTTTTTTTTTATTTTATTTGACCGAACCTTGACTTCATGATTCCTTCATGTCTCCTTCCGTCTCCAGCTCCAGTCGTACCTGCAGGTCAGCGTGTTCCAGATCCGAGTGGACGAGTGTCCCAGCTCAGGCTGTGCCGGTTCGGGCGGCTGCTCCAGCCTCCTGAACGTGCGGGACACGCCCACCGTGGTGGACTGTGGGACCATGAGTCTGGTGTCGGTGACCGTGGAGTCCACGGCCGTGTGCTCCTGTCCTGGTAGAGAGCAGGTCCATCAGTCCTGCGCCTCATATCCCAGAAACCCCTGCTTTAACGGCGGTGTGTGTGTGGACACTCAGCACGGATACAGGTGAGTACTTCTGTGTCTTAATGGTAAAAAAACCATCCACTGATGTATATGTGTAGATTTTTTTTTGTTTTGAACTAAAATTAAGTAATAAGTTGCCTAAAACAAGACCTCTTCAGTCCTGTAACGGTTAAAAGTAATAGTGTTAATGTCATTAAACTGGGACTGACTTCTACACTAAACATCACTAATCAGATTCAGAGTTAGATGAATTAAATTATGTTAATGGTGTTAATCAGGCAGAAGATGACGTGACTGATTTTATAAAAGATAACTGAGGTGACTCATGCTAACATAAAGGATTTGTTGTTCAAGCAAATTCATCTCCCCACAAATGTAATAAAGACAAATTACAGGGAAAAAAAAATAAAACTTAAGCCCACTGTCAGACACACAACAGAATCAACATCAAACGTTAGTCTTAGTAAATATTACAAAAGCTTCATTTTCTAAAAATAGTTTTCTTCTTGAGGACTGAATAAATCCTAATAACTATTTTAATTTCTTCTTACTTTTTGAACACATGTTGCCCGATGATATTGTCATATTTCTGTCATCCTTTGAGATCATTTCTAGATTTGTTAAAACAAATCTTTAGGAATTGTGACGATCCAACAGTTTAAATGAGATTCAGATCGTTTTAAAAGTGAGAAATCATTTTTTCTAAATATTATTATTATTTCTTATTTTAAAATTATGTGTAGAAAAAACAGGAAAAGTGACCATAGTTCTTTCTTTGCTTTTTTGTTTTTATTTACATAAATTGATTTGTACCTTTGTATGAATGCAACTTTTTAATTTCTTAAGATTTAGTTTTTAGCCTTGAAACAACCTCAGACTATGTAACCTAAGAAAATGCACATTTTGGACAAATCCATTCTACTTAGTTTTTTCAATATCTTAAAAGTGTTCAGCTTTTCTTCATACATGAAGACGTCCTAGCTTAAAAATGCTATATACACACTGAGTTGGTGCAGCGTGTTCAAGAACACGCTAAGCATTGGGATTTGTATGCGCTTTTAGCATATGGTGTTCACACTGGACTGTCGCTATACTAGCACATGCACTCCAGAGATGTGCAGTAAGATTCACGGGAGGTGAGGCACTGGCGTCATCGGTCAGATTTACAAACATATGAACCCTACAGAGGAGCCGATTCACCATTTGATTGACAACAGTTCAAATGTGTTGTTTAAATTTCAACGTTTTTCTTCTGTTTACAAACTGAAATGACTTACTTTTACTTATAAATGAAGTCCACCCGCCTCTCCTTCTGAAGAAACACATGCATGACCTGTTTGTAGAAGTCTTCCTTTTCGTTCTTCAGTTTTCAAAGTCTCTCTGTCTCGATGAAGAACTCTGCCAGTGACGTGTCTAAACAAATTCCTGAGTTTAAACATGTAATCTTCCATTTAGAAAAGGATCCTGAACAATATTAAAGAATATCTGGACGGCTGCATTTAACTTGCCGCCACTAATTCTGTTATCGTTTAGTCACATTCTTCTGGTTCCGCAGCGCCCTCTGGCTTGAGGCAGGAGTACTGCACTAGTGTTTTTCTAAAGCACATTTTGGTAAATAAAAGATTAAATGAGTCACAAACTAGCACCAATGTAATCAAACAGATGGCGAGAAATAGAAAAATAAAGCATCTTTTCTGATAATAGAAAGAATTAGTAACCGCATGCGGCAGCTGCAGCGGCACAGGGGAGGCATGAGGTCCCGGTGCCTCACCTGCCACTTTTCCATGTTTTTGAACAGGAATTTCTTAAATTTGCTACTTTTTTTAACTAAAGAAACGTTGAAAACCCACACAGAATGAAGTAATCATACAATAGACATGCCTAAAAATGAATATTTAATTTTATGTAATTTTTGCTTTTTTTTAAGCTATATTTTGCAGGGGAGGCAGTGCTTCACCTGCCTGCACATCACTGATCTACTCACTGTTGAAACAAGCTTACTGCAAAATTCTTATACAGCTCTATTCCCAAATTTGAAATACTTTGTCCCACTGTGATTATTAATTTCTCCTCCATGATCTATTCTCAAACAGACACTACGATACAATACGTTGCTGCTAAATTCCAGTCCTTGACTGGTCAAAATTAAATTAGCAAGAACGTGAGAGTTTTGGAAGCCTGAAACACATATATGTTGTATTTCCATAAATTCTCCATTGAAAGTGTTTGCTCAAACGCATGCTTCTGAGCTCGTGTGAACTTACCATCACAGGCCTCCAGACTCAAACACCTCCTCCATGTGGGGAAACACATGACTGTAAATCCAGTCCCACCGATGTTTATAGCACTAACATGCTGTACCTCACACATTTTTAAAGCAGCTCTCAAGGAAGTGAGTGTTTTACTATGTGTTGGATGAAGAGAAAAAATGCCATCAGATCCTTGTGACAGCTGCAAAAATTGACAAAAGAACGCAGAACTACGAAAGGAAAGAAAGCTTCAGTATTAACCAGGTGAAGTCCTCATTTAAATTCTCTGTTGGTGCTGAAGGGAAGCTGGAACTGTTGGAGACAAGCTAAATAGTTCCTTAAATAGAACGTTTAAATGTGTGAATGCTTAGTAAGCATTCACACATTTAAATGTTCACACTCTCAGCGATTTCAGCAATCTTGGTATCAAAATTTTCTGCTCGTTCAGGACATTGGTGCTTATGTTTTTGATATTCATAAACTTTATAGTTTTTGAAATATTGAGCAAAATTCACCCAAGAGGAAATCAATGAGAAAGTCTTCAAATTTCAAAAGTTTATATGGATTAGCAACAAACCTTTCAAAAGACTTAAATATATTCATGGGATATGTTTTTATTTTTATAGTAATTTTTTTTTTCAATGTTGCATCTACTGAGGTTTATTTTATGCTAATTTTGAGTTTGGCTAATATTCTAACAATATGCTAACGTTTGTAGGTAATTTGTTATCTACTGAGGTTTTTATAGGCTAATTCAGATGCTAGCTTCTATTTTAGTCACAGGCTAATGGTTTTTACTAATTTAGTTAACTGAGGAATGTCGGGCTATTTTGCAGTTTAGCTAGTATTTAAACAATATGCTAGGTTTTTTTGGCTAGTTTAGATTTTGGCTAATATTTTATAAACAGGCTAATTCGACTATTTAGTTTACTCTGGAATGTTAGGCTATTTTGGAGTTTAGCTAGTATTTAAACATTGTGCTAGCTTTTTTTTGGCATTTACTGAGGTTATTTAATCTAATTTTGATTTAAGCAACTATTTTAGCAAAGGGCTAACGTTTTGCAGTTTTAGTTAACTGAGGATTTTTAGGCTATTTTGGAGTTTAGCTGGTGTTTAAGCAATGAGCTAGCTTTTTTTTTTTTAGCTAATTTGTTATCTACTGAAATTTTTTTGTGCTAATTTGGAGTTTAGCCAATATTTTAGCAAAATTCTAACATTTTTGGCTAATTTGTTATTTACTGGGGTTTATATAGGCAAATTTAGAATTAAGCTTCAATTTTAGCAACAGCCTAACGTTTTTTACTGGTTTAACTTACTGAGGAAGTTTAGGCTATTTTGGAGTTAGTATTTAAGCAATGAGCTAGTTGTTTTGGTTAATTTGCTATTTACTGAGGTTTTTTATGCTAATCCAGGGTCTGTCTAATATTTTGTCAGCATGGTAACATTTCTTGCAAATTTGTTATCTGCTGGGGTTACTTAAGCTAATTTAACATTTAGCTTCTATTTTAGCAACAGGCTAACGTTTTTGACTAATTTAGTTTACTGAGGAATTTTTGAGGAAAGTTCAGCTAGTATTTAAGAAACAAGGTCGATTTTTTTTTGGCTAATTTGTTATCAACTTCTGATTTTTGGCCTACTTTAGAGTTTAGATCGTATTTAATATGTCTTGTGTTAGGTTTTTTTTAAGCAATTTCACAACAAATTTTGCAGAAATTACAGTCAACTTTGTTGCTCTTTCATTGTTCTTTAATGAAATTTCCAGTCTTTTATCAAATTACTTTTTTTTAAAAAGCTTTTGCATTTTCAGTAAATCACTTCAACTTTTTTAGATTTTGTTAACCTTTTGGTAGAATAATTAAATAAGATTTGGAGCATTTCAACAATAAATGAATATGTTTTCATATTTTCACAAGCAAAATGTGAGTGAATAGCCTCAAGTAAAAAGCTGTGACCCACCAGTTTCGACATAAGATGCATCTAAAAGCTTCTCCCTGACCTTCAGCAGCATCTCAGCACTTGAACAGCTGCTCCTTTCATCCTTCAGACCTGGAGTCTTCAGTGCTCACAAACTCATAAAAAGCTGACAAGAGAAAAGCTTTTGCCCACAGCGAGGAGCGCAGAGCTCTCTTCCCACAGCAGATCCATCAGCTAACAGGTGGAACATAATTACAATATTCCAAATGGAGGAAATAATGTTGTGGGAAACAAGCAAAACACACTTTATGCTGAGATTCATTTTGGTTTCTCCATCACAACAATTAGAGATGAAACTTTTAGTTTTAAATCTGATGCAGCATTTTCATCACCATAAATGCAAAACCCAGTAATTCCCAGTGCCACGCTCTGCTCAGACTCAAAGCATCACATTTGCATAAATTGAAAGATTAATTGTTGATATTCATGAAATCTAGTTAGTAATTTAATGTGTAAATAAAATTATTTTTCGAGTTAAAAGTTCCATAACCTGTAAGGGACCTGTGTGTGAAGTGTTTCTGAATCCTCCCCAGAGGGGCAGCTGAGCAGCTTGTTTCGCTCATTAACTTTTTTGAAAATTAACTCCTGATTCAACCTTTCACCTCGTTGGTCCTCCGTTTTGCTACGACCATGTTCTGAAGGAAAAGAAGCTTTCACAGCTAATGATAGCTTAATTCTGAAGAGGAAAAGAACACAAAAGTTAAATAAACCCAAAAGTAAGTTTATTATTATTATTAATACTGAGCTATAACTGCGCTAAAAACATGAAGACCTGAAAGAGGCACTTCAACATCTATTTATTGTATGAAAAATTCTTAAGTTCTCAGAAATATTTTCTTTACAAAAGAGTTTCTTTTCTCACATATTTATTCATGAAAGATGAGAGTAAATGATCTCTTTCAAGGATACACAGGTCTATGTTTTCTCCCGAGAGCAACTTCAGATTCACCTGTGGCCACTGTACAGCTCCACTGGAGCAGTTAGGTCATGGACTTTGTTTGCTCGCCGACTGGATAGTGGTGTAGTGATTAGCACTCTAGCCTCACCAAGGGATACTTGTGGTTCAAGTTCCATCCGTTTTTCTTCCGTGTGGAGTTTGCATGTTCAACCTGTTTCTCCAACTTCCTTTCAAAGTCCAAAAACATACTTCATAGGTTGATTCTACATTGCAGCTGCCAGTAACACATCTAGTACTGTGCCCAGTATGGCGTCCAGTTACGCGTCTAGAACCATATCCAGTACCACGTTCAGTACCGCGTCTAGTACCACGTCTAGTACTGCGTCCAGAACCGTGCCCAGAACTGCCTCAAAGAAAGTGTCTAGTACCACATCTAGTACTGCTCCAAGTAACGCGTCCGGAACTGCCCCCAGTACCGGGTCCAGCACTATGTCTAGTACCACGTCTAGTATTGCACCCAGTACCGCGCCCAGTACCGTGCCCAGAACCACGTCTAATACTGCACCCAGTACGGCATCCAGTACTGTGCCCGGTACCGCATCCAGTGCCGCGTCTAGTACCATGTCTAGTACAGCGCCCAGTACCACGCCCATTACTGCATCTAGTACTGTGCCCAGTGCTGCATCCAGTACTGGGCATGGTACCACACCTATTACCGCGTCCAGTGACAACGTCCAGTACCGCCCCCAGTGCTGCATCCAGTACTGCGCCTAGTACCAGACCTAGTACCGCGTCCAGTATCACGTCCAGTACCGTGCCCTGTACTGCGTCCAGTACTGCTCCCTGAGGATTGGGGACCTGCGATTTTATGGGAACAGCCAACACGTCAAAAGATGGCAACTTATGAACACCCAAAATGTCAAAAAGTGACGCGGAGGGGGCCCAAACTTTACGTCCACGTATGATGAGTTGCGAGTGAGAATGTCTAGGAATGTTAGGTGTGTGGTTGTTTGGCGATACGATGGACTTGCAAATCATCTTTAACGAATATGGGGGCCGGATACCAAACGCTAAAAGCACATTCAAAAACCAACGTTCAACGCGCATCACGTACTCGGTGTGGACGCAGCATTAGGCATTCTTCCCAGGTTAACTCCCGATGATCTTTCAGGCTTTCAGAAACCTCACCCTACTTGCTGCTGATCGGCTGGATCAGATGTGCTTTGCCAGTAAGATGCTACAATGGCGGGTTAGTTGAAGAACATGTAGGAAACTGGCCCTCGAGGCCAGGAGTTTGACACCTTTGAAGTAGAGACTTGAATCAAAAACCTTATGCCTAGTTCCCACTGAATGGTCCGGACTGGACCGGTCCGCTCATGGCCAGTTTAGAATGGTCCTGGCAAGTCAAGAGAGAGTTTCCATTACGTGTTGGACCATCAAGACGCAAGTGAAGTTTAGACAGATATCATAGCTGTCCATCATTTGACGTGTCTCTGGTCCCTCACCCCCGTGATTAAGGGGAGAATACTGAATTCAAAGCTCTTAAGATAGTGGGGGCGAAGAAGAATATAGCCCAAAAAAGAGAACAAAACTTACAGCTTGGATCTTGAGTTGGGAAAAGAGCCGGTTGGATCCTTGATACCTTCTCACACCGATCAATGGATTTCCTCTTATGATGAAAGTAGTTCTGCCCTAACTGGGTTGTTCAATTTTTCTACTGACCTACAACCAACAGTGGACCAGAAATGGAATGAATCGCCCATTTTATAACGGAAGCGCTTAAAATACCGTACTGGTCCAGTACAGTCAGGTCTAGACCGCTCAGTGGAAACGAGGCATAGAGATCCATATCAGCCCAAAGGTTCTTGGAGCATCTTGGAGATGTTTTCCAGGTACAAAATCTCAAACTCCATCTCCTCTGAACTTGATACTGAATGTAGAATCTGGTGTCTATAGCTGTCAGATACCTCTTGGATGTTTTTTTTTTGCTGCGATTCATTGGTTTATAATTGTAAATAAGATAAGATATGAGGTTTTCAATTTCAAAAAAAACTTTTCCAAACACTCAGGAATGAGTCAGGTCTTTAGAGCTTATGGTGGAACAAAACGCAGGATCTAATGGTTTGGCCTGATGATCCGTAACTCCTCTGGCTTGACTCTTTTAATGGTTGGATTGAAGGGCTCTTTGCAACCAATTAAGTACAACATCAGCGAGTGGGCCGATGCTTTTATCACCGCCTTAACTGGTACTTCCAGCAGAATCTGGGTTTCATGATGAAATGAACAGCAAATTCTTGCACTCGTATTGGTTTATAAAGTAAGTGGGAAACTTCCTGTTCATTTCTGTGGAGAGTGACAGTTTACAGAAAAGGTTGTGCTTTGTTCTTCAGCCAGTGTTGGCTTCGGATGACTCTTCATTTCATCATAACACTCAGATTACCATTTGTTCTCAGCTAAGACGGTGATAATGGTTTATCCGACCAAAACAGCTTATAACCAATTATCTATGAAGCTCAAAAAGATGTGAACCACGCTGCTGTTTGCCTGTACCGAAGCCATCGGCGTTCTTAAAGAGGTATCAGCGGCAAAAGCAGCAGAAGCAGAGGTCCAGGCTCTGCCTCGCATTGTGTTGTGAGACAATAAACCTGCCAGCCAATCATGAGAGAGCAGCAATAAATGCTTTCAGCACAGAATTTAAATTTATGGTTTTGTTTGTCAGATCCACACTCTGAATGCATTTTGTACAGTCACACATAAAAAAACCCACAAACACCTGCCACTCAAATGTTGAGTGGATATGAAATTTAGTCCAAATGCAGGAATGTGAGGTTTTTGTTTTTTTTATGTATTAGGAGCTCGTTGGCCAACATTTTCTGAATACTTTCATGATGTAACTCACCTAAAAATCAAAGGACTCATACCAGGATTTTCTTAAGCCTTTCAGAGTTAATCATATCCATGATCATATACTACCTTCAGCCCACTAAAGAACACATTATTTTTGAAATATTCATTATTTTTGTAAAATCTTTTCCTATGCGGAAATAAAACAACTCAATCTCTGAGGCTCCGCCTTTCGCTCCTCGTGGGTGCCGCCCATTTCATGATGTTATCTGCAGCACGTCGACGTTTCTCCCACAAAAACAAACCTGCAGATTTTTGCAAAGATGGATGTGCGTGTTGTGTTTCTGCCTTCAGTAGCCCTGGCGTTCACAGACTGAACGGGGATGGCTGATTGGTTCATTTTGTGGTCACTTTGAAATCCGGTCACAAAATACAGACAAAACCAGATGAACATTTCAGGATCTATTTAAATGATGAGAACATTGTTCTGATTAGCAATGACTGTAGACGTTTCTTTTCTCTTTTCATCAACCTCCGTATCAAAAATCCTTTTTGCTTTCAGGCGGATCGTTTTCCTGGAGACATGCGAATCCTTCTATCTATACTCAATCATCCATGTTCAAACCGGTTCTTCTAATTTGTTGCTAGCTTTTTCCACCAGGAAATAGTCTGCTCCCTTTCAGCACCAAGAAATAGTCTTTCCCTTTTTCCACACCAGGAAACAGTCATCTCTCTTTCTTGATCAGGAAATAGGCTTCTCCCTGTCTGCACCAGGAAATAATCTGCTCCCTTTCTCAACCAGGAAATAATCTGATCCCCTTCTCATCCAGGAAATAGTCTCCTACCTATCTGCACCAGTGAATAATTTGCTGCCCTTTTCTACCAGGAAATAGTCTTCCCCTTTTTCCACACCAGCTAACAGTCTTCTCTCTTTCTTGATCAAGAAATAGTCTTCTCCTTGTCTGCACCAGGAAATAGTCTTCTCCCCTTCTGCTTCTTTTCTGCAGCCATCTTCCCAGTTTCACTCTCACAATCTGCTCGCGCCATTCTCAGATACTTTAGAATCCACCTTAAACGCGAGGTTCAGAACTCGATCCGGAACAAATGAGCCAACTTGTTCCTGACCAACGGACATTTCCAGTCTGAATACATCATAAAATCTTGGAAAAAAAAAATAATAAATTTGAGCAATTTCACATTCACTTTAGGAAATCTGAGGCGATAACAGAAACAGTTAAAACTTGTGTCCGTCAGTTTGAACCTTTCAGCTCTGAAGAGGTCACGATAACACTCACTCTTTGACCTACTGTAGCTACTCAACATGAATCAGCTGATTGGAACATGGAGAAAAACAGGTTTTTATTTCAGCTTTACATTAAAGCAAATTTTTTCCACTTCAGAATCCACTGAAATGACTGTAACTCCATGATTGAAAGAATGTAAACACAAAGCTCCGGTTTGAACCAGAATGCTTCACTGCAGGAGGCAGAACCCCTGAATTGCAGGACAAATAAATTACTATGTTTAATGTGCTTTGTTTTGTTTTTTTAGAACAATAAAAAAGGGTAATTGTTTGATTTTGCTGATGTTAATCTCTCACTTTTGCTTTGCTTTTTTATAACATCTTTTCGGAAACTTTTTAAGTATTTATTTTAATTTTTTACTTTGTATTGCATTTACTGAATTTCTCCAGATCAGGATGAATATTCAGTTCTAAATGAATAGATTTAAATTTAATTCTTATGACCTATCAGAGCCGGAGACACACAGACATCCATAGAATTCTGATTTGTTGACGTCTATGCTCAAACCTGACACGCTGAACTTGTTGGAAAGTCTTTGCAAAGCATCAGACAAGCAGATGACAGAGAGAGAAGAAAGCGAACCATGCAAGGTTGTCAACCCAGGGACACAGCTGCTGTGTGATTGTCACACTTTCAATCATGTTCCAGTACCTGAGCTGAGCAGCATCTGCTGTGCGATCCTCCAGGTTCAGAGAAAACTGCGGGTGTCAAAAACACGAGATGAAGATTGAATGAGGAAGAGTGGCATGAATGAAGGGGGGAAGACAAAAGCCGGAGTGAAAAACAGGAGCCAGAAAAGATGAACGAAGTTTGTTAAAATGTGGTACGGAAACACAAACGTCAATAAAAAATGACAAATGGAACAAAAACACATCAGTCAGGATCCAAGATGGCAGCAAAAACGTGCCAAAAATGAAGGCAGGGGGATTAATGATAAGATTTGGGAGGTGAATGGGTTGGGGGGTGGGGGTGGGATTACAACACCGGAGCCAAAGTTAAACCCAATTCTCTGCAGACGCAGAATGAGCAGAACAAGGCCAACGTAAGAGGATTGAACTAAGACCATGCATCTGAATGTTATGTTCACAGGGAATTAGGCTGACATTACAAAACTGCAAATATGGCCGTCTTCAAAGAGCCTCCAAGCGTTTGGAGCAGAACTTCATCTAGAAAGTTGTTGTTGACACACATTTTTAATTCTACCTTTTTCACACACAAACTCTAAAACTTTTGTTTTACATAAGGGATTTTCTAAAACCAACTTTTGTTTTTTCGCTTGACATTGCTCATCTCAACTAAATGATTACTAACATGTCGTTAGAATATGTTCTCTTTTGGCCGTTACTTTATTGGCTATGACCCACTGTTACGGCCCCAATGGAAAGACCTGGTTCAAATCTAAGGGGAAAACCAAAAAAATGAAATAAGGGGATTAAAGAAGCTGTGTCCTGAAACACAAAAGGAAAAAACAATTAGTTTGCTGGTTGGGACAAAAAGACAAAAAAAAGGGAATTGGAACCTCGGCCAAACATACAATAAATCATGGAGACTGCTGACCCAACCATGTCGACCGTCGGAGTCAGCAGCTCCCCCTAACCCAAAATACCTAAAGAAAACAAACAAATAAAACCCGCAAACTAAGACTAGCAAAGTCCAACCTTAAACTAAAATAACAAAACCCAGCAGTAGAAGACTACTGAGGACAAAGACAGCACCACATCAACTAAAACCCAACCAGCTCCTCAGCTGCTGCTCTGCTCTCTCCTCTGTCTTCAATAGCCAGCAGGCGCCAATTAAGGCACACAGGATACACCTGCCAGGTGAGCAGACGGACGTAACATGCACAACCTCAGAATAACAAAAAAAAGCAGGTGAAGGCCGGTGAATGCAGCTAAAACAAAAGTATTTGAATTTAATTAACATTGCAGAAAGAATTAACCCTGATGCTCTACTAATTCTCAATTTTAGCTAAGAAGAATTATCTCTGATTCAAACATGCTTGTCTGGTTCCACGAAATACTATATTTTGTAAATATTAGAGCTTGAAATTAGATATTCCCGAGCCCTCACACTTTACAGAGGCTAAGGTAAAACATAAAAATACAAAAGGATAAATGTGTGTATTTCTGACCTTCTTTAGGGTCCAAAGTTCTTTACAGTCATATGTTGTTGTAGCTATCATCACAGATGAAGAAACATTGTGTTCAGTTAGAATCTTGACCACTCTACCTTTACACCATGACCGCCTCATGGGATTATGTCCTGATAAAAACCTATAATCATACATAAAACCTTTACAAGTCACCAACAAAGTCAAATGTTTTCATTTTGATTTTTCTTTTGATTAAATCTTTTTAAAAACACACGTCTTATTGGTTCAGTTAATGTGTGTAGAAATGCGTGTGAAATACGAACCAATGCAGCTTGATTTGCCGACTCGATTGCCTTAAAAGAAGATAAAATCACTCGATCCGTTTATGAGAATTCCAAAGAAAAACTGGGAGGAGTCGAAGCAAATAGACCACCTGACCGCAAGCGAGGGAATGGATCAAACTGAAAATGGATTCCACTTTTGAATCTATATTTTACACATTTAAAAGGCAGTGATAACCTTATATACAGTACACGCAGAGGGAGTACTTTCTAATGATACAGTAGATTATTGAACCATCATTTATCACACATCCGATGATGAGCTAAGGACTAAGAATGAATTGTTACAATTTATTTTATTTTATTATAAGTATATTTCTACATTTTGATTTCTTTTTTCTGCATATTCCACTCCTCCTCCTCCTCATTGACCATCATGTTAGTTGCAGCTGACTAAAACTTTGTTTCCATTGACTATGAAATTGCGCAAATTGGATTTTATGAATTTTGCCGGATGGATGGAACAATTAAAAAGGATTAATTTTCTTTTGCCTTCTACAAGTGTTTAAATACAAGTTCACCAGTTGTTTTGACTTAAACACGACCTTAGAGGTTTGCCTTGTTACCGTATCATCACATGTTAGAGCATCTCCAGGTGCTGTAGACGGTTCCCTTTGCTCTGCCTCATTCTTTGTCCTCCTCCTCTACTCTACATTGCACTGATTCAATCAATAGCGCACACTCAATCTCCATTAAACCATCCAGTTTCTACTTGAAATCCAAAACACAATCACTCTTAGTTAATCACTTGCAAATCCTGATTATACAGAAAATCCATGTTATTTGCATTTGCAAGTCATGTTGCTCATTTCAGTAAATTAGGCCCATGAAGGCGTAAGAAAGTGACCTGATTGTTATCTTAGAAATCGGAGAGATTAGAGATGATTCGATTACTGTCGCACGGAATAATATTTCACTTGTCAACTCTGTGATATTATATTTACAAACGTTGAGTTTTCTCTGTGAAATGAGGCAAACAAACAGGAGTTTGTTAGAACAGACCGGAGGTGGTTGGTGCTTTCAGCCACCAGATGGTTTCCTGAATTGAAAATATTGTTTTTGATACATTTTCCTTGAATGTAATAATTGCAATGAAAAGCCTCATTATGAGATGTTTTCATTTAAATTTGTGACATTATGGTGCAGTAAAAGATCAAAATACAGCATAAAAAGTGACTTAATGAAGATGTTTTTCTTTTATTTTAACAGACTCTTGTTACTGTTACACCCCCAAGCAGGGCTGGGTATTAATAATCATTTCCAAGCTTCCTGTTCTGCCCCAAATGCATCCACCTCTAGATAAATAGATCCATGGACGTCTTTGTTTTACTCGTCGAAGCTGGAAACTGGATAGCTCCAGTTTTGCTCGCCATTTTTATTGCACCGCTAATTAGGGATGTCCCGATCCAATCACGTGGTTGAAGACTCGATCGAAATCGGGCTCCGTTTTCCGATCAGGATCGGATATTTCATTTATTCTTATTCTGATCAGCGCTTTATATTTCAATTTTATTATTCCAGATAAATCCTCCACTGGAAGTCTGCATGTCAGGAACAGATCACAAAATGTTATTCCTGGAAAACGCAGCAGAAAACAGCAACAGTTCAATATAAGACTGATGGAAACAGCTCATTAAAGCTAGCTAGCCGTGATTGGCTAGCTAGCTTTCCGGGGACTACCAGGATCAATAACTCTTTTGAAAACGCTTTAACCTAGCAGCTAGTGTCTCTAAACAACAACCTCTAAAGGCATTTCAACAGGAAAAGACAGAGTTTGGTTTCTTTTTAATGTTAAGCTCTTCGTTCAGCAGACAGTTAGTTAAAGACCAGATGCTAACTGCTACATGCTAGCGCCGTGATTTAACTCCTTAGGACCCGAGCTGTCCTTTGATATGCCTGTTTTATTTATCTGAAAGAAAAATAAAAGTTAAGAAAATGAACTACTCTGATAATAAAACCAAAAATGTGATGTCTTAAGAGCTTAAAAAGAAGCACATGATCTTAAAAAAAAAACAAAAAAAAAAAACTAATAAATGAAAATTAATAATGATTTGAGCTGGTCGTGAACACTCATCAAATTCATGCAAAAACAGTCATAATTTATTTTAAATGATTCTAAATGAGGACAGGAATCACATTTGGTTAAAAATGTTCAATAGTTCTAAAGATACTTAAGTTAAAGTCACTTATGAGAGAAATCATGACTTACCACTTATAGAACAAGAAAATATGTTGTTTTTTTTTCAAAGTTTATATTTGCTCTATTTTTACTTGTTTATTAAAGCTACTTCACAGAATTGTTCTATTTAAGTTTTTAATAATTATAGAAGGTTAATGAAATACAACTAAGGGACAACTCAAATCTGTTTATTCAATTTGTCTATGTTTTAAATATGTTACAAAACGATATGGGACTCAGTATCGGCAAATCCACAAAATCCAATGACTCGAATCGGATCGGGTCCAAAAAAACCTGATCGGGACATCCCTACCGCTAATGTTAGGTTGGAGGTTTTAGGAGCTGTAAGCTAGAGGGAGAGATTGTAAAACAGAAAATAGATGACGAGAATGACTCCTTCCACTCTACAGAAACAACAAAGGAGAAAATGACAAAAGTTATTTGTATTTTTATTTTGTTTTTTGGCAAAAAACTGCATCATCCTTACTAAAAAGAAACACTGAAAATTATATGAAAATAGATTTTAAAAAATTATCTAAGTGTGACTTTAAATTTTTTTCAGGAAACTTTTTTGAATGTACTTCAATCAAAGTGAGGCTTAAAAACCAGAGTTTGTACATTTTTTGGAAATCCGTCAGCAAATATCAGTTCTAAAAGTTATTTTTTTTGTTTTACATAAAGAACCCAGACTTCATCCTCCATCAGACAGAAGACAAAAGCCGTTCAAAGTTTTATGCAGAACTGCTTTCACAGCAAATCTTTTAATAACTTTTTACTCTCCTGAAAATGTAATTTTTTCAACAAAATAATAATAATGTCATCACAATAGTTTATCAGCACCTCCAGCTTCAGTAATCAGCTCCTGGAATTTGCTTTTGCTGAGGTGTGCTGATTATTTGTCAAACTCATGTAAATATGATAAATAATGAATTGTTTATGTCATTCTGTTATTTTATGGCTTGTTTGTCAGCAGAAAAACAGAGAAATGTGCTGCTGAAAGCCTGATACCTCTGCAGAACTTAAAGACCAACAGGGTTAGGAGTGAGTCCATAGGTACCGGAATAAAGTCAAACTGGATCAGTAAGACCAGAACCGCCTCCACTTGTGAACCCACAGATTTAGTGAGCAGCTTTTCCCCAGAGGAGGAACCAGGATTCATGTGTTAGCATGTTTTCCCTCATTTTTTTTTTTTTTTTTTTTTTGCCTTCGTGTGCAGATTTAGTCACTGACAGGAACTGCTCACCTCAGGTCCTTTAACAACATTTGAAAAGCTCTGATAGAGGAAAAAAAGCACAACTTTTGGAGGAAACTCTGTCGGCTGTTTTAATCCACAAGAATTCAGAAACATCTGTTTGATTTGATGCTTCACAATTTAAAAAAAATCAAAAACAGGTCAGGTGCTTTCTGATAATCCACATGCTGAAGGGCATTATCCCGCATAATCCCCGTTTATGCCGTGGTCAATTCTAAAAAAGAAATTAAATGAAATATTAGTACTTTAGTTTTAAATTTAGATTGATATCCGACATGTAAAACACTACAAAATAAAACAAGCTCAATAGGAAACAAGATAAAATTGAAAGTGTTGGTTATCAAAATACATGTTTGAAAAGGGGATTTAAGCTTATCCCTACAGCTAATCTTGTTAATTTCATTTATCTAAGTTTTACAATGAAATAATTGTTGACAAAAAGTGGAGTATTTGATACCTGGAATGAGACATTGTCATGGTAACGGTTACAGAACCTGCAGCTGATGTATGAGGAGTAACCAGCGGAGGAAAGTGATTCGTATGCTAAATGTCACGTTAAGTGATCCGAAGCGTCTTTCCAGAGAAAGTTGCGTCTCACTGCTTGTTTTTGTCCTGATGATGAAGCAAAAGTTTGTTTCAAAGAAGCAAAGTATTTCCTAGATCGCTTTAATTGAAGAAATATTCACCAATAACTTTGATCGTTAAATATGGATCAACAAACAAACAATTTATTTCATTAATTCATAATGAAGCTATTTATAAACATGTATTATCAAACAAAAATGTAAACAAGACAGAAGAACATAAACTTTGTGACCACACCTTCTATTTTAAGTGTCCTTCATCCCTTTTCAATGGACACAATACAGCCAATCAGAATGGAGAATCACTCATCCAATGCTAGAAATGACTTTAATTTGTGTTTTTTTTAACCTTAGTCTTGTGTTAGGGTGTTCATTTATTCCATCAAGACTTTTTGACTTTGTCAGAGCCTTTGATTTCAATTAAATTCAAATTTTAAAATGTTTTTATGCTAAAATCCTCTGGTTGAAATAACGTCCGTTCTGGCGTTAGGGTCAGTTTTGACCCGGTTTTATAAAATAACTTTATTTGGGTCAAATAATTGGAGCCAACAATAATATTATTAGTGGATTTTAGTCAACACACCTCCCTCAATCATGAGAGCTCATCAGTCCAGACCAGACCAGCTCAGTGGCCTTGTGGTAGAGTGTCCGCCCTGAGACTTGAAGGTCGTGAGTTCAAATCCCGACTCTAAAAATGGGACCCCGTGTCCCCCTGCTTGACACTCAGAGTTATGGGGTTGGATTGAGGAGTTAAACCACCAAATGGTTCCCGAGTGCAGCTGTGTCTGCAGCTCACCCCTCCCCCAGGGGATGGGTCAAATACAAATAAATTTCACAGTGTGACAACTAATGGGACTTTAACTTTAAAAAGGCTAAATAAACTCAGTTAAGTCCAGTCACACAGACTTTCAAATATTTTGGGAAAATGTAAGTGATTTCTGTTGGTTTGATGTGTTTGTTTTGTTGTTTGTTTGTGTTCCAATGGGTTTAGATTAAAGTTGTATTGCTGACAAAAAAATATAAATGCGTTTTTGCATTTTCTGGAAGAAAATATGTACGGATTGAAACTAAACCATAACACGATAAAAGTTAATGATTTTAAAATGGAAAAAAAAAAATAGATCAAGCAAATTAATCTGAGGGATGTATTCTTAACACTTCAGTAAAATTCAAGTAACACAACAATATTTGTTCTATTTACATGATTTTCTTGAGATTATCTTTTACTGTTTTTATTAAAATGTAGAGGAATACAGAAAAAAATAATAAAACCAACACTTGCATTGAGAGGGAAGCCTAACAAGAGAACCAAGAGATGACAAAAAAATGAATGATTGATTATTGTTTTTATTTTATTTTATTTGACTCGGGTCAAAAGCGACCCGTTAACACCGTGGATGAAAGCCAACACAAGACGAAGGTGAATAAAACAAGACCAAACATGTTAAATGATAATTAAATCACTTTTCAAATTTGAATTTATGACATAAATGAACCTTCAGTAAAGAGAGTAAATTCAGGAACCTAAACGTGAAACTCAAACATCAAAACACAGTTTAGTTCAGTCGGCTTTGTTTGGAAAAATAAAAAGGTTTAAAGGCAAATATTAATTCTAGTAGAGAAATACCAGCAAGATACTTTTTTAAATGGGTTTGATCTATTTGTCAATTCTAAATTTGAGCAGGAGTTTCTGCAGGAACGACACAAAAGCCGTTAGAAAGCGGCGCAGTAATCTGAGAGGCTAATGATGCTTCCAACTGTGAAGACACTTTTATTTTTACAGCCTGTTATTCTACAGCGAGGATGATTACTCACATTCACACTCTAAAAAAAAAAAAAAAAAAAAAAGGATCAAATGGAGTGCGGAGAATTTGACATGGAGTCCTGACAGATTCAGTGCAGCGTAATGACTTTGTGCTTTCGAGTCGACTGACAATATAGTTTATGATCAGTAAAGTTTACGGCGGAGGACGGTGCAAGAGAGCGTGACAGCCAGAATCAGAAATAATCCAAATTGTATGTTTGAGGCAAAGTGAGTCTCTGTCAGAACCAGTGAAAATCTATTTACTTGTTTTTTTATTCTTCTTCTTTAATTCAAACAAATCTGTGCATGAAGGACATAGATTATCCATTTGAAGACAAACTGCTTCATGTTTTTGACATCTCTAGAGTCAAGTAGTTACTGACAAACCAACAACTATCAGACATTTGTTTTTGTTCTGGTTCTCGGTCTCTCAGTGAGTGAAGCAACAACATGACCCCACTCCAAACACACTTTTTGAGCTTTTTTAAGTTGTTTTGTACTTTTTTGTGTTCTTTATGTCCTCATCTGTCACAACAGGTACATAACCTGATGTCTTCTGCCACATTTCTTCTTTTTTTTCTAACTTTTTTCTCCTGGCCAGAAAAATTAAAAACAGAAAAGACTTTTACTGTTACAAAATGGGGTAATATAGCTTTGGACATGGGAGGAGTATATTTGTATAGACCCCTTATGCAACATCTCTTCTTTTATGTTAAACTTGTCCTTTCTAACACATTAAAAAACAGAAAAGATCTTTACTGTAACAATATGGGATTATATAGCTTTGGACATGGGAGGAGTATATTTGTATAAACCCCTTATGCCACATTTCTTCTTTTTTTTCTAACTTGTCCTGGCCAGCAAAGGAAAAAACAAAAAAGACGTTAACTGTTACGAAATGGGGTTATATAGCTTTGTACACAGGAGTAGTATATTTGTATAAACCCCTTACGCCACATTTCTTCTTTTTTTTCTAACTTGTCCTGGCCAAAAAAGGAAAAAACAAAAAAGACTTTTACTGTTACGAAATGGGGTTATATAGCGTTGTACACAGGAGTAGTACATTTGTATAAACCCCTTATGCCACATTTCTTCTTTTATGTTAAACTTGTCCTAGCTAACACATTAAAAAACAGAAAAGATTTTTACTGTAACAATATGGGATTATATAGCTTTGGACATGGGAGGAGTATATTTGTATAAACCCCTTATGCCACATTTCTTCTTTTTTTTCTAACTTGTCCTGACCAACAAAGGAAAAAACAGAAAAGACTTTTACTGTTACAATATAGGGTTATATAGCTTTGTACACAGGAGTAGTATATTTGTATAAACCCCTTATGCCACATTTCTTCTTTTATGTTAAACTTTTCCCAGCTAACACACTAAAAAACAGAAAAGATTTTTACTGTAACAATATGGGATCATATAGCTTTGGACATGGGAGGAGTATATTTCTATAAACCCCTTATGCCACATTTCTTCTTTATTTTCCTAACTTGTCCTGGCCAGCAGCTGACAAAACAGAAACAAGTTTTACTGTTACAATACGGGGTTATGTAGCTTTGTATACAGGAGTAGTATATTTGTATAAACTCTCATCTGTATTTGTCACATTTGTTCATTGACTGACTTCAAAGAACAAAGAGGACCTTCTTTCAGTATCACTGTTTGCGTCTTTTATTCTCTCTGCATTTTTTACGCCTTTAAATAAAGTTTTCAGTGAAAAGTGTGGCTGATTATCACAAATTCACTGATTAATTTTTGGTTGATTTTTCTTGGATATTTCAATCCAAAAGTTTGGTCATGAAAAACTAGTTTCAATCACAGTTACCGCTGATTTAAACACTATGAGGAAAAAAAGGATTTACAAGAACAGTTGTGTAAAATTATGAGAAAAAGTCATAATTTTACTTAATAAACTTGTAAATTACGGAGAACTTTTTTATTTTTTTACTTTAAAAAATCCACGCTAATTGGAAAATACAGTTAGTTGTTTAAGCCTCCATACATGCTGGCTAAATGCATCCATGCAGCCTTTTATGGTGATACCATAAGTCTTCAGTGTATCATAGGAACCCATTTGGACCTCTCAACTACACTACATCTTACTGCCGGCGGCATTAAATCCACTTCTTGTGGGTCAAAAGTCTTCTTCTGAAGAGGTCCAGTTTCCTGCAAATTCATTTCAACATCCAGATTCTTACAATCGAGTCATTAGAAGACGTATTTGGACCCAATACTGAAGTAACCGCCTTTAATGCGCTCTATGTGTCTAGTACAGAAATACCACTTTGGTTCTTATTTGTTTTTTCTGTTTTTTCTAAATAAACAGACTTTTTCCCCATGAATTTATGAATTTAATCTTGTACATTTTTCATTTTAAACTTGTGAAATTATACATTTATAATTTTTTATTATTTTTTCATATAATTTTCCCTTTTTGGGAATATTTTTACTCATTTATTCTTGTGAAATTATTATTCTTTTCTATCTATTTATGACTTTTTTCTTGTATTTACGTTTTAACACACGGGCCCTGGTACTCCATTAATATTTTAAAGCAAAAATATTGTCCCGGATTTAATATATTGATGTTTATTTTACAGAAAAACATCAGTTTTATTTGACTCAGTCCACTTTTTAGACCCCTGGATAGTGAACGTTTGTGGTGAAAAACATTTACTGATTCAAATGACATTTTAAACTGATTTTTGTTACACTTTCAGCAAAAGATAAGCATTAACTGTTGTAATGCAACACTTGATCCATTTTAGATGCTTCTGAAAAACACCAAAAATACAAGTTTGGAGATTTTCTCTAAAAAAATGTTTCTTTAAAAAAGTTCTTTATGTCTTGGCAAACGAATCTGTTCTGTTTCAAAATAAAAAGAAGTGAATGCAACGAATCATCTAACATAAATAGCATAACATAAAGATCCTTTCTCATATATGGTTCAGTTTTCAACTTTTTCTTTCAAAATGAGATATTGAGTAAGTTAGAAAACATAGAAATGAATAATTCAAAGGAAAAGGATCAACAGAGGATGTGAAATGTGCACTTAAGACAAGAGAAAGCCTCAAATGAAGACTTGAAGTACAGCGAGAAGGTTTTGTAGGTGGTGCAGTCATTACCCCTCATTCTGCTAATGAGAACATCTGCATCAGTGAAACATGCAGAGAGCGAGGGATCACACCAAGTGCAAAAATGCTGCAGGAATCCCAGAAAAAGGCAGCTGAAAACGAGCAGCAGGTTTCTAACCTCTGTTCCTGCTTCTCTCTGCAGAAATGTCTTCTGAAATGACTGTTTTTTTTTTTTTTCTCTCAGGTGCCAATGCCAAGCTCAGTTTGAGGGACCGGAATGCCAGCAAAACAAGCACAGTTTCCACGGCAACGGCTATGCCTGGTTTCCTCCGATGACGCCGTGTTTTGAGAGTCACGTGTCGCTGGAGTTCATCACCGACGTGGCTGAAGGGCTGCTGCTGTACAGCGGGCCCCTGGCGCAGCTGCAGGCCTGGGACCACGAGGACTTCATGGCTTTAGGTACGAACAGCACAAAAACAGGTCGAGTCTGCACGACGGCAGCCGAGCGTTTCAGCAGCCGTATCCATGAGCTGAGATTCTGTTTAGAAACCTTAACCCAAAAATAGGCTGAGACACGGATACTGATATTATAAAAACACACGTGTGCATCTTCTTTTCAGACATGTCAGTCGCTTGTGTTCTATTCAGTCTTGCCGTACAGTTCAAGCCAATCATTTTCCCTTTCCAGCGATTTTCCCTTTCCATGCAGGTGGGCGGAGCTTCCAAATACCGAAAGGGGAAGTTTTGATATCAGAAAAAAGATCTTAATTCTGTCACCTGATGGATCAGAGTGATGAAAACAGGCCGTCGCCGTGGCAATGATTGTTTTTTTCTTTTTTTTTTCATTTATGAAGCTCTGTTTTGGTAATGTATATGGTAAAATCTAAACGTCACCCATCCCCAATCATGAGAAGTTTTTAAAAAAGAAGTTATTCAAAACCTGTTTGTAGAGTTTCTGCAGAATCTGTGGAAAATGTAGTTTAAATTTATTTGAATATAAGTTACTTTGGGCTAAAATGTGAGTTGAGAACATCTGCATCCAGCTCTTTAAATTAGTTATAACCTATCTTAGCAACTTGACCTCATTGAGTCAGAAAACAAAAAAAAATATCTAAATAATCGGATGAATAAAACCAAGTTTACCAGGAAAAACATCAAAGTAATGAAAAATAGTCAAATCAGAACCCAAAAGTCACTAATCTTGAAGTATTTGTATGTGATCTGAGTTTCTATTCCTCTGGTTGGTGTCTGACACTAGAACCTTCTAAGACTGTCTTCTCCTGTTTATTTTCTGCTCATATCAGGTCATATCCCAATCCTCTTCTTTTCCTGAACTGAGGTCTGAAGTAGAAACATCTCAGTCATGTAATCAGTGCTTAAAGGTTTGAATAAGAACACTTAACAACTCTCTGTGTCCTTCATCTCATCTCCTCTGATCTTTCAAAAACATCTTCATGTTCTGAAACCGTGAACTTCCCTGAGGCTCAAACGTGTAAATGACTCCTGCTGAGTATTAATGCTTCATTAAGTTGAACTTTTTTCTTCCTAAATCCAGTTTCTTCATATTCTACCACCTCATTCTTGTGATTTTTACACTCAGAGAACCGAGATCCCCGAAGAGTTTGACATTAAACTAAGTGAGTGAAACCGTATATCACATTTTTATCCCAATTCTTTATTTATAAACTCAATTTCTTGTTAAAACAGGATTTTTTTTTCTTTTATACAAGTAGGAAACAACCTTTCTTGAAGTTACTTTATTTCTTATTATTTTTTGCCACTTATAATTAACCTTGTCCTAGTATTTAACTCTGGGATGTACAAACATGGATGAAAATCTTCCCAATCATCTAGTTGTGGCCATTTCTAGCTTTTACCTGATGTAAGCTATAGAAACACACACTGAAGCAGGTTAGACTTGGATTGTGAAAGACTCAGTTTGTCATTCTTAGATTGAGTCTTTTTGTAATTTAAACCCTGGAGAACCCACAGGGTCAAATTTGATCACTGATTAGATTTTTTATTTATTTAAATATTTTTTCTTTCTTTTTTTATTTTGATTTTATATTTTATTTTTTTATATACATATATTTTTCTTTTTTAATTTTATTTAATCTTTTATTTCATTTAATATTTTATTTGATATTTTTTCTTTCTTTTAATTGATATTTTCTTTTATTCATAATGCTATTTTATTTTTTAATTTAATTAATATTTGATTTGATATTTTATTTTATTTTGATTTGATATTTTACACTTGATTTTATATTATATTTTACTTTATTTGATTTTTTAAAATTTTGTTATATTTGATCTTTTTTTTTTACATATTTTACTTCTTTTTCATTTTATATTGCATTTTATTTGAAAAACGTTATATTTGCTTTTTTATTTTATTTGATATTTTATACTATTTTTTTTGCTAATTTTATATTATATTTTATTTTTTATTTCATACTACATTTTACTTCATTTTATGTATATATATATTTTTCTTTGAAAGAAATATTATTGTTTATTTTAGTTTATTGTATTTTATTTGATATTTTATTTTATTTTCCACTATTAACTACTGCTTCCCAAATTTAGATTAGATGAGCCACAAAAATGTCAATTTAACTTTGAAAACCCAGAAGAAAATTATTGTTAAATCCACATTTATTTAGCTAAACCTGAATATAGTCGGTAAAGCTCTAAACTTTGATAGTAGACGTCACATTAGTGATCCTTGTTTGATTTTTCGTATTTTTAGGTAAAAATGTGAAACTTTTCCAACCATTCTGACATCAAACATGTCAGTTCCAGGAGATTACAAGATGGCCGCTCGCTGCTTGTATCTTTGCTGATCAGCTCTCATTCAATCCTACTAAAATCTTTAAGAACTAAAAACATCTTGCAATTTAAATGACATCATCTTGTAAGGATTTATTTGATGACTATCGCCACTTTATTATTTGTGGAATCTGGACTAATTTGAAAGACTTTAAAGGCTCTTCTTGAAAGTGAGGCCTACTGGAGGCCCACCATCATATTAATCACAAAAATGGCAAAAAACTTAGCAAAGGACATGGAGGAAGTGAAACAATCCCTGAACTTTATGTCAGGAGAAATGAAGAAAATGGTGGAGCAGCAGATGGACTTACTGAAGGAGGTTAAACAACTGAAAAAGGTGATTGAAGAAAAAGACAAGAAAATTGAAGACCTGGAGGACAGAGTGGAACAACTGGAGCAATACACCAGAATGGAGAATGTGGTGATATCTAGACTGGAGACCAAACATCGTTCCTACGCCAGGGTCACTGCAGAACCCACTGAGGGGGAGGACGCTCCACCAGGTGAACTGCTTACACTTGAACAACAAGTTATTGACTTTCTGAGCACCAAAGACATTGTTGTTGACAGTAAAGCTATTGCTGCATGTCACACAATTCCTCAAAGACAGTCAAAAAGACAAAATATCGTCATCAAATTTGTCAGTAGAAAAGATAAAAATGAACTGCTGAAAGTTGCTAAAAAGCTTAAAGGCACTGGTGTTTATATAAATGAGCACCTGACAAGGAGGAATGCAGAAATTGCTTACCAAGCAAGAATTCTAAAAAAGAGAAAAAAATACAGGATACTTGGACAAGGAACTGCAAAATAATGATAAAGCTCAAAGGACACCAGAACAGGCTAAAGTCGTCACCATCAGGAGTATTCAAGAGCTGGAAAAGTACAAATGAAGAAGGAAGACCAGGTGTTTTGTTTGTTTGAGACTTTTCTTTATTTATGATTGAAGAGGACTCAAAAGGAACGAGTGATGATCGTTTGAGTTTATTTTATGAGGATGAAGATCAGGATGGGATGTTGCAGGATATTGACCCAGAAATCCATTTCTACAATGACACTCATTGTGACTGTGAGTATTATTCTGAAGAGGATTTCAAGATGGAACTCAAAGGTTTCTCACTTATACATTTCAACAGTCGGAGTCTTTATTCTAATTTTTCTGAAATTAAGGACTTTTTGAACCAGCTTGATGAACAATTTACTGTCATTGCCATCTCAGAGACTTGGTTAACTGAGGAGAAAGAACTATTAAACAAACTGGAGGGATATCAGTTTTTCTTTCAAAATAGATTGAACAAAAGAGGGGGGGCGGGTTTGCATGTTTTGTTCGAATGGGTCTAAAATGTAAAGTTGTCCACGTATGTCATTTTCAGTTGAAAATGAAATGGAATGTTTGACAATTGAAATTCAAAGGGAAAGCTTGAAAAATATTCAAATAAGTTGTGTTTATAGAGCCCCAGGTGGATGTTTGGATCAGTTCAATAAGAATATTTCTGAGTTGTTTGAAAGAAGAAGTAATAAGCTGAGTTTAGTTTGTGGAGATTTTAATATTGATTTGTTAAAAACAAATGAGGATATAAAGACAACAGATTTTGTAAACACCATGTTTAGTTTAGGTTTTTACCCTCGAATATCAAAACCAAGTAGAATAACTTTAAATAGTGCTACACTAATTGATAATATATTTTTGAATGAAACTGGTTTAATAACAAAAAGCGGACTTCTTTTGACTGATATTACTGATCATCTTCCTATTTTTGTTGTAATTGAAATGGAAAACAATCAGAAAATGAAAGAAATTGAAACAATGAATATTATTTTTAGAGAAAAAACACCCTCATCAATTGAAGCAATGAAAGAGGATTTGTTTCAGTATGACTGGCAAGAAATCTATGTTGATGACGTAAATGATTCTTACAGTATTTTCTTAAATATTTTTATGAGAATTTATGATTTCTACTGCCCATTGAAAACACGAAAGAAAAAAATCTTAACTAAATCCAAACCTTGGATGACTAAAAGTCTGGAAAATGCTTGTAGAAAAAAGAACAAATTGTATCGAGATTTCATTAATAATAAAACGGATGAAAATGAGATAAAGTATAAAGCTTACAAAAATAAATTAGTAGGTATAATGAGAAAACAAAAAAGAGCCTATTATGACAAGTTACTGCAGAGATATGTGAAAGATATTAGAAGTACCTGGAAAGTAATTAATAATGTAATACAAAAGAAAAAAGACAACTGTTTTCCAAATTATATTAAAAAAGATAATGTGACCATTGAGGACAAACAGGAAATAGTTAATGAGATTAACGATTTCTTTGTAAATGTTGGTGCTAAACTGGCTGAAAAGATATCAGCTGTGAGTGACATGAAATGCAAAATAGATTGCAATATGAACACAATGTTTTTAAGTGGAGTAAGTCCAAGTGACGTGCTTGAAGTTGTTCATCAAATGAAAAGTAAAACATCTACTGACTGTCACGGCATCGACATGTCCATCATTAAGGAAGTCATTCACAGTATTCTCGAACCACTTACTTATATCTGCAATAAATCCTTCTCTAGTGGTGTTGTTCCAGACTTGATGAAAGTTGCTAAGGTGGTTCCGATATATAAAAATGGAAATAAGGAAATTATATCAAACTACAGACCAGTTTCACTGCTACCACAGTTTTCTAAAATTCTGGAAAAATTATTTGCTGTTAGACTTGATGCCTTTTTTACTAAATATGATTTATTAAATGAGAGTCAGTACGGATTCAGGAGTAACTGCTCGACTGCACATGCTGTTATGGAGTTTGTGGAAAATGTTGCAACTGCCATTGATCAAAAACTCAATACAATAGCTGTTTTTGTTGATTTAAGCAAAGCGTTTGATACCATTGATCACTCTCTTCTGTTACAAAAATGTGAATATTATGGGCTGCGGGGTAAAACACATCATTGGTTAAGTAGTTATTTGAAAAATCGGGTTCAGTATGTAAACATTAGAAATACAGATTCTTATTTAGAAAATATTTTTTGTGGACTCCCACAAGGTTCAGTCCTTGGACCAAAGTTATTTTCAATTTACATGAATGATATTTTTTGATGTCAAACAAGTTAAAATGTATTATGTTTGCTGATGATACTAATATGTTTTGTTCAGGACAAGATATTGTTGAGTTGTTGAATGTTGTTGAACAGGACTTAAATTTGGTAAAAAAAATGGTTTGATTATAACAAGTTATCTCTGAATGAAAACAAAACTAAATTTATGATATTTTCTGGTAATAGAAAGGTTGAAAATGTTAAATTATATTTAAATGGTGTAGAAATCCAATATGTTAAAGAAATAACATTTTTAGGAGTAATAATTGATGATAAATTGTCTTGGAAATCTCACATAAATCATATAAAACGTAAAGTATCTAGATCCATCGGTATTCTGTTTAAAATCAGTGATGTATTGAACAAAAAGAGTTTGTTTCTTGTTTATTGTTCACTCGTCATTCCTTATCTTTCATATTGTGCAGAGATCTGGGGAAATGCAGGGAAAACTATTATTGAATCATTATTTAAACTACAAAAAAAGGCTATTAGAATAGTCAACAGAGCAGGATATTGTGATCCAACCAATTCGTTATTTTGTTTGAATAATAGTTTAAAATTAAAGGAAATTGTTTATGTCAAGGTATTAGAAATTGTCTATAGAGTAAAACATAATTTGGTTTAAAAAAATATACAGAAGCTGTTTACTTTAAGGGTTAGTCAGTATAATTTAAGAGGTCTGTATTATTTTGAAAAAAGGTAAAGTTCGAACTAATGTAAAGATGAGATGTGTTTCAGTTCTTGGTGTTAAATTATGGAATCAATTGAATGATGAATTCAAATTAAGTTCTTCACTTTTACAGTTTAAAAAAAGTTTAAAACGTAAATGTTTGAACGATTATAATATACATATGTAAAAGATTTGAATTATTTGTATTTGTTTGTAAATTATTTTCTTTTGTATCATTTTTTTTGATCAGCATAGATATTGTTAATCTTCAAGGAAAGGCATTGAATAAGCTTAAAAAGCTTCTGCCTATTCCTTTTTTTTTATTGGTTGTCTGTTTGTATTGTATATTGTGTTGACTGTACAAATGGGAACTAAACCAATAAACTTGAACTTGAACTTGAAAAAAGATTCCTGCTTTAAATGTTTTGTTGTGATTGACAGAAAATAAACCTCAATACCCTTTAAGAGTTAAGAACTTCATTATCATTTTTGCTAGTTTTCTTTGTTAAACCAACAACTTTGCTTTTACTATTTAATATAATAATAATAATAGTGTAGATTTGTTTATTTTTTTAAGTGTTAGACATTTAACTGTAGACAGTTTAGAAAACACAAATCTGAAGGTTGGAGTACATGTTTACGCCTCAAACATCAGTTTCCTTTGTGGCTCGTCCTCCTCGGCGCCGGCGTTCACACAGGCGGGTCGACTCGTGGCTGCCGTCTCCTACCATCCAAACAAACATTCTCCCTTCAGTGTCATAAAGAAAACAAGGCTTTTTTGTCTTAACAAAGACAGAAAAAAAAACGCTGCTTTACAAACTCATCCTTTTAATGAACAAGCCTTGAAAAGTGCTGCATAAAAGCAGTCCATTTACTGCACAGCAAACTAAGACAAAACACTTCATAATCAAAACACTCCGGTGTTTTATTCCTCCATGAATACTTTGGTTTTAGTTGCACCTGTCAGAAACAATTAGTGTGTCCTAATGTGTTAATGCGTCTGAAGAGGCTGTTAGAGTAGAACTAAAGAAAAGAAATGACACTTTTTCTATCTCATTCACATAAGGCACATGTGTCAAAGTCAAGGCCCGGGGGCCGGATCCGGCCCTCCAGGTGATTATATCCGGCCCTCCAGATCATTTTATTTTATTGTTATTAATGCCCAATGTTATTTGCGCTATTCTAACTTGTTATAGTTTTGACAAAAGATATTTTTATGGAGAGGAAAATATAGAAAGTTATTTAAGATTTAAGTTGATTTATTCTAGAATAATATTCCTGCCTTTTTATTATTCATGGTTATGTTAAAAAGTTACGTTTTAAAGTTTTAAGAATTGGCATTCCACCACCTTTTTGGATTATTTTTGCATTTACTAAGATTTTTTGGCTGTTTAGCTAAAAATTCAGCTACATGCTAGCTGTTCTGGCTAATTTAGGCTTTTTTGTTTAAGTTTTTTTGTCCATTTTGGTGTTTAGCTAATATTTTCTATATGTTCTGGGTAATTAGAGCTTTTTGAAATGTTTTTTTAGGCTGTTTTGGAGTTAGGCTAATATTTACACACTAGCTGTTTTTTTTGGTTTTTTTTTTAGTTTTTTAGGCTAAATTGGCATTTAGCTAACATGTTAGCAGGCTATCAGCTTTAGTGTTTGTAGCTATCAATTTTAGCATCTTCAGCTATCAGCACTAACATTTTCAGCTGCCAAATTCAGCTTACGCATTCACACTTGCATTACAGCAGGCAATGCTATATATCTAGTTCATAATTATATTTAAAAGTTACGGTTTTAAAGTTTTAAAAATTTAGTTTTAATATTTAATAAATGTTTATCCTGTTCGGCCCGCGAACTAAGGTGTGTTTTGGATTCTGGCCCCTTGTGCAATTGAGTTTGACACCCCTGACATAAGGTAACAAATGAGGCGTGAAGGGAGGAAGCCGGTGTCGGCTTGAACCGACATTAAAGTTTAAATGTGTGTGTGCGTTAAGTGGCCCTGAGGTTATCCTTTATCCTCCTCACAAAGGCTTCTGTTACAGAACATGAGGAAGACGTGAAGCCGAATGAACCCTGTCAGGGTTGCTTCTCAGGTTCTTGGGGGTCTTCCTTTTGTTCCTCTGCCAGCGTTCTTGATCTGTGCGGACATTAAAGCGTTTCAAACAGAGAGCTGTGGGCAGGAATTATCCGCACATGAAAGGAGCGAACAAAACGCCTCGTAGATCTTGGCATGTTTAATGTTTTAATCTGATAGACTTACGCCTCCTCGTCTCTCCTGCTGCTCCTTCCCGTTCGAGGGAGGGATGCTGTTGCCTGAGTAATAAGTGCAGGAGGCGAGCTGGTGCGTTAGTGTGCGCCGGTTCCAGCGTCTGTTGGGGTCAGAGGGGGACGGAAAGACACCGGGTGAGCGTTAGTGGGTCATAAAGACGCAGGATTACGTCTTTAAATCATTAATGGGAGCACGGTGTAGTGTGTGTATTCAGAGTCAGGCTGTACATATTTAGAGCTGTAATTGGCTTGTTTCAGGGTTGACCCCCCGGGTGTAACTAATCTTTCAGCAAGCTTACACGGACTGTGCTTGTCACTGCAGCGCACGGCGCCGCGGAGAAACAAGATTTTAACGTCAATATTTGGATTTATTTAACTTCCACATTGAGTGGAGACACTTCAGATGGTTGGAACTAGGGCTGGGAATCACTGATACGATACGCGATACATGGCTCACGATATCGATAATATCGCGATAGTTGGTAAAAATCTTCTCTAATAACTAATATTATATAGAAGAACACTTTTTTGGGGGGAAATATATCCCCACTTTATTATTTTTTATCTTAAACACAATCATAATAAACAACTTATGTCTTATTTTGTGCAACAAATTATAGACACTTTTGTTTAACGTTGCTTAAAATCACTAATACTATAACTTTGACACCAATTGAATCAGAATTATCTTTAAAATTCCGCAATGCCACAGAATTACTGTTAGCAACAGAACAAAAATTAAATAATTCAAATTAGTGACAGCTATCTACCTCCAAAGAAACATCCCACCAAAGGATGATGAATATAATGTTTTACAGCCTTTGTCAAGTGTTCCATAATTTTTTGTGTACTTTTCCCACATTTGAAAAGGGCTGAACATTCAAAATTAAAGTCTGATTTACTCAGACTGTCACTGAGATTATTTCTCCAATCTTTATTTATTTTCCATTTGGTCTGTCAACAGGTAAAAACCTTAAAATGCACATAATAATGGCAATAAATATTTAAAAATTCGAATTCTATTACAAATTTGCAATAAACAACTTCAATCTATAATAATTTATACAATTTTAAGTTCTTCAATTAACTAGCAACGTCCCTATTTTACCGTGAATTTGAGTACTTTATTTTAATTACATTATTTTTTTAAGTTCATACATCAAATGTGCATTTTTTTATTTAAGAATGACTTTAAATTAACATTAGCAAAAAGTTATTACGTTCATTTGAAAACCTTACACCATAAATTTAACAAAGTTACACTGTACACCAGCAGGGTAAATATCAGAGTGCATGAAAGCAAAAATTCCTACCGGTACCTGAAGTACACACAAACAACTACGAAGCACGCGCCTCGTTCCCACAGCGCGCCGATCAAACAGGAAATAACCGATGGCGGTCATTCTAGCGCTCAGACAAACTCACTTCTTACCAGCTGCCTCTTCTACAGATGGATGATAATTGAGAACAGGTAGACATGATTTATACACGCGATACCGAGCCAGAATCCTGCCGGTGTTTTTTCCTGAATGTGGCGCGTGCTTCTGCAAAATATGTCCGACGCAGCACAAGTAGCTGCGCATTAGTTCCGCCCCGCGACTCAGACGCAACAGCCTCTTCAAATGAAAATATAATATCGATACTTGGTGAAAACCCATCGAGAATCAACCGTAGGACTAAATATCGCGATATATCGCAATATCGATATTTTGGCACACCCCTAGCTGGAACATCTTTCTATTATTTGAAGTCTTTTCTTTATGGAGGCAGAAAAACCGTAAAGAGGCTGAACGTTACATTCCGTACATGCTGAGGGTCTTCTCTCTGCAGACTCAGTACTTTTGTAGGAGATTAGCATGAAGAAAGAGCTCTGGATTTCCCTACAGAGACCTGAAACCTCAGTCATAAAGACGCTTACGGCTGGTTCACAGCGGACGCGGAATCGCTGGGATGCAGCGCGGAACGGAGGCTGCCATAGAGCACTTTAAAGAAACACATTAGATCCATCAGATCTCAACATGAAGTTGGATATATATCCAAATATCAACAGGGCAGTGTCTTAAGAACAAAAGAAGTCTTTTAATGAAATAAAAGTTTTCAGCCTCCAGAGGCTCAATTGTGTCGACACCATCAAATCAGAGTGAAATGAAGATGTTTCAGGATAGTCCATTTTCTCCAAAACTTCATTTCTGCAACTCTAAATGCTTTTCAGTATCTTGTGTGCCCCCCACGAGCTTGTATGCATGCTTGACAACGTGGCGGCATGCTCCTAATGAGACGACGAATGGTGTCTTGTGGCATTTCCTCCCAGATCTGTGTGAGGGCATCCCTGAGCTGTTGTACAGTCTGAGGAGCAACCTGGCGGCGCCTAATGGACCCAAACATAATGTCCCAGAGATGTTCTATTGGGTTTAAGTCAGGGGATGGTGAAGGCCATTCAATTGTTTCAATTCCTTCATCCTCCAGGTACTGCCTGCAGACTCTTGCCACGTGAGGCCGGGCATTGTGGTGCATTAGGAGGAAACCAGGACCTACTGCACCAGCGTAGGGTCATTTTATCTGGATAGATTATGGCAGTCAGAGCACCATTTCCTTGACTTATCTGGTCCACCTGCAGAATCTATGTCTATGAAAGCGCGGATAGCGTGTTCTTGAACACGACGTATGACCGGCGTGAATGCAGCTCTGAAAAGCTCTGCCGTGATAGGTCGAGAGACGATGTCGCTCTGGTCTACGACACTCCACACAACCATCTGCACTGACACAGGCTTTAAGATGACTTGTATCTTTTATTGATTATTTAAAAAAAAAATTAAATAAAGATGAAAAGTAGCAAAACATAATTCATTTCTAAGATTGAAAATAGCTCAAATTAAAGCTTTTTTTTCTCCTATCAATTTTCCTTGAATGTTTTTGGAAGAAAAGTTTTTTTTTTTTTTTTTTCCACTTAATTTTTATTGAGTTTTACAAAAGTTTTGAAACAGTTTGAATTGTACAATGTCATGGAAAAAATATACAATAACATCATGTATATTGAGGGCATGTACACTTTCAACGTGTAATTTGCAAACTTAGAGTAGTTTTGGAAGTACCAAGAGAAAATAACAAATACACTAATATATAACACAAAATAAGATACAAAAAAAATAATAATAATAATAAATAAATAAATAAAAACTATGCAAAGCTTATTGGAACAATAAAGCCATAATGGGATGCCATCTTTTGTTAAACAGGTCTCTTTGAATCCTTAGAGAGTGTGTTATTTCCTCCATCTGATAAATTTCTCTCCCTTTCACAATCCAGGTGTTGTATGTAGGTGGATCAGGGTTTAGCCACTTAATGGTAATGCACTTAAGTGCTGCTGTTAATAAAATTCTATAAAGATATTTTTTATTATTCCCTACCAAATCGACTGGTAGTAACCCCAACAAGGCCAACTGTGGTTCTCTTGCTAATGGCTGTTTAAACACTTCATTAAGAGCGTTGAATATGTCCTTCCAGAAAGAGCAGATCTTTGGACAAGACCAGAAGATGTGGGGAAAAGTTGATTTTTAACACATTATTTTAGTACCCTGATAAACGCTAAATTCCAAAAATATGATAGGAAATATAGGAGGATTGTAAATAGATCCAATAAAAATAACGTTATTTTTTCTTATTGTGAAATTCTACACATTTACCCCGAGAGTCTTCTGCCCTCATGTTGTAGGGCCGTTCTGCCTGTGGCGTCTGACCTCATTCATCACCGACTCTTCAGTCCCTCACATGCAGATATTTTCCTGCACACACACCTTCATGATGGAGAAGCTGCTTTGCTGTTCCAAAGCTTCCCACTCATCCTTCCTTTCTCCTGCCAGAGGGCAGCTGTGCCAAGCCAGCCCGGCTGTGTAGGACGGGGAAGGTGGAAGGCGTTCGCTCACACAACCAGCCAACCGCGTTCACTTTTCAGAAGGAAATATTCCAGAGCTTAAACCCAACACAAACCTAAACCAGCCTCTTTGTGTTGTAGGAACTGCCAGAACGTTGAATTTTAAAATCCACTTACCTTCACCGGCATGTGAAGCCTCGCATTTCCATTAGAACGTTTTAAACTTGGGAAGCTGGTATTCATGCGGTTTTCAGTTTGTGCCAAGCCGAGCTCCAGTTTGTTCTCGGGCAACAAAAGCGAGGCCTGTGCCGCTGAGCAAGAATATGCATGAACCTGCTCCCAAAAAAAGAGGATTATGCCACAAAATCCAACCTAAAAGGTGTTTCTGTCATAGTCTGCTTACATCTGAACCATGCCTGAATACATTTGTTCCTCAGGTCCACTTTGGTTTGATTGCTGAGGACATTTATTCCCCTCATAAGTAATATTTTAGTGTCAAACGAGGTCCACATATGTAAAAATGGTTTGCATCTGCCAGCAAAATGTAAAAAATGCTGTGCTTTGTAACACCAGTTTAACTTTGTGCTAAATAATTAAATAAAAGTAAATAAAATATGTTTCTCTGGCAGAAATGTGATTCAATTCACAAACTAAAGGTAATTAAACAGGATAACTTTTTCCATTGTGATTGCCTAGTGAGAGACTGCATGCTGATTGGCTGCTGACAGGAGAGAGGTGTTGATTGGTTAATCATTTTAGAATATTTCAGTTCAGGTCTATTCAGCTTCCTGGATTTTATTGCCATCTGGACACGTTCGATACTTTTTTTGGCCTCAAATATGACGTAATTTATTTGTGTAAGAAAAACCTACAGAAAATGAACATTTATGAAAAAAATATGTATGAATCCATTGACTTCTGATGATAAATGTAGTAGCCATGAATCAAACTTTTGTTTGTGTAAAAAATGAATGAATATTATTTTGATTTATTATAGTATTGTTTGTCGCCATATTTAGCAGGTATCACCTGGTGCATCACATGGTTGTGGGCGAAGACATTTTTTGTTGTTATAGCTCACCTGTTTATTGCACACCTGTAAGGTAGAAGGGAGAGGGTGAGCTGGGTTGCCAAATTTTTTGTTGAACGCTTTAGTTGTCGCTTTATCGCCTTTATGTTACATTTTTTTTGCCCATTCTGTGCATTTTTATTTGGTTCACATTAATCCAGCAATTCCAAGCTGTTTCAATTATCTTTTTGTTATAAAAATAAAAGGCTCAAGTGCATGACCCAATTCAAGTCAATTTTTGTCAAGCGCGTCACACAATCACCGGACCCAGCGTCAGTCTCTCAGCGACTTTGGACTTTTGTTGTAGTCGCTACAATAAATCTTGAATGATTTGATAAAAAAATGAAAAGTTTTATATTTTTTCAAAGGACTGATGGTTTAAATGTAACGCATTTTAGTCAATTTTTACCAGCCTAATGAACATAGATGCGCACTGATTTTTTTTTTTTTTTTTTTTTTTACATTTTCCAAGATTCAAAATTTTGGAATTGTTGGATTATGACACCCAGAGAAAAAAAATGGAGAATGTAGTTCACCAACCAGAGAGTAAAGACCAAATTTAGATAAATCCTCTGTTTATGACTTTGAGTCTGCAGAGCACAAAGAAAGAAAAAACAAACAAAACAAATCCTCAATTTGTTCATTTGTTTATATAGACTCTAATATTATACTTATCAAGAGATTTTAGAAGATCTCCAGTTGATTTTTAAAACTTTTTGCAAACACGATAAAAAAAAGTTACTTTACACAAATACAAAAAAAGCACAAGCTTAATATATCCTTGGAGGATTATGTTTGCAGATGATAGTGTATTTATTTGTGTTGGCTTAATTTTAAAACTGCAGAACACTTTAGAAAAACATGAAACTCCATTGATCCCCCTCGATCCATGCTTTGAGAGCCAAAGTGGACCACACCACACAGGGTTATGTCCACGTTCCAAAAAGCTATACAGTTCAGGACTATATAGTGCCCTGGACTTTAAAGGCGATTTGGACACGATGCTCACTATTTTTCTTTCATTTTTCTAAACGCCGGGTATGACGTCATCAATTTGAAGTGAAGATCGAATCAATACGAACATTTTACATTTATATATGACTCCACTGTGTTCTGCTGTTGGAAATGTGGATGGTTTATTCAAAAATCAGATTTAAACAAGTTCTTTTGTTCAAAATTGTTCAACTGCAATGCATTGTGGTCTATATTCACTAATCTAGTGAACATCGATGCACACTAGTTTGATGACAACTGAACGTCTCCGTCGAAACATGCCAGGTATGATGACAAAATAATTTAAAATAATTTAAGAAGTTACGCTAGTTTTTCACAAAGACTTTTGCAAAATTTCTAGCGTACTTGATTTTGGAATTAGTGGATCCGGACAGCACTTGAAAACGGCGAACACACTAAATAGTGAGTAGGGAAGGAATTTAGACATAGCCTAGATCTATTTTATGATGTTTTTTGTTAAAGAGTAACACAACAGGACAGTTGGAGGCTGGCTCCACTCTCAGCCCAGATTTGAAAAATAAAGGGGGGGGGGGGTGGTATCGGTCATGAGAATGAGGTTAGCTTGACGTAACGAAGTCACTCTGCGTCTTCAAAATGGAGAGTGATATCGAGCACAGACCTTCTCCGGAGGTGGGAACTCATGGTCCAGACCAAAGTGTTTCAGTGGTAAGATGATGCTAGCATCATAAGCTAATAAAGGCTAATGTATTAAGCTAACAATACCAAGTGAAACGTTCATTGCAAATCCGTCACCAAGACGGATTTCTCTTTATTCAATGCCAATTACACTGAACCACTGTTTCCAAACCTCCATGTCCACCGGAGAGTTGTGCAGGCCAGTAGATTTTTGACAAAACACCTACGAGCCATGCTAAAGCTAACATGACTTTACAGAATCAAAGCTGGGCGGGGCTTTTATATTGACTGAGAGCATGACGACGGGAAACTTCTGGGACTTATCGCAGTTGACCAATCACAGCATTCAACTGTAGTAACTCGGTTCAACCTGTAGGGGGCAGCACACAGACTTTAACACCATCAAGGAAGTTTATTTTAAATGATCAAAATGTGGTAAAAGCATTTTTAAACCCCCATTTATAGAGGTCAACAGACAAAAAAAACGTTGATTTATTGTTTGGTTACCCTTTAAGTTTTTGGTTTAGAAAAAAAAAAAATCAAAAATCCACTTTATACAACTTCCTTCCTGTGATTTAGCTTGTTAAAAGGCATGTCAAAGTGAACTCTTCTAGTTTACTGTTGGGAGACTTTCTGTACTGAACTGTGTGACAGAGAGAACCCCCCCACCACACCCCCACCCCCAGCCTCATTGGAGCAGAGCACAACACATTTATACATAAGAGATACAAAGTGGGTTTTGTTCCCACAATGCTTTGCCATTAAAGCACGTCTCTGTAGCGAGGAAGATCCCACAGCTGTCTGTCAGTCAGACTCAGTCAGACACTTCATGAGAAAATTATGAGAAAGTTTTGAAGCAGAACTCCAGGTCAACACGAGGCCATCTGCTCATTTCACACCACATGTTGGAATTATGTTGAATTTTCTGACCAAAGTGGAGAATGTACCGAAAGATAGATCAATTTATTTTAAAAACAAACATGAAGCTAAACTAGATATCTTCAGTGTAAATTACACTGAAGATATTTATACTGATAAATGCGAGGCAACAGCAGTCAAAAAATGGTTTTAGTGTGCGTTTGTGAATGTTTTTAGACACACAACATGCTTTTAAAACTCTGTGATCAAACTTTTTCTCCAGTTTTTAAACTTGTTTTTTTGATAATGTATAAACATGTTTATTTTTAAGTTACTGGGAGAAACGCTGCAGTGTTTCTCAGAACCCACGGAAACATGGAAATAAGGCGTGCATTGCAGCTTTTATTTTATATTTTGATACATGGAGGGAAAAATAGCAAAGAGATGCAAAAAGCTTCAGCATTAACACAACACAGAAATCTGCTCACAAATGAGAACAAAATATTGAACAGACAAAAAAAACCCAGCTTTGATAAGTAATTAATTACATCTATTCATATTGTTTTTAATGATGTTTTGTTTTACTCCTTAAAGTAGTGGGCAGAACCATTGGTGTGGAGCATCCCCTTCCCCTCTTCCCATCACCCAGCGCTTTACAGTTTTCCTCTGTGATTTCTTTTACAGCGCTTTCACGTATTTTTCTTATTTTTTTTCAGTCACGTGACTCTTCCAGTTCGTCATAAAAACTCGACAACTCAAGACGCTTGTATGAAAGTTTTGAGTCCAAGGAGGTGCTGCAGTGCTGAGGTGTATTTCTTCTCCCAGCGGGGGCGGAGATACACCTCAGCAGCCAAGCAGCCTGTCTATTACTTGATGCCCCTGCATGGAGAAATGGCATCAGCTGACTCAGAAGTGGCAAAAAAAATCCTGATTGGCTGAAGAAGATAATCACAAAGGATAACTAGAAAAGTGCATTACCTACGATAATGCATGTGTGAATGCATTTTGCAAAATGTGGTAGCTGAAGATGCTAAAGATTTTTGTTTAAGATTAGCCCATAAAACCTCAAAAGTTGCCAAATTAGCCAAAAAATCTAAAACGTTGCTAATATGTTAGCTCATTTCCAAATTAGCCCTAAAAACCCTCAAAAGTTGTGAAATTAGCCATAAAAGCTAACACGTTGCTAAAATGTTAGCTTAAATCCAAATTAGGCCAAAAAAACCTCAAAAGTTGCCAAATTAGCCATAAAAGCTAACACGTTGCTAATATGTTAGCTTAACCCTGAATTAGCCCAAAAAAACCTCAATAGTTGCCAAATTAGCCAAAAAAGCTAACAAGTTGCTAATATGTTAGCTTAACCCTGAATTAGCCCAAAAAACCTCAAAAGTTGCCAAATTAGCCGAAAAAGCATAAGTGCAGAAAGTTTCATAACGATTTGAAAAATTTTCCCGTTGACTTAACATAGGGCTAAAAATTAGCATAAATTGCGCAAAATCGCAAAAACCGTAAAATTTGCGAAAACCAAAAAGACAAGCAGTAATGTCCTTAATGAGCTGAACGTTTTGATACCAAGATTGCACAAGTGCAAAAAGTGCACAAAGTTTTATAACGATTTTAAAAATGTCCATTAATTGTCAATGAGGCTAGTAAACTAGCATAGATTGCGTTAAAATCGTTAAGTGTACGAATTTCAAAAGTACAAGCATGAATGTCCTGAACAAGCTGAACGTTTTGATACCACTGTTGCATAAGTTGTAAAAGTGCATAAAGTTTCTAAAGGATTTGAAAGATTCCCATTCATTTCCAATGAGGCTAGTAATTAGCTTAATTTGCGTAAAAAACGTAAATTTTGAGAATACCAAAAATACAGGCATGAATGTACTAAATTTGCGGAACGTTTTGACACCAATATTGCAAAAGTTGCAAAAGTGCACAAAGTTTTATAACGATTTGAAAAATTTCCCCATTGACTTAACATGGGCTAAAAATTGCGCAAAATCGCGAAAACCGTAAAATTTGCGAAAACCAAAAATACAAGCAGTAATGTCCTTAATGAGACAAACGTTTTGATACCAAGATTGCATAAATTGCATAAAGTGTGCTTGAGTTTTTACGTGTCAAAAAACGTATGGAAGAAAACGTAAATAGGAAAACAATAGTGTGAATGCATTGAATGTATTCACACAATTATCGTGAATTATGATGAGTTTGGATCGGTAACGGATAATCTTTGGCCACGGGGACAAGGGAGAGTTCTCCATATGCGTGGATTCGGAGCATTCCTTGATGTCTCTGGTTCCTAACCCCCTGAATAACATGCTCTCACCCTGGCCTACACCCTCAACCTCACACTTCATTTGTTCCGGATGTTTGGATGCTGGATTCTTTACATAACTTTAGAAGTGCGATAGTATGGTCCGGTCTTATCCGTTTCGTTGGCTCCAAATCTTTGCTTAACGCATGAGCAGTTTTTTGTTACGTTGGGGCTATTAACGGCTTAAACCGTAGCCAACGTGGCTAGACCGCGCCGGCGTCTGCACCGGATGCAGTGGAAGTCATATTACTGGTGCAACAAAAATGGCGAACAATGTCAGAGCTGTCTCGCTGTACAATTTTGATCCAGATTCCAGCTCAAACCAGGGAAACAGACGTTCATGGTCCAGAATATTGTGGGCCGCCCAGCATATTTTTTCGTTTTTAAACTGCCTTTTTTAATCTGCTTCTGATTATATTTGAACAAAGAAATACTCATAAACACAATTTTGCTCTTAATTTTCTTAATAAGTGTCCTCCATTATAAGAAAAATGTTAAAATCTCTGAGAAACACAGTTTTTCATTGGAGTGTGTCTTTAAGAAGATATATTTAATCTATTTAAATTCCTCTACATGCAAATGCTGTTTGTGTTTTTCTGTTAATAAATAAAGATCAGCAGGAAATAGAATTTGTGGAAACACAAAATGCTTTAGAGAAGTCAGTGTGAGCGTCAGGTAATGGCTTTCCGTTAAACCTGGAAGATTATTTTATCCTCCAAACACAGCTGGGTATTATTTCATGTGAAGCCAGTATACAAATATAATATTGAAAGCTGAAAGGATCATAAAAGATAAAGAATATAGAAAGCTGCAGCTCCCATAAATACATAGATTTGCTTTGGCTTTTACCTTCACACACACACACATGCAGCAGCAGCAGCAGCAGCACCGTGCTGGAGCGGCTTTGGAAAAGAAGCAGCTGCTGGATGCAGAGATCCAGGAAGCTCGGTCTGCAGGGCTGGCAAGCTATCTGACAGATCGTTTGTACAAGAAGCTTTGTGCTGTAAACTTGCTGTTTCGCCTGCTGATTTGTGCTCAGACTGACTTCTGTGGGCTTCAGCGTCCGCGGACGGCGTGTTTGCGAGTGCGCGGCGGCGCGGCGGTGTGATTTGTAATGCTGTTTATGCAGCCTGCGCGCTCTTGGTTTGACTCCTGCGTATCCTCAGGCTGTCAGAGGAGAAGGACATTTTTTATATTTAAGAGCTCCCGACTCGGTTGGAGTTCAGAGCGGCGCTGTAGACAAAGCACGCTCTTTAGCGCTCTCTCTGGCTCTTGTCTTGCTCAGAGGAGGAAGTGATGAATTAGGGATGAGCGGCGGAGAACAAGAGCGGTCGTGTGGATGAGGCCTTTAAGAGCAAAGTCTTGTCCCGATTGTGAAGCTGCAGAGCATGGATGAAGATCACGTTCGGATTCTCCATTATTTCTGCATGTTTTAAAGCATCAGCTACAAAAAGAAGGAAAATAGAAAATTAAATATTGATTATGCAAAAAGTCTCAGAATAAAAGCAGAAAACGGAGGATTTTGTTTTTTTAAATCTCCAAACATCAGTTCGTCTATGACATTCATGAGATAATCTTCATCATTTAGAGCATCCTCATGGCCTGAATTCTGATCATTAAAAAAGAAGCGGTTCATTAAAGCTTTTAGAAGCTTCACCTGCAACTAAACCTTGATGCTCATAAAATAATAAATCAAATCAGAACAGACGGCAGAAAGAACAAGAAGTCATCAATATTTTACTAAAAAAACAAAGAAAAACAATCAAAACTCTTCCTGTTTCTTTGATTTTGCAGATAAAAGTTTAAAAATTGACTTTTTTATAGAAGACTTTGACCTAAAATTGTTTTTAGTTTTGTTTAAAACAGGATTGTCAAACTCGATCGCACAAGAAGCCCAAAATCCAAAACAGGATAAACATTTATTGAACACTCAAAAAACGACATTTTTAAAACTTTAAAACTGTAACTTTTAACATAATTATGAACTAAATATATTGCGACAATGACGCTAGTTGGTGTGCTCTCGGCTGAATTTGGCTGTTGAAGATGCTAGTGCTGATAGCTGAAGATGCTGAACTTGATAATCAGCTAATATATGAGCTAAGTTCCAAATTAGTCTAAAAAACTGAAGAAAAAAAACTTAGGTTAGCAGAAACAGCTAGCATTTAGAGAAAATATTAGCTGCATGCCAAAATATCCTAAAATAATTTTAAAAAATCATTAATAAGCCAAAATAGCTAGCATGTAGCTGAAATATTAGCTAAACTCAAAAATAGTATAAAAAACTGAAAAAAAAGCCTTAATTAACCAAAACAGCTAGCATGTAGCAAAAATGCTGGCTAACTGTCAAAATAGCCAAAAAAAAATGTCATTAATTAGCCAAAACAGCTAGCATGTAGCTGAAATATTAGCTAAACTCAAAAATAGTATAAAAAACTGAAAAAAAAGCCTTAATTAACCAAAACAGCTAGCACGTAGCAAAAATGCTGGCTAACTGTCAAAATAGCCAAAAAAAAATGTCATTAATTAGCCAAAATAGCTAGCATGTAGCTGAAATATTAGCTAAACTCAAAAATAGTATAAAAAACTGAAAAAAAAGCCTTAATTAACCAAAACAGCTTGCACGTAGCAAAAATGCTGGCTAACTGTCAAAATAACCAAAAAAAAAAAAATGTCATTAATTAGCCAAAACAGCTAGCATGTAGCTGAAATATTAGCTAAACTCAAAAATAGTATAAAAAACTGAAAAAAGCCTTAATTAACCAAAACAGCTAGCACGTAGCAAAAATGCTGGCTAACTGTCAAAATAGCCAAAAAAAAATGTCATTAATTAGCCAAAATAGCTAGCATGTAGCTGAAATATTAGCTAAACTCAAAAATAGTATAAAAAACTGAAAAAAAAGCCTTAATTAACCAAAACAGCTAGCACGTAGCAAAAATGCCGGCTAACTGTCAAAATAGCCAAAAAAAAATGTCATTAATTAGCCAAAACAGCTAGCATGTAGCTGAAATATTAGCTAAACCCCAAAATAGCCTAAAAAATCTTACTAAATGTCAAAATAATCCAAAAAGCTATCAGAATGCCCATTTTTTTAACTTTAAAACTGTAACTTTTTAACATAATTATGAATAATAAAAAAGCAGGAATATTATTCCAGAATAAATCAACTAATTTTCAATATTTTACTCTCCATAGAAATATATTTTGTCAAAATTATACAAGTTGAAAGTAAGCGCCAGATCTCATTGGGCCGTTAATAACAATAAAATAAAATGTTCTGGAGGGTCGGATCTGGCCCCCGGGCCTAAAGCATTTTCATTAAATAAAAGAAAAACCTTTTTCGTAAAAGCGTTGAAATAATCATTTTTTTAAAAATATTTTTTACACATTTTTAATGACAAATGTTTACAGAAATGTTGTTCCATTCATAGAAATAAGTTAATATTTATACCGTAATGCTTAGACGAGCAGGGAAGGCTTAATTTAGTCTAAATATTGTAATTAGTTAGTTTTAAATACTTTAGCTTTAAATTTCTCTTCATTATTACAGGACAGACTCCAGACATTTTGTATTAGTTACCCTATAATGTTGTTTTTTTTTAAAGATGAACCTCTCTTTTAAGCCTGTAATTCTCTAAAGTGACAGTATTTCTCAATGAAATTCTTCTGAACCCTCAGATAAAATCTAGAATCTGTCTGACCATCGCCATCGTGATCCGTTTACTGGAGGCTGAAGCCACTTCTCTGGTTGAATCAACATCAGTTCTCAAGGTTTTATCGGGAGGAAGTGTCTCTGTGTGGGCGGGAGCTGGAGTTCTTCTACATAGGAAAGGTGCTTTAAAAATACTCTTTCCTGGAGTTGCAGCTTTATTTCTGAAAAATATATATTTACATTTTGGATAAATAGTTCTTTGTCGTATTTTTTTTAAAATGCAGACACTCCAAACAAAAGCGGAAAATGTGATGACAAGAGGATTAAAACAGCAGCTCGATTCTGAATAAGGATGTCATACAATGTCAACACTTTTATTTTGAAGGATTTGACAGTTTACAGCCATGGTTGCTGGGAATAGTCTTGAAGACCCACTCCAATGAAAATTGTGTTTTTAACTAATTCTTGTGACTTTTTTTTCTGATGATGGAGGAAATAAATTAAAGGAATAGAATAGAAAAGTCTTTATTGTCCTTGTACAACAAAATTTAAGCGCTACTCACTTGGTGTAAAGTAACATTAATAATAGTAATAAAATACACAATATACATATAAACATAAGCAGCATAAAGGGTAACCAAACACTAAATTAAAGTTTTTCGTCTGTTGAATTCTATAAATGGGGCATTAAAATTCTTGTCCTCTGCATATTTTTGACAATTTAAAATAAACTTCCTGAAATTATAGTGTAAACTCAGCTGTGTGCTGCCCCCTACAGGTTGAAACAATGGAATACAATTTTATTTTGTAATTGGTCAGCTGGTGTAAGTCATCATGCTCTGCAGCACTAGTATAGAAGCCCCGCCCATCTTCCATTCTGGTCGTTATCGTGTTAGCTTTGAGTGTTTAGCCTTCGGTCGTCAAAAATCTCCTTTCCGGTTGACTTGGAAGTTTGGAAAAGTGTTTTAGTTAAACTGTCATTGAATCCAGAGAACTCTGTCGCGGTTCTCTCACGATTGTTAGCTTAATTAGCTAGCTTTTATCAGCTTACGATGCTAGCGTCATTTCAGCGCTCAGACGCAGGTCCCCTTCGGTCTGGACCACGAGCGTCTGCCTCGGGAGAAGGTGAAGGAGAATAATCCTCCACATAAAGTTCTCTGGCATCTCTTTGTTCGGTACCACTCTCCATCCAAACCACACCTCCCCCGCTCAGCCCGCCCCTTTTTTTTTTAAATCTGGGCTGAGAGTAGAGCCAGCCTCCAACTGTTCTGTTGTGTGAGAATATTACCATTAAAACACCATTTCTGAGTATTTATTCATTCAAATTTTTCAAAATAAATGCTGTTTGAAAAAGATTTTTGTGACATAGAAAAAACACTGGCCAAAAGATCCTTGCTCCGCCCCATTCTGATGCATTCACTTACAGGCAAATAGATCCGTGAACGTCTTTGTTTTCCTCGTCCGAGCTTTAATCTGGATCAGAACTGTACGGTCGGATTGCTCGCCATTTTTGTTGTTATGTGGGACGTGAAGGGCTGTAAGCTAGTGGTTGACGGGATGTGGGGGCGGGCTTGCTCCGGACCCACAGTCCCGCCCACAACTCAAAGGTAAATTTCTAATGAATTCTTGCCGCTCTACAGAAACTATGTCCGAGAAAACGACGCCGCTTTTTTGATTTTGACTAAAACTGCAAAAATCTGATTTCAAAATTTCAGGCGGATGATCGTAGTGGATCAAAAGATGATCGTAGTGGATCAAAAGATGATCGTAGTGGATCAAGAGATGATCGTAGTGGATCAAAAGATGATCGTAGTGGATCAAAAGATGATCGTAGTAGATCAAGAGATGATCGTAGTAGATCAAGAGATGATCGTAGTGGATCAAAAGATGATCGTAGTGGATCAAAAGATGATCGTAGTAGATCAAGAGATGATCGTAGTGGATCAAAAGATGATCGTAGTGGATCAAAAGATGATCGTAGTAGATCAAAAGATGATCGTAGTGGATCAAAAGATGATCGTAGTGGATCAAAAGATGATTGTAGTGGGAAACAAGCGTATTATATTTATTATTAAATATAAATGCAGCTTTTCGTTTGCTTCCATCTTCCCATGAATTAGATTTCTCTAAATATCAGTGACTTCAGCATCATAGATTCCTCCTTCCTTTGATCAAATTCCTCTTCTCCTCAGCTGCTTTCACTTCTGCTCCTCCTGGTTTTTTTCCATCTTTCTTTCCTATCTGCTTTTGTTTTGTCTGCATTGTTGATTTGTCATTCATTTTCCTCTCTGTTTATCGTCCTGCCTGTCATCTTTCATCAGCTTCGTCCCACTCTCCCTCTAACTCCACTCCAGCCGTTTGTCACGTCGCCTCTCTCCGTCACTTCTACATCCTTTTTTTTTCTACTGCATCACATCCTCCTTTCATTACTCCTTTTATAAATCTGAAGGGTCTCCTCATCGCCTTGAAGACTGTCTGAAAAAAAAAGATTCAATTCCACCTCTGATAGATAATTTACACGTTTCTAAGGAGAAGCTGAATTTCTGAAGTGCTTTTCTTCATTTAAACATGCATGCTGTGTGTTTAGGTGGAAAAAAAATAATGATATTAATGCATTTTATTCACCTTTCTGGACACTCATGGTCGCCTTAGAGGTAAAAACAAATGTGACTTATGTAGAGAAAAGAAAAATGTTCTCAGATTTTTGAAGGACAACGCTGAGCAGAAACAGACTTTTCTGGTTAAATTAAAGTTAACTAGAAAAGTGCATTACCTCCGATAATGCATGTGTGAATACATTTTGCCGAATGTGGTAGCTGAAGATGCTAAAAATATGATAGCATAACTCCAAATTAGCCCAAAAAAATTCAAAAGTTGCCAAATTAGCCAAAAAAGCTAAAACACGTTGCTAATATTTTAGCTTAACTCAAAATTTGCCCAAAAAACTCAAAAGTTGCCAAATTAGCCAAAAAAGATAACACGTTGCTAATATGTTAGCTTAACTCCAAATTAGCCCAAAAAACCTGAAAAGTTGCCAAATTAGCCATAAAAACGAACACATTGCTAATATGTTAGCTTAACTCAAACTTAGCACCAAAAAACCCTCAAAAGTTGCCAAATTTGCCCAAAAAACCTCAAAAGTTGCCAAATTAGCCAAAAAAGCTAACACGTTGCTAATATGTTAGTTTAACTCCAAATTAGCCCAAAAAACCTTAAAAGTTGCCAAATTAGCCAAAAAAGCTAACACGTTGCTAACATGCTAGCTTTGCTCCAATTTAGCCCAAAAAACCTCAAAAGTTGCCAAATTAGCCATAAAAGCTAACACGTTGCTAACATGCTAGCTTTGCTCCAATTTTGCCCAAAAGAACCTTAAAAGTTGCCAAATTAGCCAAAAAAGCTAACACGTTGCTAACATGCTAGCTTTGCTCCAATTTAGCCCAAAAGAACCTTAAAAGTTGCCAAATTAGCCATAAAAGCTAACACGTTACTAAAATGCATAGTTTTTAAAGGATTTGAAAAATTCCCATTCCTTTTCAATAGGGCTAGTAAGTAGCATAATTTGCGTAAAAAACGTAAATTTTGCGAAAACCAAAAATACTAGCCATAATGTCCTCCACGTGCTGAACACTTTGATACCAATATTGCACAAGTGTAAAAAGTGCACAAAGTTTTATAACGAATTTAAAAATGTCCATTAGAATAGAATAGAATAGAATAACTTTATTGTCATTGTACAAAATACAACGAAATTGAGTGCACTCCTCTTTGGTGTGAAAAAAAAACATTACTAGCCTCATTGACATTAACTGTCAATGAGGCTAGTAAACTAGCATAGATTGCGTTAAAATCGTTAAGTGTATGAATTTCAAAAGTACAAGCATGAATGTCCTGAACAAGCTGAATGTTTTGATACCACTGTTGCATAAGTTGTAAAAGTGCATAACGTTTCTAAAGGATTTGAAAAATTCCCATTCATTTCCAATGAGGCTAGTAATTAGCTTAATTTGCGTAAAAAACGTAAATTTTGAGAATACCAAAAATACAGGCATGAATGTACTAAATTTGCGGAACGTTTTGACATCAATATTGCATAAATTGCAAAAGTTTTCTAACGATTTGAAAAATTTCCCCATTGACTTAACATGGGCTAAAAATTGCGCAAAATCGCGAAAACCGTAAAATTTGCGAAAACCAAAAATACAAGCAGTAATGTCCTTAATGACACAAACGTTTTGATACCAAGATTGCATAAATTGCATAAAGTGTGCTTGAGTTTTTACGTGTCTAAAAACGTATGGAAGAAAACGTAAATAGGAAAACAATAGTGTGAATGTATTGAATGCTTTCACACTATTAGATGTTTACTGTTTACAGAAGAGAAAATAGATCCAGGCAATGTCCCTCGTTGGAATAAAGAAAAAAAGAAAGACGTTTGGCTCAAATTTCCCACCTGGACTTGATCAGTAAAGCCTTAAAAATTTTACTTTAGAATTCATTTTTTTGGAAAGGTGCGCTCCAGTGACTGGCAGCTTTTGGCTCCGACCCGTCCCATGGAGGCAGGAGGAGAGTGCTGAGTCAGCCTGTTGACGAGTCAGAAAAGCCAGCAGACGGATATCTGCTCACATTTGCAGACGATCGTTCTCTGTAAGTTAAGAGAATGAAGGGAGAGGCTGAAAGGAGATGAAAGAGCTGATGCAGCGAAGGGGGGATGACGAAAGCTGTTCTGAAGGCGGGAAAAGACGGAGGTTTCCGCCTGGGCTGACTTCCAAACTTCATCTGAGAATAAATGCAGGAGTGGAGAGGTTAGGGAAACTCACTGTGGACTTTTTCAACTTTTCTGTGTTAATTATAATTCGACTGAAACCTCCATTTTTCAGGCCATAATTTAACAGCAAGCAGCCAGCGGGGAGTTTTGGAAATAAAAACCTGAGGAGCAAATGCTTAAGTGCAAAATGAGTCTTTAATTTTCTGGCAGTGGGTGCGGAGGACGGGAACTCCGGGATGGCTGTGGGGAAAATTAGGAGCAATAAGCTATTGAACATGAACTGGAAGGACACGGTTGTGTTATTTTATTCAACAGAGGCTGCAGAGGCTTGATGCAGGATTGACTTTGGGCCTCAATTCTCAACACAATTACAAAGCAAAACTCTAAGTGGCTCCAGTTTGGATGTCTAATCAGGGAAGGGCTGCTGATGATGACGACTGCGGTGGCACACTCGGAAACCAAGGCGGTTACTCGGTACTCAAGCTCAGTAAATACTCTAGTGAAAAGGGGTTCTAATGCAGAAAACACAGTTACATGATCAGGTTTTTATGGAAACTTCTGGAGGGATTGTTCACATTTAACACTGTTTCAATACTTCTTTGCTTCCTCAAGTGTCCAAAACCAAAACAGATTGTTACTAATACCAGAATGGATCTCAAATTCTATTCTTACTGAGGTCATAAATTGATAGAAAAGTGAAAAATAAAACTATATTAATTTGGTCTCCACATCAACATGTGTCTCTTTTATCTCTCCATTCTGTCTCCTCAGCTAAACACAAAATAAATCATGGAGACTTCTGATCCAGTCATGTGGACCGTCTGAGTCAGCTGCTCCCGTAACCAAAACTACCTCAAGAAAACAAATAAACAAAGCCCGCAAACTAAGACTACCAACCCCAAACTAAAATAACAAAACCCAGTAGTGTAAGACTGCTGAGGGGGAAAAGAACAAAAAATAAAAGAAACATATTTTCATTAATTAAGGATTACTTAATTAGCATTTATTTAATTTAGATGAGTTAAATGTACAAATTGATGCTGAGGTTCACATAAATGATAAACTCTGAAGGTTTTTCCATCCCTGTTGACCCGAAGACTTCTCGTTTACTTAACTCTACCTCCAGAATGAACAGATTTTATATGGAAGGTAAAACTTTAGTAAAAAGTTTGATCTTTTATGAGTTAAAACCACATTTTATCTTGTGCTGCACAACATTGGTTACTAGCTGCACTGAGATGATCCTGTTTGGGACAGAGCAGCTTTTACTTTGAAAATAAGTTTAAAAAAAAATCATACTTTGAGAAAGTAATTCCTTCCTTATTACTAAAAAATAGAAGGTCATGAATTTAAATCCAAATTTCTTAAAGGCTGAAGTACGACTATGAGGTTCCTTCTATGTTTCGATTAGAAGAAAATGAACCCAAAAGTCTATTTTAATGTTAAAGGTCTAAATCAGGGTCGGCAACCTTTAACAGTAAAAGAGCCATTTGGGATTGTTTTCTACTGATCAAAGCCAAGAAGGATCCAATTTACTTTAGCCTTTAAGAAATGTGGATATGCATCCATTACCTTCTTTTTTATTATAAATATGAATTGTCTATTTTTTGCACAAACGAAATCAAAAATCTAAAAAGACACTAGCTTCTCTCTAAATGTGATTTTCCTTAAAAGTTTTTACCTTAGTAGATGCAAAATTAACCAAAAAGCAACCTTAATTACTAGCTAAACTCCAAAATAGCCTAAAATTTCTCAGTAAACTGAATTAGTCAAAAAATGCTAGCATGTTGCTAAAATCGAAGCTAAACTCTAAATTGGCCTAAAAATCCCAGTTGATAACACATTTGCCAAAAACATTAGGATGTTGCTAAAATAATAAATAATATTTAAAGACTTGTTGCTAATCTACTTAAATTTAGAAATTTGAAGACTTTCTCATGAATTTCCTTTGGGGCGTATTTTGCTCAATATTTCAAAAAGTATAAATACAAAAAATACAAACAGTGATATCTTGAACTAGCTGAACGTTTTGATACCAAGATTTCTGATGTGTGATAATAAATAATGCTAATTAAGTAATCCATTCTTTAAAAGATTACTATTTTATTTTTTTTCAACCAAAGAACCACTATGGAGAGATAAAAGAGCCACAAATGAACAAAGAGCACTCACACACTCACAGCTTCTATGCTAACGACTGTTTGATATGCTAGGCTAAAACTGGACTGAGTGACTCCGCCTCCCTCTCATTTCAAACAGGAAGTGTTTCTGCTGATTCTGTGTCAGCACGAGCTTGTACAGTTCATCCAGCGCGCTGATGGATCGTCAGAGCCGGCCCGTACTCATGCATTCACTCCTTACATGTGATGAAGGCACACAAGCTTTCTTAACCACTTCATTAACTTTTAATTTCCCATTCGAGTAAGTCGGGAAATAGAATGTAATAAGTTTTGTCTGATGTTTGGCGAGCGCCACGGAGCAAAAAAAACACATCACAACTGCCTGCGTGCAGTAATCCTCATTAAAGTTAATATGCAGAAACAACACTGACGGTTTCTTTGATATGTAATATTCTTTATTACGTGGTGGTTCTCACACAGGAATAGTTTATGGTTGCAGCGTCCTGATAAAGTGTCTTTAAAAAGAAACCGACTGACTCACTGTTCTCCCCCCTCGTCTTCTCCATTTGTCTCATCCAGAGCTAATAGATGGGACCCCCACCTTAAAAATCAACCACGGCTCCGGCACCGTGGTGCTACAGTTGCCAGGCAACGTGAATGTGGCAGACAGGCGGTGGCATCGGCTGGACGTCCGCAGCAACAGCAAGGTGAGAGCCGTGAAACGTGAAGCCGAACTTCAGCTGAAAAGAGGCTGAAAACTACAAAATAAAAGCACGGGGCTGTCTCCTGCATCACAGAAAAATGTTGCGCTGATTTGTTGGGAGCGGAGATTTAAAAAAATGATCATCATAAACATTAATTGTTTTCAATTTTATTTACTTACGTTTGCAATTGTTGCCTCAATTTTCTTTTTTTACTTTTTTAAGATATCCTCTATGGTCAATCCAGATTTAAAGATTCGTCATTTCTGTTCATTTTTTTAACACACACAACATTTTCTAAAGACAATCCAATTCTTATTTTGTTTCATTTTAAAACCAGTGGAGGTTTTAACATTTCTGAAGCGATAGTACAAAGTAAAACTTAAATAATCAACAACGAATGTGAAGACAAGATGTCAAATTTGCTTTAAAGTGCATTATGTTAGTCAACAATCAAAAAGCTGCAAAATGTAGTAATCATTTTAACTAAGTAACATCTGAATTTAGTTTTGTAAAGTTAATCCACCACCTTGTTTTCTTGAAGTTGTGTGATAAATTTAGTATATAAACCAAATAAAAAAATGTTTAAAGGATTAAACTGGATTGAGTCTGAAGTTCAGTTTGGATGAAACTTTGTTTATTCACATAAATTAAACTGCAGCTTTACTTAAACAAAGACAGCGTAAATATAAAATAGTGATTTACAAAAAAAAAACTTGATTCTATGATTTTTTGCAACATTTCAATTTACTTCCCTGGTGCCACAATAAGCCCCTCCCCCTCACAGGATAGATTACTATCGTATCGTTCCAGTTTAACACTGTATTGTTATACCCAAAAATTGCTAAAAATGGGCATTAAAATGTCGCAAAAAGGTGAGCATGGAATGCACAAGCAGTAACAAAACCAGAAACTACTTCAGCATCAGCGAGGGGCCTCTTAGCTCCGCCTCTCCATTCAGTTGTATGTGTGTTTTGGCGTCTTCACGGATGTACGTCAGCAGCAGCAGCGCTTAAGCCTGAAGTTCATCACAGTTTGACACGACAATTTCGAACAAACTTTCATTTATCTGAAAAATGGTTTTGCGTTTGGAGAAGTTGGTTCTTGAGGCAAATTTAAATAGATATATATATTTCATGAAAATGCAATGGAGACTTTTTTTCCAAATTAAGAGTCACGTGTGTCACAAACAAGCAGACAGCTGGTTCCACGTGCTGCAGGTTTATTAGTTCAGACAGAAATGAAGAACAGCTAAAAGTCTGTAAAGCTAAATCACAGTCAGACAGGCAGAGGTCAGACACGATCGTGAGGTCATTCAATTAGAGACTAGGGATATCAGAGTCCAGGCGAGGGTCAGGGCAGGCGGCAAGCAACCAGAAAATAAGCAGAGTCAAAAACAGAAGATCAGGTCTTTGTAGAAACGATCAGTAATGCAGGCAGGGTGGTACAAACAATACTACGCACTGAGTGAGGCTCTGTGTGGTGCTTAAGAAACAGATAAGCGAGTAAGTAAAGTTTATTTGTATAGCACCAGGTCACAAAGGGCTTCACAATAAAAGAAAACAAAATATAACCACAATAAAAAAAACGTAAAAACAAGAATAATCAACGACAATAAAAGGAAGCAATGACATCAAAACAATTTAAAAGATACATGAGTCAGAGAGAGAGTCAGCTGAGTGGGGGTTGCTGGGAGATGTAGTAAGTTCAATACTCTGGAGACAGCTCCCCCTGGTGGCCAGAGGGGGAGACAGAACCCAGAATCTCTTCATCCGTCGCGGCTAGGGCTGCCACGATTAGTCGACTAATCGACGACTAATCGACTATTAACCCTTCCGTTCTCCTTAGCTTGTTTACATTAAAAGTGGGGTCATCTGGACACCACAGGACAGTGCGCTGAACTTTTTTTTTTCACTGATTTCGGAGTTTCACTAGTGTCCATGGCAGACATAAAATCCTGTCCCCCTTCGTCCACATTTGTCATGGAAGAAATTGCATAACAAAATGTGGTTGGAGCCATCTGGACCCCAAGGAGAGCGGAAGGGTTAAAACAATCGACGACTAATTTAATAGTCGATTAGTCGTTACTTTATATTGTATGAAGTCAGATTGTAGTAAAGTTGAAAGTTATAATAGCATTCTGCTAGCTTTTTGGAATATTTTGGCATTTATTAAGGTTTTTTAGGCTATTTTGGAGTTTAGCTAATATTTCAGCAGCATGCTAGCTATTTCGGCTAACTTTAGCTTTTTTACGTTTTTTAGGCAACTTTTGAGTTTAACTTATATTTCAGCTATATGCTAGCTGTTTTGGCTAATATAGTATTTTTCCATTTTTTTAAGCTAATTTGGAGTTTAGCAAATATTTCAGCAGCATGCTAGCTATTTTGGTTAACTTAAGCTTTTTTAAGTTTTTTAGGCAATTTTTGAGTTTAGCTTATATTTCAGCTATATGCTAGCTGTTTTGGCTAATTTAGGATTTTTCCATTTTTTTTAAGGCTAATTTTGAGTTTAGCTAATTTTTCAGCAGCATGCTAGCTATTTTGGTTAACTTTGGCTCTTTTTATTTTTTAGCTAATTTGGCATTTAACTAATATTTTAGCTGGTTATCAACTTCAGCATCTTTACATCCACTTTGGCCATGAACCGATTAGTCGACTAATCGGAAAAAATAATCGATGATTAGTCGACTATTAAAATAATCGTTTGTGGCAGCACTAGTCGCGGCTCCCATGTAGTTCTGAATGAGGCGCCGACGTCTCCTTTGCTAGATGATGACGAGCGCTAGTACCGTGTCAGAAATGTGAATGTATCTGCTTTAAATCAAACTATTGTTCTCGTTGTGTGTTTAGTGACTAATCAGGAGTTGGTTTGTGTTCATTCCCATAATTATAATTTCATGGAAATTGTGTTTTTTCGACATTTCTTGAATTTCAATAAAGTTTTGCGCTTTTGTGGAATGGAAACGCAGCTATAGATGTTTAGTAAATTTTCCTTTTTTTCTTTTCTTTTTATTCACATTTAATGTTTGAGTTTCTATAGTCAAATATGTGAAAATACGTGATAACACGAGCAGCCAAAGTCCTCTGGAGCTGGATGTGCCAGCTGCTTCCCCGAAACACAAACAAAACCAGATCAAATTGTCAGGTTTTTGTTTTTTTTTTGCTGAAAGATGTGATAATGTCCAGCTGTAATAACACTGCAGGACTCAAGCAAAGCTTCCAACAGCCACTCAAATCTGGCCCGGAGCGCATCAGGAACAATAGGCGGCTGTTATCACACAGATGTCTGCTAACATGAGGACAACAAGACACTTCAATCCAGACTATTGTTTCAGGCCTGAAGTTTAATGGGCCAAACTTTAGGGAGCCGGTCCCTCACGTCATCAGGTTATCTGGCCGATGCAGAGATGCCGCAGAGATTCTTCACTTTACTGCGATTGTCAACTCACTCTTCCCTCCAGTCTGACCTCACATAAATATGACTCATTTATTCGGTTAAATTGAAGCCATTATGTTATGCAAAGGCTTATTTTTTATTTTTTTTTTTTTATCCACGGTGAATCATATGTGGAAGATAATAGTGATTTATTAAGGCTGCAGGAATGAGGATAATTACAACGGATGATTGCAAAACTTCAACTCTGACTTCTACAGAAAAGGATTTCAAATAAATCGATTATAGTCAGATTAAAGCTTAGATGCTTTTCTCCTCCTTATACATGTGTAATCCTATTTTTGACACTTTCTGAGAGCGGCTGGGCAGACTTTCCTACAAACATCTCAGCAGACTTTGAACTAGGGCAGCCACGATTAGTCGACTAATCGATGACTAATCGACTATTAAATTAGTCGACGACTAATTTAATAGTCGACTAATCGTACACTTATATATTATATGGAGTCAGAGTGTAGTAAAAATGAAAGTTATGATGGCATTTTACTAGCCTTTAAGAATATTTTAGCATTTATTAAGGTATTATAGGCTAATTTGGAGTTTAGCTAAAGTTTCACCTACATGCTAGCTATTTTTGGGTAATTTAGGAATTTTTCAGTTTTTTAGGTTAATGTGGCATTTAACTAATATTTTAGCCAGTTATCAGCTTCAGCATTTTCAGCATCTTCAGCAGCCAAATTCAGCTTCACACGTGCATTATTGCAGGTAGTGCTATGCATTAGCAGTAGTAGTTTCAGTTAGCTTAAAGCTAATGATGTGCTTTACATCCAGTTGATACATGACCCGATTAGTCGATTAATCGGAAAAAATAATCGGTGATTAGTCGACTATTAAAACTAGAAAAGTGCATTACCTACGATAATGCATGTGTGAATGCATTTTGCAAAAAGTGGTAGCTGAAGATGTTAAAGATTTTTGTTTAAGATTAGCCCAAAAAACCTCGAAAGTTGCCAAATTAGCCAAAAAAGCTAAAACGTTGCTAATATGTTAGCTCATTTCCAAATTAGCCCAAAAAAACCTCAAAAGTTGTGAAATTAGCCAAAAAAGCTAACATGTTGCTAAAATGTTAGCTTATATCCAAATTAGCCCAAAAAAACTTCAAAATTTGCCAAATTAGCCATAAAAGCTAACACGTTGCTAATATGTTAGCTTAACCCTGAATTAGCCCAAAAAACCTGAAAAGTTGCCAAATTAGCCAAAAAAGCTAACACGTTGCTAATACGCCAGCTTAAATCCGAATCAGCCCAAAAAACCTCAAAAGTTGCCAAATTAGCCGAAAAAGCATAAGTGCAGAAAGTTTCATAACGATTTGAAAAATTTTCCCATTGACTTAACATAGGGCTAAAAATTAGCATAAATTGCGCAAAATCGCAAAAAACGTAAAATTTGCGAAAACCAAAAAGACAAGCAGTAATGTCCTTAACGACCCGAACGTTTTGATACCAATATTGCACAAGTGTAAAAAGTGCACAAAGTTTTATAACAATTTTAAAAATGTCCATTAATTGTCAATGAGGCTAGTAATCTAGCATAGATTGCTTTAAAATCGTTAAGTGTACAAATTTCAAAAGTACAAGCATGAATGTCCTGAACAAGCTGAATGTTTTGATACCACGGTTGCATAAGTTGTAAAAGTGCATAAAGTTTCTGAAGGATTTGAAAAATTCCCATTCATTTCCAATGAGGCTAGTAATTAGCGTAAAAAACGTAAATTTTGAGAATACCAAAAATACAGGCATGAATGTACTAAATTTGCGGAACGTTTTGACACCAATATTGCAAAAGTTGCAAAAGTGCACAAAGTTTTATAACGATTTGAAAAATGTCCCCATTGACTTAACATGGGCTAAAAATTGCGCAAAATCGCGAAAACCGTAAAATTTGCGAAAACCAAAAATACAAGCAGTAATCCTTAATGAGACAAACGTTTTGATACCAAGATTGTTGAAATTGCATAAAGCGTGCTTGAGTTTTTACGTGTCAAAAAATGTACGGAAGAAAACGTAAATAGGTGAAAAACAATAGTGTGAATGTATTGAATGCATTCACACAATAATCGTTTGTGGCAGCTCTACTAACTATAGAGGCAGTTTTTCCTCCACAGTCACTGGAATGGAAGGATTTTCTCATTGTGTGAATACATTCAGTTTTTGCGATATTTGCGCAATTTATGCTAATTTTAGCCCTATGTTAAGTCAATGGGAACATTTTTCAAATCGTTATAAAACTTTCTGCACTCATGCTTTTTGGGCTAATTTGGCACCTTTTGAGGTTTTTTTTGGGCTAATTGGAGGTAAGCTAACATATTAGCAACGTGTTAGCATTTTTGGCTAATTTGGCAACTTTTCAGGTTTTTTGGGCTAATTTGCAGTCAAGCTAACACATTAGCAACGTGTTAGTATTTTTGGCTAATTTGGCAACTTTTTAGGTTTTTGGTGCTAATTCAGGGTTAAGCTAATATATTAGCAATGTGTTAGCTTTTTTGGCTAATTTGGTAACTTTTCAGGTTTTTTGGGCTAATTTGCAGTCAAGCTAACACATTAACAACGTGTTAGCTTTTTTGGCAAAATTGGCAACTTTTAGTTTTTTGGTGCTAATTCAGGGTTAAGCTAATATATTAGCAATGTGTTAGCTTTTTTGGCTAATTTGGCAACTTTTCAGGTTTTTTGGGCTAATTTGCAGTCAAGCTAACACATTAGCAACGTGTTAGTATTTTTGGCTAATTTGGCATCTTTTTAGGTTTTTTGGTGCTAATTCAGGGTTAAGCTAATATATGAGCAACGTGTTAGCTTTTTTGGCTAATTTGGCAACTTTTTAGGTTTTTTGTGCTGATTTTAAGCAAAAATCTTCAGCAGTTTCAGCAATCACATTCCGCAAAATGCATTCACACATGCATTATCGGAGGTAATGCATTTTTCTAGTTACAATTTCAATTGAGTTTAAATGTATGTTTCAGTGACATCAGAACAACACACATACAAGTGATGGATCTAAAATCCTAAAACTCTCTCCTGCTTCTCCTCAGTGAACTGACGGCACATTTTCCAAACGTACCGGCGGTGTTCTGGTTTCCAGGAATGCAGGACCGCTCTGAGCCTCTGGTTATTACAGCAGGGATTACTCTGCATCACCGTGTGATTATTCTAAATCAGATCTGAATCTATGCATTTGTTGGGGATAATCAGCAGCGGCTTATCCGACCTGTTTGTTTGACAGCTTAAGATGAAAAGCGGCACGGACAGCGCCGCTCCCCGGAGATCCAAAGCCGGGGAGCGGCGGCCGCCCGCTGCTCCCTTCGTCGCTGTGGTGCATTTGAGGCTCTTTTCAGCAAAGCCGTGGCTTTAGCATGAAGTCTGACTGCTGGCACACGTGTAGGGGGAGGGAAGCACGTATTTACATGATGCTGTTGCACTCCACCAGTGTTAGGATTTTCTGCTTCAGCTTTAGTCGCACAAAATGTCCAAACTAAACTACTTTATCAATAAAATCATTTGTGGGACTGTGCGTTATCCATCACCAGACCCCCCAGCCATGAAATATTATTCCTTCAGAGTCTAAACAGTCTGAGCATCAACTGAAGACTTTCCTTTTTAAATTAGCGTTAAACACTCATTAGTTGCTGACATCTTTTTTCTTTAACCCCTTTATTTTTATTATTTTACTTTCTTTTGTGACTTTATGCAGTTTTTTTTTTAAGTTTTTGTTCGTAATTTTCTCAATTTTTTAATTCATCTCTTTTTTTATTATAAAGTATTTTGGCACCCTGAAAATATTGTAAAAGTTTACTTTATAAATAAAGATTATTTTATAATACTATCTCTATCAGGTCAAACCAGTGGTAACCTAGACTTAAATGGTATTTCTGCTATTTTAGTGCAAATAAACATCACTTTTTAAAATGTTTTTTTACTTTTATAATATTTTTGTTTCTTTGTTTCTTGAACCAGAGTTCCTGGTTCTGGAAAAGCGGGCCCAGCAGTGCCATGTTTTATGGATAACAATTATTATTTTAAATGTTCTCACAGTTAGCTTCAATAAACTAATTAATAGCAAAAAATATTTTAATTTTAACTGTTTTATTTATGATTTAATTTGGCCATTTTTGCGGAGATGGGACAAGAATGTTTGAATTTTAAGAGATACTCCAGGTAGATTTGGAGTTTTCATCACTATTTTTAAGCATTCTTTTCTCTCTGTTTTTGTAGATTTGGTCTAAAGATATCTACATGTGATCAGAAACTACATGTTTTAGCATTTTGTTTGTGTTCAAAGTTTAAAGATGTTTTTTTTTATTTTATTTAACCTTTATTTTACCAGGAAATCCCGTTGAGATTTATATCTCTTTTTCAAGGGAGACCTGGGCCAAAAGGCATCAACACAAGAGAATAAAATACAGTTAAAACTTTAGTTAAACTTTGACATGATCTGTGATCCGAACCGTGAGTTTTGTGATCCGTTACACCCCTGGGAGATATTCAAGCTCATCGCACAGAAAGATTCTCTAAATCAAACTCAATCGTACAAGAGGCCAAAATCCAAAACAAACCTGAGGTCACAGACCGAACAGGATAAACATTTATTTAACACTCTAGAACTACATTTGTAAAACTTTTAAACCATAACTTTTAGAGAATTATGAACTAGATCTATAGGATTACCTGAGATAATGTTAGTGTGAACGCTGTAAGCTGAATTTGGCCACTGAAGATTCTGAAATTGATAGCAAAAAATGCTGGAGCTGATAGCTGAAAACGCTGAATCTGACAACCAGCTAAATGCCAAATTAGCCACACAAAAAAACTTCCATTAGCCAAAACAGCTAGCTGAAAAAACTTAAAAATATCCTTTAAAAAAACTGAATAAAACTTAAATTAGCCAAAACAGCTAATGTGTATTTATTAGTCCAACTCCAAAAAAGCCTAAAATATCTTTAAAAAAAACCAAAAATTAGACAAAACAGCTAGCATGTTGCTGAAATATTAGCTAAACTCCAAAATATCCTTAACAACTGAAAAAATGTATATTAGAGAAAACAGCAAGCATATAAATATTAGTCTAACTCCAAAAAAGCCTAAAAAACTTAAATTTAGCTTAAATTTGCCAAACCAGCTAGCATGCAGCTGAAATATTAGCTAAACTCCAAATAGCCTAAAAAATCTTAGTAAATGTCAAAATATTGCTAAAAGCTAACAGAATGCTAATTTTTAAAACTTTAAATCAGTAACTTTTTAAAATAAATGTGAATAATAAAAAGGCAGGAATATTATTCCAGAATAAATCAAATTAAACCTTAAATAACTTATTTTATTCTCCATAAAAATATATTTTGTCAAAATATTCAAGTTGAAAATAAGAACAAGATAACAATACAATAAAATGATCTGGAGGGCCGGATAGCATTACCCGGAGGGCCAGATCCGGCCCCCGGGCCTCGACTTTGACACGTGTGATCTAAATGATCTCATGAACCCAGAGATTGAATACTGATGGTTTTATAGAGAATCAGATTTCTTAACATCGTTTGAGTTTTCTGTTCACTTTAAACTAGAAATGCAGTCTATGCTTCCTGGTAGAGATGAGGCTAAGAACGTTGGACTGTAGCTCCTCCCACAGGCGGAAGGAGCGTCAAATTTATAAAACCTTCAAAAAATGTCTACAATTTTTGTTGCGATTGGTGTGAATGAATAACTTTGTCATTTTATAATCTATCTAACTTTATTAGGGAATATAAAGACTCAGAATCTCGTTATGTGAGGGTTAATTAACTCTGAGTAACAATCTTGGTTCTTACTCATGTTTTACAAGATTTTCTGACTTTCTTTTTATCATTATCTAAAATTATTGAGAGTTTTGTTGCACAAATCTTTAAGTCCAGTTAAACTGAGATCAAACTTTGACCTTTAGGTCATGTTAATTGTAAGTAAATAACCGTTTTCCTGTTTGCTCACCTTCTGGACCACTTTCTGCCTAAAATAATTGGACAGCCATTTATTTGTTTAAATCAGCCCCGACCGCAGATTAAGCTCTAGCAACCCGGTTCAAGCTTGATATCTGATGTTTGGTTGCGTGCCGCCTCGTGCGCATCAGCAGGAGACGGCAGGAATAAAAGGAATGAGTCCGATCCGCTCCCACGACGGCGGCGGAGCTGATCGATCGGCGCGTCCCACGAAGAGGCTTTGTTTTCTGTCCCACACGTCCCACTCCTGTTTCTCTGCCCCATCAGGAAGTGAAGCTCACCCTGGACCGCTGCGCGGGCGCAGCAGTGACTGAAAAAGAGGGCCTGGGCAGCTGGGTCACCACGGAAGACCACTTCTCCTGCGAGGTGACCGGAGTCACACCCAACGCAGACAGGTGAATATCTGCCATAGAAAACGTTCAAATCCATAAATGCAGGTGTTTTTGAATCAACTTTTCTGCACATACATAACAAATAAAATAGATTAAGCATTCGATCTGTAATTATCATAAAGCATCTGAGCGTGCATTAAAAGAAATTTTGAAATTATGTCCGCCTCATTTCAGTATTTTCCGTGTGAAGTGATGCAGATAAATGACTGGGTGCCGCTCTCTCTCCAGTCTTTTCTCATGAACTCCTGTTCTGCATCTAAAACGATCACCTTTCAAAGTGTTGTTTCTTTATTTTCGTCTTTAACCTGCTGGATTCCTCTGAAAAGTTAATAAAACGGCTGATTAAACTCCGCGCATGCTTCTCCATCCGTGAGGCTGCACGCTGGTTAGATTCTGACCCGCTCCCCGTGTTGGACTCTATTTTAGACAAAAGCCCAAATTAAAGCACAACACCGACTCTCAGCTGGTATCAGATTAATGAGAAATGGCTGGAAGACATTAAAAGTCCAATTAAAGTTGAAGCTTTTGAATGGCAGTAAAGCAGTATTTTAAATTGATGATGGTTTAGATTTGCAGTATTTGAAAACCAAATCTTTAGTCACGTGTGTTCAAACGAGAGTTTTGGGAGTTTTCCAGGCTGTGGAGGGTTATAGTGAGGATGCATCTTAAAATCACATTAAAGGGTAACCAAACAGGGAATCTCCATTTTCAGCCCAGATTTGAAAAATGCCTAAAAGGAGAAAGGGGGTGGGGCTAGTGGAGGCGGATTGAGCAGTGGAGGTGTGGCTTGGATCTATGATTGACAGTTAGGTTAGCTTTATGTAGCGTGTGCTAGCTCTTTAATATGGAGAGGCTCGCATATCTGAAGGGGACCCGTATCTGAGTGGTAAAATGATGCTAGCATCCTAGCTAACAAAGGCTAACGTATTAAACAAACAATTTTCAAATGTTCATCAGCAGGACCGAGTTCTCTGGATTTAACACCAGTTACCCTAAAAACCGAAAGCTAAACAACCTACGAGCCATGCTAAAGCTAACACGATAACCACCGACGTTAGAGAATCAAAGATGGGCGGGGCTTTTATTCTTTTCTTTTTATTGAACACTTCACAACTCACAACATACAAACACAAGTAGAGGGTAACAGTCTTTTCTCATGGGGTCAAATAAAAAAAAATACATGTTCCGGATTAAAATAATAATTGAAAATAAAGAAAACAGTATACATTTGTTTGGAGATCACATCTGCAGTTTTTAAGTCTTTCTTACATTTCAGAGATTTAAAATGCATTATAAATCTGTTTAGAAAACAAGAAAATGAGGGATTGTTATCTCTCCATTTGCAGCAGTGAAGGGTTTTTATTCTGGAGCTGCAGAGCACGATGATGATGATGATGTGAAACTTTTACACCAGTTGACCAATCCCAACTGTTATTCCTCATTGCAACCTGCACACAAACCGTTTTTGACTATAATTTCAGGATTTAAACAAGTTTATTTTAATTAGTCAAAATCCATTTATAGAAGTCAACAGACAAAAAACAAAAAAATAGATTTGGTGTTTGGTGACCCTTTAAGTCCAAGTTGTTCACACTGGACAAGCAAGGAGGGGCTTCTTCTTCTTCTTCTTTTTCTACTGTTTACCAGAACACGTCCACCACCTACAGTTAGACGAGGCTCGGTGTGAAGTGTAAAGTGGTGAACAGGTGCTACTTCCATAAATAGAAACGGGTCTCTCAAATATGGATCTCTGGTTTAATTTTGAAGATGCGTTTACCGGCTGCACGTCTTGTACGCAGAGCCTGAAAACGGTCATAGAAACTGGCGGGAACGAGTTTTGAAGCTTGAAATGGACATGGACCATGTTCTCTCTTCTCTTTAATGCAGATGGAGCCTTTTTTTGTTTATATCGATGCACTGAACTCTCCATTTGTTTCGTAGTCATTTATCTTTGGCCACAGGTGAAGGAGGGCAGTTACAGTCTCACTGTATTTGTAACAATTACCTATTTTTATTTATTTATTTAGTCTTTTTTTCTGTAAGCTTACACTTTGTCTGTTTTTGTGCCTCGTTTTGTTTTATTGTAGCCCTGTGCTGTTTTTGTTGTGGCTCTTTATCATTTTGTTAATATATCTGTCAGATTTAGAAGTTTAATTCCCTTTTTCAGATTTTGTACCTTTTTCCAAATACAAAAATCCATGAAAAAGAAAATGACAAATGGAAAAAAGATGAGCTGCTGGGGTCCGCTTCTAGAAGCAGGTTAAACACATTCAAAGCTGAACTCAGAGTTCACTGACTCAGAGTTTGGGGTTTCAGAACAGCTGAAAAGAGTTGATTCAATCTACTCTGAGTCGTTGGACTCAGAACCATAGAAAGCCCTGAACAATGGAGCAAAGACAGCACGATTCACCAGAAACTCAGAGTTTTTCTGAATTTGGAGTCCACAAACTCAGAGTTTCAACAAAACCTGCTTCTGGAAACGGGCTCCTGGACGACCTCCACTGTTAGCCTCATGTTTGTTTACAAAGGTATGCAATCGGTGCTGGAACAGTCCAACCTTGAATTTCCTGGACCGTTCTAAACCAGACCGTTCCAGACTCAGTGGAAACGAGGCCTAAAGACCCACTCCAATGATAACGGTCTTTTTTGTTGTTTTTAACATGTCCTCGTATCGTTTCTTTTCTCATAATAGATGACCTACGCAAAATAATTTACCATTAAAACTGTTTTCTAAGTATTTCTTACTTTGTTGGATCAGAAAACTGGATGCTAGAAAAAGCTCAGATTTAGGATGCACTAATGGAAGGGTAAAGTCTTCTCTACTCCCTTGTGCACCCATGATGAACCCTCAACTCTTACCTGCTCGTCCAAGTCGGCGTCTGGCTCAAAATAATGTTACGTGTCATTATTTTTGCTGGCTTGAGGTGGTAAGGTTGCACGTGAGGAACAGGAGGAGGTGGGGGCGGGGTTTCTACAAGCCAATAGAATTGTATTTTTAACAAGCTACTGCCATTGGACATAAAAATATCTAAAAAATGAAAATTTTTTTTTTATTTTGGATAAAAACTGCATAAAACTACAAACATGTACAAATATCATTGTACATACATTTTAACCAAAGTGTTTTTGAAATGTTTTGAAAAAGAAAAAAAGAAAAAAAAAAAAACTGTAAATAGACCAGGTAACAAAAAAATGTCGTAGAAAGGGGTGGGACCAAAAAAGATTTTCTTCTACCCACTCCGTTTCAAGCACAATGTTTTGCTTCACTTGTATATTTGTATATTTGTATTTTTTTTCCAATTTTCTTATATTTGTATTTTTAGATTCTTACGTTTATTTAGTATTTTTGTACTTTTAAATTCTTATATTTGTAATTTTCAAATTCTTATTTTATTTTCATTTTGTGTTTGTGTTTGAAATAAAAAACAATAAAAAAAAAAATAAATTAAAGGATTTTACAAAAGAAAAAACTACGGTTGAAGTGGGACTTGAAGTAGCAGAACGCCTGCATGTCTTGTACAGGTTCACGTATTTTCCGCCCACAGACCGTTCGTGACTCAGACTTTGGCACAAACACGACAGAGCGCACCGGAGTTTCATGCTGTTGTGTTTGCTTTTGTGCGTCGTTGTCTTCCAGACACCTGAACATGAGTCAAGTGCTGCAGCTCGGCGGCGTGAACGAGGACATCCCCTACATCTACCCGCAGCTCCAGCACAAACACTTCACCGGCTGCATCCGCAACCTGCTTGTAGACAGCAAGGTAACACAACGGTTTGGGTCCCACTTCACACAAAAAGCCTGACGACAACCGCTCCGTCCACACCGGACTGGAGCTCACGCCTGCAGCTGGTTTACAAACAAAAACCAGAACGGAACCAATAAGTTCAAATACTCTAATCAAAACCTAAAAAATAACAAAGAAACTGGAAAAATAAAAAAGATAAAATAATATAAAGAAATAACTTATGCACATAAATGATAGAAGTCATTAAAATAATGTTGTACAGCATTTAAATTGTTACCACTTAGAAAATATTAAAAAATTATGTCTTAAACTGAACATTTAACCTTTAATTCTGCCTAAATCAGTCGTCCAACTGTTTACATAGACGTGTTTCTTAAAGATGTTATTTGGCTTAAAGGGAGAACACTGACATGCATGAAGAAATAGAACTTTGTTACATTATTTAGAAAACAAAATGTAGAAAGTGTTTGAAAAATAAAAGAAAGTCTGATGGTGTTAGAGAATTCTGCTGATCCGAAATGAGCATCAATATTTAAAAGTGACTTTAAAAGTATTTAGTATTTTTGTACTTTTAAATTCTTATATTTGTAATTTTCAAATTCTTATTTTATTTTCATTTTGTGTTTGTGTTTGAAATAAAGAAACAAAAAAAAAAAAAAAAAAGGAAATGTTAGAAGCGTTTGGTTGAATTAAACTCAAATTCAGCTAAAATCCCTGGGTTATTTTGGATTCATTGAGTGAATAAAAGTATTTTGTTATTAAAAACAAATATTTTTCAGCCTCCGGTCACACAGAGCCGTCACACCTGAGCTTCACGCACCTCAGCAGCGTTAATTGATCAGATCTGTCGACAGAAAGTCAATAATGGGAGGTTTTTATCTGCTGTCGGCCAATCTGTTTTCTTCTAATAATATCAGGATTTTGAGGATTCATTACCACAAATCTTCAACTATTTAACAGTTGAAAACAAGTTCTTGCAAACGCTCACCTCATCCTCAATGACTGCAGGTGTCCAAAATACTAAAAGGATCATTTGTCTGCGATTATAACCGATAAATGAGAAAAAATAAATAAATAACATAAAAATAAATAATAAAAGCAACAAGAAAAAATATTAAAATTATAAATAAATTAAATAAAATTAAAAAATGATTAAAAAGAAAAAGTAATAAGACCTGATAAATGAGGATAAACTAGTCCGGTGCTGAGAGTCAGGAGAGTTAAAGCTATTAATGATATTTTCTATAATTTTTTCTTATTTCTTGCTCTGACGCACAGAAGTTTACACTTAAATCTAAGTAATGATTTTTTGTTTTTGCTTTACTTTTTAAAGTTGTAAAACCAAATAATAAGCAGCTCCGTGCTAACATGGCTGACCGGCGACTAATGATGATGTCATCGAGTGGGAGTGACGTCTGAATTCCTTCAGTACTCTCTGTGCTGTGCGTTCCCCTTTTTCTAGTGTTGTCCAAATCTACAATTCCAACGCCGAGTGCACTAGAAATTTCCCAGAAGTCTTTGCGAAAAAACTAGCATTCATCACCGTTCCCTACATTGGCAAATATAGACCACAATGCATTGCGTTAGAAAAAAAAAAGAAGTGTTTACATGTAATTTTTAAATCAACCATCAACGTTTTAATCATCAGAACACAGTGGAGTCATTAATAGAGTCTTAAAATTATCATATTGATTAGGTTATCACTTCGTGAAATCAGTGATGTCCTACCTGCTGTTTAAAAAAATATTGTGGGAATAGCGTCCAGGCAGTAGAAAGTGTTTTAGTATTTTGAGATTAGGTTGGGAATTCAAACAAGGCCACTGTTTATCCTTAATTCTCTGTTAGAGAAAAAAGAGAAAAAACGCACAATAATTCCTCTAAAGAGAGAATAATGAATTAAAAAGACATAAAGAAAAACACTTTATATTTTGCCTTTTACACTTAAGCTAAAACCAAATAGTCCTGGAATGTTTTTCCACAAAGTTATGATCCTGAAGAGACAACATTCCAGTAAAACAGATAAAAATTGTTTTTCAAACGATTTAAGATCCTTTCTGAACCGATCTGTGGCCTGTAGAAGCGCCTCTCAGGTATCCGTTCATCCTGCAGTCCTACAGATGTATAGTTTACCTAAAGCAGACAGCCTGCACTAACTCTGCCGTCTGCATGATGCGCGTGGGCGGACACGAGGATAATTAATCTCCAAAGAGCGAGCAGCGGTGGGCGTTCTGATGATTAATGATGTTGATGGACATGTTCTGCCATTGTATAGGTTTTTTTTTCTCCTATTTTAGTCCCTTTCATGATGGCAGCTCTTTCTTTTTTCTTTTGCAATGTGTTGATATTTCCCTTCTGTCGTCATGGCAACGAAATCAGCTCCATTTGTTTTGAGGGTCTGTGACGATGTGGTTGACTCTGTCATTCAGTGTTTAACTGTTTCAAAGAGATCTAGAGCACACAACAACTCTATGCATGTTTGTCTAAATAAGAATAAATGTTAATTTTTATAGATTTACATCAATTATGTTTTCAAAACAAAAGTATTTTTAGGTTAAAAATTCAGTGTTTTACTAATAATTCAGATTCATAAGAGTCAAATGTGGATGTGATTAGATAATTTTTTTTTTAGTGATTAATAAATCATGACTCATAATTATTCAAACTATTTTATATCTAATCTAATAATTCCTGAAAGAAAAACGAATTTTTAGGTATTTTTATTTCAATTTGTGGCATTGTGGTAAAATAAAAGATCAAAATAAAAATAAAAAAGTGTATTTATTACGTTTTTTTTTATTATTATATCAGACTTCTAAACTTTTACTTTTACAAGGGTAATTTCTCCATTTCAAACTGAGAAAAACAAAAATAAAAAAAACATATCAGGTCTAAAGTGTTCCAATTAGAAAACAGTAGGAACACTAAATGTTTTATTAAATCTTCTGTCTGGAGTGTTTTCAGTTGGCACATTAAAAATGAAATTTTTTATTAAATATTGTTGAAAAATCCTAAAGAACTCACTTGGTTAGCATCTCTGCTGCTAGCATGAGCCGTGGTTACGCCCACAACTTTGCTTCTAAATGATAAACTAAACTGAAGCTGCTCCGGGCGTCGAAAACGTCTTTTTGAAAGGCACATTTTCAATTAAATTAACATCTCTAATCATTTATTTAATTTAATAATTTGACATTCCTGCTTTATAGTATGTATATTCACTATATTTGCAGACAACAATATTTGTTTGATCAGTTGACCGTGATAAAAATACACAAAAAAGAGTGTTTTTTATGAAAATAACAATTTGAAAATGCCATTTTCTGATCTCTTAAGAATGTCTGTGAAACATCTTTTTATGCTAACCATCAACACAATCATTTAAAACTGAGATGATCAATGTGTCCTTTCAAAATAAGACTCGTGTTCTTTTGCATTTATTTTAAATGCAAATTTTAACATCAAAGCAGAATTACAGACAAGAATGCCATACTTAAGAGGGATTTGCGTCACAATTTAAGGACATTTTCTTCAGTTTTTGTACTAAAACGAAGGAATCTGTCCCCTAATGATAGTTCAATCACTCTGATCTGGGAGCTAATTGGTGCATCTTCTTAGATGTTTAATTCAATTTCCAAAATTCCTGCCCTGTGAACAACATTTAAATGGATTTCTTGAAGTTGTTTGCAGCGTCTGCCGGAGGCTTTCCTTCCTCTCTGCTGCACACTTGGTTTTGAATTTCTTCTTCTTCTTCTTCTTGTGTGGGCCGTGACATGTTTATATGGAGCCCCTGACATTAATCTTACCAAACAGGACAGCCCACAGTGTGTCTGTCAGGGAGACTGACACTCTTGTCAGCTGAAGTCACACTTTGCAGTTTTTGCAGAAGGTGGCGGACTTCTGTGCACAAACACACACAGATAGCAGATGATCAGAGCTGTGGAGTTTTGGACCGGAAAAGCTTTAAGGCCGGGGTCTCAAACTCGATCGCACAAGGGGTCAGAATCCAAAACACACATCAGGTCGCGGGCCGAACAGGATAAACATCTATTGAACACACTAAAAATATATTTTAAAAACTTTAAAACTGTAGCTTTTAACATAATTATGAACTAGATATATAGCATTACCTGTAATAATGCTAGTGTGAATGATGTGACAAAAGATTTCAAATTAGGTGGATTGCTCTGATGTTTATATCACCGGAAAGGGCTGAAAGAGACCATTCCAGCGGTATAAAGATCATTACGAGAGTAAGAAAGTTATGACACGTTAAGTCACATGTGTCAAAGTCAAGGCCCGGGGGCCGAGTCCGGCCCTCCGGGTAATTCTATCCGGCCCTCCAGATCATTTTATTTCATTGTTATTAATGGCCCGATGTTATCTTTCGCCTATTTTTTTCTTGTTTAATTTCAACAAAATGTATTTTCTGGAGAGTAAAATATTGAAAGTTATTTAAGGCTTAACTTAATTTATTCTGGAATAATATTGCTGCCTTTTATTATTCATAATTATGTTAAAAAGTTACAATTCTAAAAATTGGAATGTAGTTTCTTGGACTATTTTGGCATTTACTCAGAATTTTTAGGCTATTTTTGGAGTTTAACTAATATTTCAGCTACATGCTAGCTGTTTTGATTGACTTAAGTTTTTTTTCTTTTAGTTTTTTCGGCTAATTTGTCAGCTAGCTAATATTTTATCCGTCTCTCAGCTTTAGCGTTTTCAGTTATTAGCTTGAGTGTTTTTAAATATCAATTTCAGCAACTTCAATATCAGCACTAGCATCTTCAGCGGCCAAATTCAGTTTACAGCATTCACACTAGCATCACCACATGCTACATATCTAGTTCATAACTATGTTAAAAGTTACATTTTTTAAGTTTTAATAAATTAGTTTTAGAGTGTTCTATAATCCTGTTCGGCCCGCGACCTAATGTGTATTTTGGATTTTGGCCCCTTGTGTGATTGAGTTTGACACCCCTGCGTAGGGCTGGGCGATATGGGATTTTTTATATCACGATATAGCTTTTTACATATTGCGCGATAACGATATTGGTCACGATATAAACCAAATAACTGTATTTGAACACTTTGTGGCTCAAAATGAAATGTAAACTCATCAGCAGGTTGTTTAAATTTAAATATTAATTTCCTATCACACTAAGCATAACAGATCCAATGGAAATTATGCAACTAGTTTTTTAATAACCAAGAATATATATATAAATGAACTAAGCTGAAAATTAAAGTAAAAGCTTTCAAGTTTCAAAAGTTTATGAAATAGATACTAAACTGTTTCTTCAGTTCCATTAAAAAACAAAGCATTAAGTCTACAAATAAATTCACATAACAAAAATGTATTGATGTACTACAGATTATTTTTGTTGTATTTAGTAGGGGTGTAATCGTGTCACGGCTTTAAGGTCACAGTTCGGATCATTTTTTGGATCAGTAACAAGTAAAAAAACAACAAGAATAAAGAAGATAAAAGTCTAAAGTTACTTTTTTGAAAAGGTAAAAATATATGTTTGAAAACCAAAAGTACTTAAAAGCATTAACACACAAATTTTGAACTTTGAACATAAACAAAACATGTATTTTCTGATTACATGTACATGTCTGGAGAGAGAAAGGAATGCTTCATATGCTATCCCAACAAATTAAACTGCAATTTTGACATTAAACTTTCATTATTTTTGGTATTAATTTTTGTATTGAAACTAACTGTGGCAACATCTAAATATGTCAAATAAGTATTATTAACCATAGCACATGTCCAGGTGATGCACTGCCATACCCGCGTTTTTTCTGGTTAATTTTGACCCAAACGGCTTCCCATAGCTCTACCTGTCGGCTCTTGCCAGCTGGGTGCAGGAGTGAGACAGCAGCCGCTCCTCACTGGAAGGTCTCCTGAACTCCGACACGGAGATGTGTACCAATGTTTTTATTAAGATCTTCTAAATAAATAAATCTCTCGGTATCCGCGTTCTTCACGAAGAGTTCCAGAAAAGTTTTGACGGAATCTTCTCCCACACTCAGCGGGACTTCAGAGCAACAGACTTTCTGATGACCGAAAGCATCAAATCTGACGCTTTTTAAAACTAATACAGTCTACAGTAAATTAATTGGACGCCAAATGCATTCGCCGTGGACAGAGAATTGATTGTAATAAAGCGCGCGGGGCGCGAGGTGCGCAGCTGCAGCGGGGGTTGCTGGTAGAAGTCGGCTCGTGCGCGTTTGTTTACCTTTCATGCAGACGAAGGACGCGGAGTGGAGTGCAAAAAAATGACAGAAATGAGAGCTAATAAACACAATAATTAGATACAAACACTTACTCGCCCTGTGGAGACTAACTCTCTAACCTTTACTCGTCAAATAGGAGAAACTGTTCGCTAGCAAGTGTTATTTGCGGACCCTTCAAAATAAAAGTCTATCGCGATAGACTCATTCTTCTATTGAAAAAATGTTCTATCGCGATATCAATAATTATCGTTTTATCGCCCAGCCCTACCCCTGCGTTAAGTGATTAAAAGTAGGGTATCATTTTATTTCTGAATAAACAGCTAAACGTTGAAATTTTTGTGACTAGAAACAAAGATTAGAGTCTTTAAATTGTCATAACTTTCTCATTATTTGTTCAATCCACAAAAGGGGGATATTGCTGGAAAGCTAATAAAGCGAACTACAACAATTAGGTTACAAATTTGGTATTAAATCAATATTCATTTCCGTATTATCAAATATTCATACAGAAATCTGCTCTTGTATGCCTGTAGACATCGCTTGCAGCCAATCAGCTTGCTAGATTCGGTCACGTGACCTCATGTTCCAGCGTTCAATTCTTGGACACGGAGGCTTGCGAATGAAAAAGCAGAACCTGCTAATTGTTTTTTCTCATGAAATTTACAGGAGATGAAGATTACATCGACAGTAATCGATTTGTGGGAAAATTAAACAACAACTGACTTTTTAAAAGAAAGCTGACGAGTGGTTTTGTGAACTGCAATTTCCGTCCGGAAAATTTCCTAGCTTGTACTGCACGGATTGAAAAAAATCTAGAAGCAGGATAGAGACAAAATTCTGGACTATAATATAAGTAGATGTGCTTGCATGTATACTATCCACTGATTTAGTTACACTCATTCTAAGAAGGAGAGAACGCGGCAGCCTCGCGCGCAGACTGAACAGCAGGTCTGGTAGAAAGTTCCAGTGCCGAAGCTGCTCATACGCGCGTGCTGAAGACGCTAGTCTGCTTAGCTGAAGATGTTGAAATTGATAGCTGAAAATACTAAAGTTTATAGCGACCTAAAATGTTAGCTAAATGCCAAATTACCCCATAAAAAAAACCCACTAAGGTTAGCCAAAACTGCTAGCATGTAGCTGAAAAAAAAAATAGCTGAACTTCAAAATAGCCTAAAAACTGATTTTAAAAAAAGCCAAAACAGCTAGCGTGAAAATATTAGCCGAACTCCAAAACAGCCTAAAAAAAGCAAACTTGAAAAGAAAAGCCTTAAGTAGCCAAAACAGTTTTAGCTGAGATATTAGCTTATGTCCAAAACAGCCTAAAAAAAACCAAACTAAATTAGCCAAAACAGCTAGCATGTAGCTGCAATATAAATAGCTTAAAAAATGTTAGTAAATGCCAAAATATTCCAAAAAGCTAGAGGAATGCCAATAACTTAGCCATAACTTTTTAACATAAATATGAATAATAAACATGCAGGAACATTATTGTAGAATAAATCAATTTAAACCTTAAATAACTTTCAATATTTTACTCTCTGTAAAAATATATTTCGTCAAATTTATATGTTAGAAGTGATCACAAGATAACATCGGGTCATTAACAACAATAAAATGATCTGGAGGGCCGGATCCGGCCCCCGGGCCTTGACTTTGACACGTGCTTTAAGTGCTCAGTAGTACAAAGGTCAAAAAGCGACGGGGGGTCACGCCGCTGCTGGTTGAAACCAATTAGCTATTCTGTCATCCAAACATGATTAGAAGATCTCCTGCATTTTATCTGCTTCACCAACAGAATTGATTATTTTTTTTGGCCCGTCAGAAATAAAATACTTGAATAAATAAGCATCATTTCAGGAGGCCTGCTCTCTTACAGCTTTCAGCTCACGCTGGTTTTCCATCAGAGGGTTCTGTCAGTGTCAGCAGAGAGAACACAGGAAGTCCACTCACTCCTCTCCTGCTTCCTCACTTCCACTCCACTGGATCCGACTGGTTTTTTCTGGATCTGACCTGTTTTATGTCTGCACTGCGTCTTCCTCAACCTGCTTTAGCAATCCAGTCTTCCCATGTTTGACCCTGGTCTTTCCTTCCTCCAAGTCCTCACCTGTATCTCCTCCTTCCAGCTGTATGATCTGGGCTCTCCGGCCGACTCGCAGTCCAGCTCTCCGGGCTGCCTGACCACAGATAGCAGCTGCGTCAACATGGGCTTTCCTTCCTGCGGCCACCGGGGGCGCTGTCACGGAGAATGGGGCTCCTTCAGCTGCCAGTGCGTGCCGGGATACACCGGATACCAGTGTGAGGAAGGTAACCGCAACTGTTCCCATTTTACCAAAAACAAAGAAGAGGTAGAGGGTTTAATGATGACAAACTGCTGGACGGTCTGAAAAAGGAAATTTAAAAATAAAAAATAAAGACAAAAAGTTATTTTTTTCCCTCTAAACTTGTTTTTCTTCACTTACAATAAAATGATCTCATTTTTTTTTTTTTTAAATTTGATGGAAACTAAAATTCATCCAAACTTTAGAGCTGTTGTGACCAAGGCCAAAAATAATTACTAAACCACAAAAATACAACTTTTTCTTTTAAAGTTGCATCAGAAAAAACAAAAAACAGCGACAAGCACAAAAAAAACAAATATAGTGAGTAAAAGCTCACAAACACCTTAAAGAAAGAAAGAAACCTTGAGAAAACTGGAAGTTTGTCTCCACCATCTTAAAAAACCAGAGCAGACGGCAGCTGTTGAGGGAAAAATCGATCCAGCGATATATTGCGATGTTTCATTTGGCGATACTTATCGATTCCAGTGTCTTTCTTTTGTTTTCCACTTAAATCCTTGACCACATTTTTTCTCGTATTGAAAAATATTGTGTTGTAGAAATCCCTTAAATTCCCTTTACAAATAAACATTTATTAATTGTCCAAAAGTAAAGCAGCATGAATTTGCTTGGATAAAAACAGCTTGTATATGAGATCACTAATTTTTTACATTTTATTAACATGAAAGGTGCATTCATGTTCAGTTTTTTCTAAGTCATACTTTTTAAATAATTGGAAAAACTTCTGGTACAATCTCGAGATGTATCGCGATACGTATCGTTAGAGATGTATCGCGATACATCTCTAACGATACGTATCGTTACATATATATATCGCGATGCGTCTCGTATCATCAGACTCCTGCACACAGACCCCTGTTAACAGAAGTTAAGATCCATTCAATGTGAAAGATTTGTCATTGCAGTTTGGTCCGACTTAAGTGAAAACTAAAGTCATGCTACATTTTTTCCAATTTTAAAATCGTTCCCAGTGATCTATTAATTATGGTTTGAAGTTTTTATCTTAAATTAAAAAAACGTTCTCGTCTCTTAACACGTATTTCATGCTTAGCGGCAGAAGCTCATTAGAAACACAATTCTTGGTTGATAAACAAAAACCACGGTTTTAAAAAAAAAAACTCCAAAATGTTCTACTTTAATGTCCCCGTGATAATTTATTTTAATTTTAAACAATGTTCCCTGTTGGGTTTTTAACTTAAATGTCTTAAAAAGTAATTTTTCATGTTGATCTGAAGCCTCTGTTTCCAAAATCTCCTCTGAGGGGGTGTGGCTTTAGGAGCTCCGCCCCGATCCCCCCGCCCTGTCTAATTAATATATGAATTATGAGTTGGGCTTTAAAAACATTTTCAGATTAAAGCACGTTTTCTTCCAGATCTTATGTTATTTCTTTCTTTTACGAGGTAAATTACCAAAACGTGCCACAAATCGGCCCCTTTGTTTGCTCATCTTCCTGTATATAAATCCTCCTAAATCTACATAAATCAATGATTGTGAATAGGTCTTTGTTTTCCTTTTATGATACTGGATGGATTTTTCTTTCTTGGTTCAAACTTTGAGAGTTTAAACAAGAAAAGTGTAGAAAATGTGTAGTAAGGAGTCAAATATCTAGAATTACTTTAAAAAATAAAGATGAAAGCTTTATGAATTTGATCTACTCCGGGTTATTTTTAGGACATACATCCATGAAATAATGAGGGAACTCTGTGGAGCCTCTGTGGGAGGGTCCAGTGACATGGACTTCACCTGGCTGTCAGAACACAGTGGGAGACGGGGGTAGGAGTTTGCATTTTGCCCACTTTCCATACATCAAGCCCGCCCACATTGAGGTGGTTCTGAAGTGTGATGGAGTTCACTTGAAACGGGGAATAGAAATGAGTCGACTACAGGGAATTTCACTAACAGATTGAGTTTCTGACTCTCTTCTTTAACTTCTCTTCAAACAGTTTCTAAAATATTCTTAATTACCAATTACCCTCAATTACCAATTGTTTTAAAACATGTTAAACCTTTTATTGCCTTCTCAAATAAACGGTGGGAAACATTTAGAAAAACATGTTTTTAAAAATATTGATTGTGTTTCTCCCCAAGGTACGGAGCCCCCAAAGGGACGCTGAAGAAAAAAAGTGTTGTAATTTTTTTCTTTTCTTCCAAAAAATTGAAATTAGTTAGTAACTGGAGTGCATTAATGAACAAGCAGAAACTTTTAATTCAATAATTAGAAAAAAAGAAAAAGAAAATTCTATCTGGTGTAGGCCAGTTACTACGGAGCCCCTAAAGGGACATCGAACAAAAAAAAAAATAATAATAAAGTTAAAAAAAAAATTAAAGTAAAAAAAAAAAAAAAACAATTTCTATCTCGTGGTCACGACTTACGGATATGATACGCAGTTGCAGCCCATTCAAAACAACAGGAGCGGCTTTTAGGTTTCGTTTTGATCACGTGGTCGGATGTTTAGGTTTCTCCGGATCACGTGACTTTATGTGTTTATCTTTCTTCATTTTGTCTGAAAGCATCCCTCGTTATTGTCACTTAAAATAACCGACATTTGTGTTTGTTTATGAGGCAGAAATTAAAGAAACATTATTGATGCTTGATACTCCTCGTTTCGGGATCACGTTTGACCGTCTCCTGGACCGGAAGTGGTCAGACTGAACACGTTCTAGCTTTACAGAAGTCATTCGGGGCCCGATTTAAAAAGGTTCCGGGTGGTTTCTCCGAACCTACACTAACCCTAACCTTGACCCGGTACCGATGCGGGTCGGGTCCCAAATCCTGCTGATCGTCCGGTTCCGTGATTGTTCCGTGCACCCCAGACGTTGCTGTTTTACGATTTTTGAGCCCGAAAAGTCAAACAAAACAGACAAACTACGAACTGTATGTCCAAAATAAATGCATGTCGTGATAGTAACGGGTACATTTCTCGCTAGAAATATTACCAAAATAAAGATTAGTCCACAAAATATTTTATTCAGAGGGATTTTACACCAAAAAAGTAGTGGATCTACCGCCATATTGTTAGCCGGCTGTCAGACAGAAATCGGCAGAAACTCAAAAGTCACGTGATCTGGAGAAACCTAAACATCCGACCACGTGATCAAAACCAAACCTAAAAGCCGCTCCTGTTGTTTTGAATGGGCTGCAACTGCGTATCATATCTGTAAGTCGTGGCCACGAGTTAGAAATTGTTTTTTTTTTTTTTTTCGATGTCCCTTTAGGGGCTTCGTAAGTTACTAACCAGAATTTTTTTTTTTTACTATTTTAAGTTCTAGTAAGTAACCAAACCTTTTCTTTTTTCTTCTTTTTTTTTTTTTTTTTTACGAAGCCAATAATGTATTTTTGAAAAAAAAATTTTTAAAAAATTATTTTCTGGTTCCATACCAAGACAATAAGCAGCAGAAAAAAAAAACTTTTTTTGCATGTTTTTTTATTTTATTTTATTTGGGTCGTTAAAGGGTTAAACTGACTAATTTTTTATATAGTTCACCATTAGGGACACTTAGGCATTCAGTTTTTATTATTTTATTGTGTTTTCATGATCAAACACTGTACATTTTGTACAGATTTCAGATAAATAGAAAGAAAAGAAAGATAAAACCATCAAAACAGTCGAGGTCATCGCCTCTTTCCTTCCTCTGGTTACTGACTAAAAGAAGACTTCACCACTCCAAAGAGTAAAAACTCTTATTTTCTGCATAACTTCCACACAGGAGTTGTCTGCAGACGGTCCTGCAAGGAAGCTCATTTATTATAATAGTGGCTGCTCCTCTGTGCTTTCCTGCCATTAATAGTAAATAACGCCATCTGCTTCACGCCATTCTGAATGCAGATGTTCCATATTCTGTTGAAATTGCACATACGGGTCAATTGGCTTTTCCCTGAAGGATTCTTGATCACGGCTGTGGCGTTTGTGAGAGCTGCACAAAGGCTCCCACATTAAGGATCCTCACGGCCCGAGGAGGAGCGGCTCCTGTGTCGGCCGTACGTCGGCGAAGGCGTCGGCCTGATTGCAGCCGTAGGAGGAGGCCGTCGGGCTGAGATGGGATCTCTAATCATCCTGGACCATTACACGCATCCTCCACTTTGAGGAGTGGACTTAAAAGTAATGCTTCCTGCTGACTGCAGCACTCTACACCAGACTTTACAAGTCCTGTTTGCTTTCTGTCATGAGCCTCACAATGACACTTGACACTTCTTTTTTTTTTTTCCTCCAATGCTCCGGAATGCTCTGTGACTGTAGAATGAGAGTTCTTTAGTTAAATCACATTGCAAACATTCCCTTTATGTGAAAACAACTTTACCTAATATGTTAACATATGAAGAAACAGCAGAAACTTTCAGTTGCGTTTGTTAAAACACAATCACTTAAAGTCTTTCAGAGTAAACTACATCCATATAGATGATCATAGATCAGAATCAGAATCCTTTTATTGTCATTGTTGCTCAAAGAGCTTGTGATACGATAAAAAATCAGGTTCTAGCCAATAAAATATAATAAAATAAAAAAAAATAATATATATATGTGTGTGTAGACAAGCGTCAGAATATATACATGGATTCTACAAGTTAAAACAAAAATAAAAGGTAATATATACGTTTATAATATAAATAGTTTAATATATATCTTTAATATATTTGTAATACAAGTATAGGTATTAATATATATTACCTTTGGGACACTAAAAACACAAATTATTTAAGAAATACGAGGTTTTTTTTTGTGTTTTTATACCCGGAAGTAAAACGACTCGACCTTTGAGGCTCCGCCTTTCGCTCCCACCCACTGCATGACGTCAGCCTGGAGCTGGCCTATATATTGTTTTTTTAAAACATGGATGTAGGACGTAGGCCTACATACAGTTCAGCTCGGAGGTTTGTCCCCAAAATTTGGTACAGACGGAGTGGTAAAATTCAGTCAAAAAATGCAGACAACAACATCAGATGGAGATTTCAGGATTTAATAAAATGATGTCATATAATCTCTGTATCATAAATCCTTTTCGCTTTCATGTGGATCCATTTACCTTTCAGCTCAATAATCCACGTTTAAACCAGTTCTACCAGTTCAAGCTGGTAGCTTTTCTGGGGAAGTGTTTGTGTTAGCCTGGGGGCGGAGCAGACTTTTTTGGAGGGGGCTGTCTCAATCTGTGACATCAGCACGTGAGGACCCGCCCATTTCTGCTGCTGAGACTGCTCGGCGGTGCAGTCATCCACAGCGTGCATTAAAGACTTCATCTGGTTTTTCCCATTTGTATCATTATAAAATAAATGAATATTAAATCATGTTTTAGAACTTTAATCTTGATATTTATTTGTTTTTTTTTTCCTTTAAGATCGCTTTTTCACAAAAAGCAAACTATTTGATCCGTGGTCCGGCGCGTTGTCACGGTAACACGACAAGCGATGGAAATGCTGATTGTCACGATAGGTTGAAGGAAGTATCAGTTCAAGGAAAAAGTTCACCTTTTACCGCTTGTTTTTGAAGGAAAAAGTTGTTTTAATCTTTTAAAGCAGTGATAGAGAGCAGTGACTGGAATGTTTTGGTTTTTGTTTTCTCTGTTTTGCAGGTCCGCAGGTTTGTTTTCTTGGAGTAAAACTGCAGATATAAAAGTTTTTAGACTTCTGCTTATCTCACTGTCCATGTTTTTTGTGCTCACAATTTATACTTTTGGGTTAACTTTATAAAAAAATGTAGACAATAAAAATGAAGGAAAATTTTCTCTCTGACCTGTTTTTGTTCAAAAGCTGCATATTGTCATCAAATGTATAGTAAAACATTGCAACTAATAATTATGAATCACAACACAAATGAATCTGATATATTACCTGAAAGCCTTAATTAAAAAAAATTAAGAATAGTACTAAATGTTTTGTGTGTAAATTTCATTTTATGATTATTTGCGAATAATACGTTTCCGGCAAATACTGTAGCAAAAAAAATAAGTAAATAATTGGGATTAATTTATCCTCATTTGCGATTAATTGGTTAATTAATTGATTATTACTGGATTAGTATGGAGTGAATTGGACCTTTACGGTGACTTTCCCTATTTTTTTAACACTGCAATGAATATCAGGTTGTTGTTGTTGTTTGTTCCGTATTGATATACTTATAGTTGGGACGTTCTTATGTTGATGTCTTTTCTTTGTGTTATTACAGATGATCTGGTATATTTGTTTACTTTCTGTTAACTTAAAGCAACAGCTGCTGTGTTCCAGATCTCTCTTGGTTTGTTGGTTTCATCCTGATTTACCAAGGAATTTGAGTTTAGGACCTATTTCAATAGCAGATTTTTTTTTAACTTTATTTGATGTTTTTATTTATCAATTTTTTTAAATCCAACACTTTTAGATAGATTTAGGTGTTATTTGATAGTTTATTTGTTTGTTTGTTTGTTGATTTATTTTTCAGATTAATATTTTTGTGATATAAGACAAGATGATAAAAACCCGTCCCCAGGATTAACAAAAGACAAAAAAATCAAGAAAATACAAATAAATACAATGACATTTGACAAAATAAATAATTAGTATTTAGCTAAACTCTGTTTTTTTTTTATTTGTGTATTTACAAGGCCTTTGTAGAGAAATGATAGAAAATTGTCCATGTGTTTTATTGTGCAGAGGTTTATAAAAAAACACATTAAAATAAGATCTTTTACATTTTAAAATGACTTTTTTTCTAAACGTTACCTTTTAGGCTCCAGCTGGAACGCGTGGCTCAAAGATCATGAGCTGCTTGAGTTAAACTACCAGATCTCTGCTTTCAGTCTAAATCCGGATCTTTTTTCAAACCCACCTGTCCTTCAGGCGTGTGTTCCAGTAACAAAGTGCATTTTCAGATCTCATTTTCCAAAAATCGGAGGGTCTTTTCCTCATAAACTAATCCCATGTCTTTCTTGTGGTCCACAAAGATAAAGCGAGCGTTTGGTCCTTGGAAGACATTGATCTATTTTTGGGTTATTCAGAGGCTACGGCTGATCAGTTCCAGGTTCTGAGCCGAGAAAAAAAATCAAAGATGACTTTGGCTTCAAACGGGATCTTGAACCCTTGAACTCTGTTGATGTCACAGCGAGCAGAGAAGAAAGGATGTGGAATCGACTGCGGGATTCGTCTCCTGCATTTGCTATAAGTTTGAGGAGAAACTTTGACAGCACTTTAAGGGTGGATGTGTCGGTGCGCGGCGCACGCCGAACCCGTTTTACGTCTGTCACCGCGCGGCCCGCTCTGACCCCCTGTCACATTTGGGTTTGTATACAGAGGTGCCGGAGTTTTCCTTTGATGGCCGCAGCCACGTGCGTTACGAGCTGCCGTCGCCGCTTCCCGCCCGGAGGACGTCCGTCCAAGTCCTGGTCCGCACTCGCAGACACAGCAGCGCCCTCCTCAGCCTGGTGTCCCGGGATCAGACCGAATACCTGCGACTGGAGGTGAGTCTGCATGCTGGCGGTTTGGATCACTGTCATGTGACTCACAAGTGAAGACGGTTTTATTTGTTCTATTATATACAAATAACTTACAGTAACCCAGCAAGTGGAGCCTTTCTTTCAATTAAAATGCAATTCCTGTCCCGAATGACACATTTACAGATAAAGTGAAATAACTCTTTGGTTGTTTGGGTCTTAAATCAGTTTGTCATATTTTTCTAAATAGACAGACGTTGAAATAAGTTCTTGTTGGGAAAAAATGGTAGAACTGTTTGACTAAAAAAGAACTTTTTAAAGAATATTGCTTAAAGAAAAGCACTTTCTTTATATGCAGGAGGAAATATTGTGGTTTTAAAGTCAGATCTGACTTTGATCATCACACCAGCAACAAATAAAAGATGAAATAACCAAGAAAACAATGGTTCCTGTGTAGCTGCAGCAGCAGCAGCAGCAGCGATGACTTCAAACCGGAGCACCAGGACTGAATGCATTAGCAATATTATTTGGTTATTTGCCTCGAGGGGCTCATTACTCCCACCGGTTGTTCTCTTTATGCTCAAATTGCACTTTCATATTTGCTCATTTGAAAGAAAGCCTGTTTTGTCTTGATCCGACTCGGCGGCGTGCTGTGACCTCATGCATTGATCAAACCTCGGAGCCGGTACTGATGATGATTGCTTTCTGGACCACAGCTGCCACCGCGGTGGAAGCTCTCCAGCCGACTCTGTCCATCATCCGTCCACCTCTGCTTCCCATCCTGCTCCACGCTTCCTCCTAAATGTCACAGTACTTCCTCAGCACAACCCCACGGGGGGGGGCAAGTTCACATCATTAATCCACCACACAAAGGGCATTTGTTCCTGGGTGCAGACAGCATGGAAATATCTGTAATCTTAGAAAATGGATTCCCTGCCGTGAAACATAAACCTCCTAACAACATGCTTTAAAGCTTAGCAAAGGCCAAGGCGCAGAATTTATGATTTTATTGTAATTTTTCTGTTTCCTTATATTAAAAAACGCTGGACGCGGAAGGGAGGCCTACTCCGTTCGGCACCCATGTGGACCTATGGTATGGATCGCTCAAGGCGCAGAGCGCCGCGGTCTTGCGCGAAATATTCACGCCGGGCAGCGGATCGTTCTGATCTATTTTTTGCGCGAGCTGAAGGTGATCCGTGTCAATTCTGGGAGGAATTTACAAATCTGGAAAATAAAATCTGGTTTATTTTAAAAACTGAACCAATTTTTCACAATAAAACACAGCAATTGATAAATGCGATCATGTTTTTGTATCTAAACAGACTGTAGAGATAAAAATAAACTATATATATAATCTACAATCACAAAACACACACACACACACATATATATATATATATATATATATATATATGTGTGTGTATATATATGTATAATGTCCAATCACAAAACACACACATATATATACATATATATATATATGTGTATATATATATGTGTATATATATATATATATATATATATATATATATCTGTGAGTGTTTTGTGATTGTATATTATATATATCACAAAACACACACACATTTATACATATATATATGTATAATGTACAATCACAAAACACACACATATATATACATATATATATATATATATGTGTATATATATATATATATATATATATATATGTATATATATATACACATATATATATATATATATATATACGTGTATATATATATATATATATATATGTATATATATATATATATATATATATATATGTGTATATATATATATATATCTGTGTGTGTTTTGTGATTGTACATTATACATATATATATATATGTATATATACACACACAATATACAATCATGCTATCACAACACATACACTTCTCTCTGTGTTTCTCAATGGCAGATAAATTAAAGAATTGCAGGCCTATTAACTACCTGCTTCTTCTTAGCAGAAAAACGGGGTCATATTTTTAGGATATGTACTCATCCATGATGGCAAAAACATAATAAAGCTCTAGCAGAAACGCTTGTCAACCGCCTGGTAAAATGCGCATCTGTTGTGAATTGTAGGAGAGCGCGGATACCGCACACACTTTGCCCTGCGGCGTTTCCGCGCCGCTTCCGTGGTCAGTGTTAACCTAGTTTTGGACTTTTTAAGTTGTTTTCCAAAAATGTCCAATAGGTGGGAAGCGTCAAAACAGTTAAAGCGAGATATTAAAATTAGCTAAAAGCCTTTTAAATCATTTTAACCTTTCAAACATTTATATATATATATATATGAGCCAAAAATGAAAAAAAACACTGCATCCGTAGAAGGAGAACGCAACAATATTACATTTTTATTTCATAATTGAGAAAAACAATATTAAATAAAATTCCCAAACCCCCTTAAAGGGCCACATATAAGACAATTGACAGAATAACAGCCGAAGTGCATGACCGCATAACTAAGAGGGAAGTGAAAAAGTGGGGCTTGTTAGAAACGAAACTGCACAGAGAAAATCTCTTCTCTCCAAAGAAAAGCATCGCAGCGCAGCTCAGGAATCCAAACAAAGCCACAAGATCGTTAAACATAGTTGTTTGGACAGAAAATGCCCCACTTGGAAGCATGTGTTTGTGGAGATTCTCCGTCTTCCAGGTCATGTTTTCACAGGATTCTGGTCTCCGGACCAGCTGGGCTTTAAAGAGAGGTCTAGAAGGAGTTCAGCTGCTCATCTGGGTTTCTGCTCCAGCTCTAACTGGGGAGAATTCTGGGTTTTTATGTGAGGACTGCTACAGACGTGTGACTAAAAGTTCAGTAACTTTAACTTGAGAGCAGATGTGACAATCAGCCAACAATCCAGTGTCAAGTCCTGTTGGTGGGGCTCCAAAGCTTTTGTCAAAGGTTTACTGTTTGTGTGAGGGGATGTGAATGGAATATGACAAATTGTGATGATTTATAGAAATGGGATTAAACATCCTTAGATTTTTGCAAACATATTTTTTTGTGCCACTTTCCATGAAAAGTCCGTGCAAACATGTATAGACCACAATATCCGACATCCGTGTTCTTTGATCGTGCGCTGAAAGTTCAACCAGTTGAACTTTTTCACTCTTAATTGCAGCAACACAGGGACGTGGTCTGCAAATTAGCTGTTAGCTAGATGACATAGGTTGTATTTGAAATTGTACAATGTTTTTTATTGTCCTGTCCCTTTTAAATAAATAAATAGTAACACGGCAGTGAATGACGAGTGACTTGGATTTGGTAGAGACGTATGGGAAGCGTTCGTTTCAAAATGCGGAAATACCAAACGTTGAGAACATGATCATGAATGAGAAATGATTTATTGCGTTTTCTTAGCCAACTAAAATATTAGTTAAATACCAAAATTAGCCTAACAAACTGATAAAAAGCCTAAATTAGCCAAAATAGCTGGCATGTAGCAGAAATATTAGCTAAACTAGCCTAAAAAAACCTTAATAAATACCTAAATAGTCCAAAAAGCTAGCAGAATGCCATTATGACTTTAAACTTTACTGCGTTTTGACTCCATAGAATATAAAGTAACGACTAATCGAATATTAAATAACTTGTCGACTTTTTTAAGTCGATTAGTCAAATCGAGGCAGCCCTCGTAAATACATACAAATAACATCAACCTAACAAGTTACCCTTAGAGTTTTCTATTTGATGGCATCAACTTTCAATCTTTGTCTTTTATTCTGGAGGATTTTGACAAACAATGCTCCTAAGTGACTCTTGGTAGCTCCAAAACACATCTCGTAAACTTCAAATACTCCACTATTTCAATGTAAACAAGGATCCACTGCCCTGACCGGAAATGATTGAACAGTCATGTAGCAAATGTGGAAGTAGATCATCCATACAACCCGTTATATATGATACCAGATGATACCACATGTGGCCGGTGTGAATATGGCATCACATTAGAGATGTACAAACTCTTTGACATGCTGCAACTTGTCGACTGCTTATGCAAAGAAAACGTCTTTTCATAAAACTAAAATAAAGTGTTGCATATTGGTGCAAAGCTGCTTCAGAATTCATTTGATTTACTTTACACACTCTAAAAAGTAAAACACTAATTCAACACAAAAATGTATGTTAACGATTTCCAGAATTTTTAAGTTGAGCCAACCACTGGTGGAATTACATTGATTCAAAGAACTATTTTGAAGTAATTTTTAACTTATCTTTATTACAAGTATTTAAGTTTATCCAGCATGACATTTTAAGTATCGCAGTTCAACTTTCACATTCTGGTTTTTTTTTTACATATTCTGCGTCCTGATTGTATTTTTACCGCGTCGATCTCCTCCGTGCCGCGTCTCCTGCCTCGCCAGATCTTTAGAAAACTTCCATCTCGATCACATCTTTGTTTTCAAGCTGGACTGATTAGAGTTTAAACAAACTGACTTTAAGAGTTTAAACAAAAGACAAACGTGAAAAAAAAAGTAATGTCAGAAAAGTGTAGAAAGTGTGACTGCTTTAAAATATCTAGAACACGTGTCAAAGTCAAGGCCCAGGGGCCAGATCAGGCCCTCCGGGTAATTCTATCCGGCCCTCCAGATCATTTTATTTCATAGTTATTAATGGCCTGATGCCCCACCATCTTGCGCTTATTTTTAACTTGTATAATTTTGACAGAATATATTTTCATGGAGAGTAAAATATTGAAAATGATTTAAGGTTTAAGTTGATTTATTCTGGAATAATATTCCTGTCTTTTTATTATTCAGATTTATGCTAAAAAGTCACAGTTTTAAAGTTTTAAAATATGGCATTTTGGGACTATTTTCTACGATTTTTTAGGCTATTTTGGAGTTTAGCTAACATTTCAGCTATATGCTAGCTGTTTTGGCTAATTTTGACTTAAAAAAAAATTTTTTTTGGGCTGTTTAGAGTGAGAATAATATTACATGCACGATATTTTGGCTAATTTAGGCTTTTTTCAGTTTTTTAGGCTATTTTAAAGATTAGCTACTTTTTTTCTTTAGTTTTTTTAGTTAATTTGGCATTTAGCTAAAATGTTACCTGGCTATCAAATTCAGTATTTTTAGATATCAATTTCAGCATCTTCAACTCTCAGAACTTAAGGTTTTAAAGTTTTATCCTGTTCGGCCCGCGACTTAAGGCGTGTTTTGGATTTTGGCTCCTTGTGCGATTGAGTTTGACACCCCTGATCTAGAAGAACTACTACTACACTGTAATGAAACAATTGAATAGTAGTTGAAGGAATGTGAACTGTGGCGTTAAAGGGTTCACACTCCAACGTAAAGACTCACTAGATGAGACAGTGTGTTCATTGTTGCACACCTGCTGTCTGGTTTTGCTTATATTCCTGTAGGATTTCCAGAGTATTGATTGACAGATTGACTATTTCCTGACTGGTTTCTAGTTTAACTTTCAAAACATTTGCCTCTGCAGCAAACCTTTAAATAATTGGATTGTGTTTATTTCAGATTTTGATATAACTTTTTTTTTATTTTAAATTACTTAGAATGCGGCGCTAAGAATATTAATTAAAAATAATAACAACGTTGTTATTTGCTGGGACACTATCAGCAGGTGACATCCCACCTCCAAGCAGATCCGAGTCAGCAGGTCTCTCATAATGAAGGAAGGTAGGTGTTAATGAATTAATGGTCTCCTCAGAGGAACGCTGGCAGCACCCTGTTTTTCTGTCTGGGTGACACTTGCTGATTAAAGTCCCGTCCTCCTCTGGATGCTGCTTTGCTAGTCTAATGCCTCCTGAAGGTCACAGTGTTTGCCTGATTAACTGCTGTGTTGACTGACAGAGACAAGTCCTCAGCGCGCCGCGGGTCAGCGTGGGGGACACATTTGCTATTATTTAAAGAGTATCTGCATGTGTTATCATATTTAAATACATGCGTTTCTGTTTTCCTGCAGAGAGCGCCTCCTACGCTGCAAAATGAGGAAGCCTAAGAACAGGAAAAGAGCGCAAATCTTGAGGAGAGAAATCACTAGAAACTAGTAAAACGATCTGTTCAGACAGCGAGTCGTTTTACTGAACAAGATATCTAATAACAATTTGAAATCTAGAAACGAGGAGTTCCAAAGAAGCATTCAAAAAGGGAAAAATTAGAAAAAAATTTAGCTGTTAGCTGGGATTACCTCAAATGAAATGTTATAAAGCCCAATAAGAAGATTTTTTTTTCTCAGAAAATTGTCGTTTTTTTTTGTTTTTTTTTGTAGTTGTCATGTACCCACTTAGCTGCGTTTCCAATGACTATGAAATTCCACAAATTGCATTTGTGATAATAAATTCGTCTAATGGAAACACAACAATTTCAAAAAGTTTTTGGACTTGTAGGAGGCGGTCTTAGTATCAGCACTGACATATTTCACAAAGCTGGAATGGAAACGTTTTTTAATAATGAAATGAGTCACATGACCAACAGGAACTGCTCCGCCACAAGAGGTCCCACAGCATTTTGGATCCACGGCTCCTCTGTAAAAACCACCATTTCCTAAAATCTCTTCATCCGTAGCCCCTCCCACGTAGCTTACCTCTCCATGGCCTGAATGAGACGCCGACGTCTCCTTTGATAGATGATGAGCGCTAGAAATTTGAATGCATCTCCTGTAAATCAAAGTATTTTTCACTTCCATGTTTTTCAAAGACTAGTGACTTGAGTTGGTTTGTGTTTATTCGCATAATTATGATTTAATGGAAACTGTAAATGAAATTTAGTTTTTTTCTGATATTTCTAGAATTTTCATAAAGTTTTGCACATATTTGCAAATAAAAAAGCAGCTGAATCTAGTTTTTTTTTTTTTTATGCTTTTTATTTTTCAATTTTCATCATTAAACACAAATGAACAATAGAACAATACTGGAAATAAGATGTATGCACAAACAAGGTACACAAACAAATAAACAAACACAGAGAAAAGAGAAAAAAAAAAAAAACAGAACAGCTGGAGAGAATAGTGACAAGTGGAAACCAGTTCCATTTAAGGTGATTCAGGGACATCCGAAGTTTTCTATCAGTCCGGTAGTTAACAGTGCAAGCAGAGTTTTTCAAGACAAGTCAATGAGAGTGTGATCAAAATAAAACAAAATGTTACATAGACATCTGTACATTATACAAATGCTCTCATCATAATGGCAGAAATATTTACATTAACATAGTCAAGGAATGGCCTCCATGTTTTCACAAATGAATCTGTTTTGGAGTGTGAGAGACAGGTCAAATAGTCCAGTGGGATATATTCCATTATTGTCCTCTGCCATCCTGAAATTGAAGGGGTTTTGTCTGAAATCCAGTTCTGAAGTATATTTTTCCTTGCACAGAATGTAAGAATATTATAGAGCTTTTTATGATACATGTTAGCTAGAAAGACCTAGAATGAGGGAGACCGGGTCAAACTCGAGGTCTGTTTTCAAGATTTTGCACATTTCAAGCAAAACATTCCTCCAGTATTTCTGTATCTTAAAACATGACCAAAAATAATGCGTAAGGTCACCAATTTCTGTTTTACACTTAAGGCAGAATGGGGAGACATCCGCTCTGTATTTGGAGAGGCGGTCTGGGGCAATATGTGCGCGGTGTAGTATCATAAGTTGTGTTGCCCTTGTCCGGTTACACACTGTTATTTTCTTTGCGTTGTCCCAAATATTCTCCCACATCTCCTCAGTTATTGCCACACCCAGCTCCCTCTCCCAAACCCCCTCAGTCCTTATCATGGAACCAGCCCTGGAGCAGCTCCTTAGACCAGCATAAAAGGCTCTAATGGAGACATCCCCCTGTCTGAGCAGCACCAGTTTCTCCATGTGTGTAACTCTTGCGTCATCCATCAATGAAGTATTTTTTAAAATAAAGTTTCTAATTTGAAAATACCGGAACAGGTCATTCTTTGATATATCATACTTCTCCCTCACTTGATTGAAGGACATGAGGGTGGGACCAGTAAGTAAATCCCCCAGCGTATGAATTCCTTTAGCCGACCAGCTTTTGAAGGCCGCATCCAGAGTGCCAGGAAGGAAGTCGGGATTATTGGCAAGTGGAGTGAAAACTGAGGTAGACCCCGATCTGCCCTCCATTTGCTGTGCAATTCTCCATGCTCTAACTGTATTGACAGTAATAGGGTTACTACATTGTTTTTTAATACATTTTAGCTGCTTGATGAAAAGAAGATTTCTTAGAGGGCAAGCAGAAAGGGATTTCTCAACATCCAGCCAGATTGAGGAAGTATCATCCCTAACCCAGTCAGAAATATACCTCAAATGGGCACTCAATTGATACCTTCTGATATCAGGAAAGTCCAGTCCACCCATAGCAGACGGGAGCTGCAGTGTAGACAGCCTGATCCGGGGCTTTTGGTGACGCCAAATGAAACTGCTAAACCAGCCACTTAATTTTTTCAGAGTTTTGTTGTTAAACAAGATGGGAATCATCTGTATTGTATAAAGTAGGCATGGAAGAGTGATCATTTTCAGGAGAGAGATCCGACCTAGCCAGGATAGAGGGAGAAGGCGCCACCTCTCCAGGTCTTGCTTTATTTTGTCGAATAACGGGTCAAAATTAGTTCGAAATATCTGATTAAACTTAGGCGTGATATGTATACCTAGATATGTTAAACCCGCAGGGGACCACTTGAATGGGAAAGGATTGAGTTTATCAGGTTGTTGTTGCAAATTGCCAAGGGGCATCGCCTCTGATTTGGAGAAATTAATTTTATATCCCGAGAAGGCAGAGAACCTAGCAATGATTTGACCTAGGCGTGGGACTGAAGAGGAAGGTTTTCTCAGAAATAATAATACATCGTCTGCATATAAAGTAATCTTATGTGATTTCCCATCCAGCTCTAATCCAGTCAGTAAAGGGTCTTGTCTAATGGTCTCTGCTAATGGTTCTATTGCCAGCGCAAACAGAAGAGGAGACAGGGGACATCCCTGTCTACAACCCCTCTGGATAGTGAAATTTGCTGATCTTGAACCATTAGTTATAACTGCAGCAAGTGGTTGTGTATATAAGACCTTTATCCATTTAACAAAATTTTCACCTAAACCAAACCTTGAAAGTGTAGAAAATAAATAAGACCATTCAACACGGTCAAAGGCTTTTTCCGCATCCAGGGATATTACCAGACCATCTAAAGCCTGTTGATCAGAAAGTTGAATAATATTTAGAAGTCTTCTAACATTGTTATACGAATTGCGGCCCTTTATAAAGCCAGTTTGATCCTCCTTCACAATAAGTGGCAGAAGGTCCTCCAAGCGTTTTGCTAACACTTTGGAGAGAATTTTAAGGTCAGAATTTAACAAGGAGATTGGTCTATATGAGGCACACTCCTCTGAAGGTTTGCCTCTTGAAGGTTTTTGCCCTTTTTTTAGGATAAGTGGAGATGTTGCTTCTTTCTCAGAGATGGTGGAGGGTTCCTATCTCAAAGGAGTGATTGAACATATTTAACATAGGCTCCACTAGTAGATTTTGAAATACCTTATAAAACTCACCACAGAGACCATCACTGCCTGGGGCTTTGCCCAACCGGAGGTGGCTAATAGCTTGATGCAATTCAGGAGCTGAGATCGGGGCACTTAATTTCGACCTTGAATCATCCGAAATAGTTGGAAGATTGATTTCGGCGAAAAAAGCGTCCATAAGGGTTTTGGCATTGCTAGTGTGTTCTGATTCATATAAATTTGTGTAAAAGCTTCTGAAAGTGTCATTAATAAATTTAGGGTCTGATGAGCAAATCCTTGACCCATCAGTAATTGATTCAATCATTTGATTTGCCCTTCGCTTTTTTGTTAAGTTAGCTAGATATTTTCCTGGTTTGTCTCCGGATTCAAATAATTTTTGTCGAGCATATGCTAGTTTTTTCCCTGCATTCTTTGTTAAAAGGGAGTCTAACGTAGAGCGAATGGCAACAATTTCTTTTAGTTTGGCTGCTGTGGGCTTTTTAACATAGTCCTTTTGCGATTCTTTTAGTCTTTTTTCCAGTAAAGATTGTTGCTCCAGATTTTGGCGCCTTTTAGTCGCAGAATAAGATATTATTAAACCCCTAATATAGGCCTTTGCAGTCTCCCAGAGCAAAGAAGGGCTGTTAACAGAAGGAGTGTTAATTGAGAGAAAAGCCTTAAGCTCTGTTGATAAATATGTTATAAATGCTTGATCCTGCAACAGATTAGAGTCCATTTTCCAGTTTACAATGTTTTTTGGTTGTTTCTTAAATGAGATGTCTAAATATACTGCTGCATGGTCTGATATTACGATGTCACCAATTGAACAAGAAACTACTGATTGTAAAAATTGTTTAGGGACAAAAAAATAATCAATTCTAGTATAGCATTTGTGAGGGTTAGAAAAAAAGGTGAACTCTTTTTCTACTGGGTGAAGTGACCTCCAAGCATCCACATAGCCAAAGTCCTCGCATAGACCAGAGATTTGGTTTGACCGTTTTGATGGGAGTGAGTTGCTGGCTGGTAATTTATCTATCAAGGGGTTCATGAGACAGTTAAAGTCACCTGCTATGACTGTGTTTTCCACTGCAAAGTCAGATAACATGGTAAAAGCTTCAGTTAAAAAGTTGAGAGGATGGCATGGAGGACAATAGACGTTCAAGAAGGCAAATTGTTGAGCATTCAAGGAGGCTAGAACAAGTACAAATCGCCCATACTTATCTTGAACACATTTAGACACTTTTATTGGTAGATTCTTTCTGAACAATATTGCCACACCTCTACTTTTATTAGTGAAGGAGGAGAAATGGACCTGATCAAAGCCGCACTGCCGTAATTTTAAATGCTCTTCCTCATTAAGGTGCGTTTCCTGAAGCATAGCAATGTCAACTTTTTCCTTTCTAAGGGCTTGCAAAATTTTTTTCCTTTTGATAGGTGAGTGACTTCCCTTGATATTCCAAGTGCACAATCTTAGTGTGTCAAGGGCCATAGTGTTCATCCGTTGAAAACATATAAACTCCAAAATGCACTGTAGTTCTTTTTTTGAGTCTGTACCTGAATGTAACCCAGCAGAAAACAAAAAACATGCATGACACAATACATCTAACAGAAACAAACGTGCCAACAGCACTACCAAGGAAACATTTCCCACTCAGGAACCAGTGGGATACCATACTCCTCTCCCTACTTTACACTACTATTCACAATTAGCTTTCCCCGAAGCTCCCGTCGAGGGATACCACTAGAATTATGTTGGTAATAACTACCACATGTTCAAAAGTATTATGTTACAATGGAGGAAAAAAAAAAAAAAAAAAAAAAAAAAAAAGGGGGGGGGGGGGGGCAATAATGAAAATAATGATCTCTTAAAAAGGAGAGGGGCAGCATTTAAGCATCATAAACAGGTAACAGAACACCCCTCTAAAAATAAATAAATACATTATGTAGAAAGGAGAGGAAAAGAAAAAAAAAAAAACCTCCGGAGAGGCCGGTGTGACTCACATGCAAATTACTTCAGAGTAGCAATAAAAGCCATGGCTTTTTCCGGTGAATCAAAGCTCCTGGCTTCCCCATGGTGAATAATTTTCAGCGAGGCCGGGTAGAGCATCATATACTTAGCACCGATGTCCCGCAGACGTTTTTTCACCTCATCAAATCCTTTCCGCTTGCGCACAACTGCAGCTGACAGATCCTGGAAGAACATGATGGTTGAGTCCTGAAACTTTACAGTCCCCCTGCGTCTTGCAGCGTCGAGGACCCTCTGTTTGTCAACAAAGTTGTGGAACCGTATCAGGACGGGGCGCGGCCGTTGATTCGGACCCGGTTTAGGAGCGAGGGTGCGGTGCGCTCTTTCGATTTTGATCCTCCCGGCTTTCGCCTCAAGCCCGAGCAGGTTGGGGATCCAGCTCCCAAAAAATGAAACTGGATTACTTCCCTCCGCCTCTTCTGGTAAGCCGATAATCCGTATATTTTTCCTTCTGCCTCTGTTCTCCAGGTCGTCAATATGCTCGGTCATGGCTTGAATTTGGCTTTCAAGTAACGTAGTCCGTTTTTCGGCCAAGTCGGCTGTGTGTTCAGTTGCTGAGATCCGGGTTTCCACCTCGGTCGTTCGTTCCTCGATTTCTTTCAGCCGTTGGGAATGGGTTTCCAGCAACCGAGAAAGTGGCCCCAGCCTCTCGTCGATCACCTTGGTTATGTTGGCCGTTATCACTTGTATAGTTTGGCGAAAAGCCGGGTCCAGGGCACCGTCGGCTTCACTTTCTGCGTGTTGCTCTTCCACCACCGGAGGAATGCTAGACAAGCTAGCAGTGGCTTCGAGTTTGCTCGTCTTGGCAACTTTTCTGTTTTCTTTCGATGGCATGTTGTCCCGGCACTTCAGAAAATATTCATCAATGCTCATACTTTAAAGTACTACTAAAAGGAAGACGCAAGTGCCAAGTTTGGCAACTTTATGTTGAAAAATCAAAGAAGTGGTACGGAGCTCGGTGAAAACCAACCACTCTCTACGCCGCCATCTTGTTCCCCCTGAATCTAGTTTTTATCATAGTGAAAATTAAATTGTTTAGAAAGTAGAAATTAGTCATTTTAAAACCAAATGTGAACAAAATGAGAATCTATGTACAAGTTGGGTCATTTGAATAGATAAAATCTGAGAACTAGAACTTATTCTGGAAAGATAAATCATTTTCAATGACAATGATTGTCATTTGCTGATGAAGTTTTTCTATTTTCATGAGTATGGAGCAAAAAGTTTTTTTAGATTTTAGCTCTTATTGAGACAAACAATTCCCGACTGCAATGAATTTTAGAAAAGCTTTGAAAGGTTTAAAGCAAAGAAAAGCTAAAGAACTAAAAACCTGGAAAAATATTTTCAATTTTCAAACCTTGTCTTATTTGAAAGCATCAGATCCTGTACGTCCTGCTATTTTCTAACATAAATGATGGTTATTTTGCTTCTAGCCCAGACATGGGCAAACTACGGCCCGCGGGCCAGATCCGGCCCACCCCCACGTTTAGTCCAGCCCGCTGAACAATCTCAAGTAGGCATGATTTTTTTTTTTTTCCAATCTGGCCTCACAGATCAAGACCCACATAGAACGTGACACATAGAATTCACGTCTCACTGATTCTTTCAGAGCATTCTGCTGCTGCGTTTTTTTCTTTTTTTTTTAAACAGCGCAGTCTGTTCTTTGGCCTGATTGGCTGGTGACCTTATCAATCAAATCCTCTCTGCCGCGTCTCCATGTGTGCAGCTCTGCTGATCTGCGTAGATTATGGCGTTTTTTAAGGCGACATTCCGGCCCACACGAGCGCTTTCTGCTTCTGTGCGCACGTGTTTAATCTCTGTTCTGTTTAAAGTCCTGGTGTGCGAGAGACTGTAAACTTTCTCCTACGGGCACGAGTGATGCGTGAGCGCCAGCACAGGCTCAGTGAGCGCGCACGACATTTTGGTCACGTGCGCTCGCAGAGGATCTTTCTGTACGCCAGGGAAAAATGACTTAAGAATTGTGGGCGGAGACAGAGGGCTGCACTGGTGTCCAGCTGCAGCAGAAGACAAAAGAATTTGATTGTTTTATTACCGCTGGATGAGAGCTCAGAGCTGCAGGACACTGCCGCACAGCTGCTCAGTTAACATTAACTGTGAGGAGCTGCAGCCTCCAAAGTCTCAGGGATTCTGAAGGAGCAGAAGTGGGTTTAGGTCCGGGTAGTTCGCCCGGCGGTTAGGGTCATTTCAACCGTGGGTCTCTACCAAATGAAGTGGACGGATGGGGGAGTGGACCGAATCTACTATATCAATTATTTAAAGTCAGTCATACTGTGACGTTATATAACACACCTTTTAGTATAGGTGTATAAAATTCATGCATTTAAAAAAAATAATAATAATATTTGTCTGAATTGGGCAAAAAAAATGGTGAACACAAAACGTGTTGAGGTGAGAATTGGTTTAATCGACGCTTTAGGTGGGGAAATTTGCCAAAACGCCAGAAAGATTGACAAAAATCAGTCATCTGGTACCAAATTTACAAAAAAAAAGTTAGAAAATTAATAAAAAGAAAAAGAGGAGAAACCAGATAAAGAAAAAGGTAACCTTTCATAACAAAGAACAGAATAGGACAGGATGTTGATTATATTTTTTACATTTGTTAGGATTACTTTTTTCCTTTTATATATATATATATATTTCTACAAAACCGATGGATGCTGTCTGGCGTACTGCTTTTAAACTCTGTCTAAAATAAACTTTAACTTATTTGATTATTCTGCTATTGACATTTTATTCGTTTAAAGAGAGAATAAAGCATTTATTTGTAGTTTTTGGACAAATGCGATCTTTTATTTTAATAGAAGATGAACGTTGGATGCAGAACAGAAGACCCGCTGTGGAGGGCGGAGCTGTCTGCTATTAGAAATACTACAACCAGGAAATTGATTGTTATTTTATTTTTTTGGAATGGAAACTGACATTAATTTTTTTCTACAAAAATGAGCGTTGTCTAATAAGACTAATAATAGAGAAACATCAGAAGGGTCCCGTCATTGAGCTGTGATGTATCACTGAAAAAAGTTCAACATTGGATCAATTAACAACATTTCTGTAATTTTTTACATTTTAAATTATAAGGCGTCATCAATTATACATTTCGACCTCAATGGTTTACTCAACTTAAAAGGTTAACTTGATAAAAGCTTATATTTTATATTTATAGATCCAGTATTTTACTTTTTACAGTGTAAATGTGGCCCAAAAACATCTATAAATTTTGCCTGGGTTTTTTTTTCATTCAAAAACATATTAGTTTGTTGACAATTATTCTATTTTTTTATGAAATAATACCTAAAACTTTCATTCCAAAAGGTTAATTCAACATTTTTGGGATTTCCACAGCAAAATGAGTCAATTTTTTCCAGATGAAATGTTCTGTTTTTGCTTGATTTTTAAGTCTAGTTTGTGAATATAACATGGAAAATTGGTTGTGCTGATTAAAATGATACAAAATAAGCAAGCAGGCAGTCTTTCAAATTGAAAATACTGAGGTAAAGTAGACGAAAATGGGGTTTTAGGCCCCACAGGGTTCAACTGCAGGTCAAATTTGGGAAGTTCTGAGATGAAGCGATGAAGATGTGGTTTGAACTCCACCTGGAGGCTGCCGCTGTCGCTGCTGCGGGACGGCGGACTCACAGGGGGAGTTTCACACCTTAACGCCTTAGCGCCTCCAGCACGGTCCGACTGGTGTCCCACACAGGGAGGGGAGCAGGAGCCAAATCCCAGCACTCCGTTCAGCTTTAATGGGGGTTAAAATTCAAAAAGCGCTCCCCCCGGTGGATCCTCCACATAATTAAAACCTCATCAGGAAGCCTTGAGATGGGGCCTCGGCTTCCAGCTCCACAACCTTGGAGAGGACAGGAGGAAGGGGCGTGGGTGATGAGGATGAGGAGGGCGCTAAACACAGTTGAAGGGATGTGACTGTTTTGGCCCCTTTGACCGAGTTTGCCCTTCAAAGCTTCGGTTTATCTTTGTAACGTTGAGGAGGAGTGGGTGGTTAATGATGGCCGCCGACGTCTCCTTCACATCCCTCCTCCTCCTCCTCCTCCTCCTCCTCCTCCTCCTCTCATCTCGCCTCTGTTTACGCGGCAGCAGCCGCAGACAGAGACGGAGGGGAGGAAATTATGCTCAGTGGGACACTTGGAGGAACAGTTTGAAATTGAAATGAGAGCGACCCCCCCACCCCCCTCTCGTTCTTAAAACAGCCTTCGGTCATATTCCACTCTCATCCTGTTTTTTTTTATTTTTTTAGCTCAGAAATGTGCGCTGGATCCCGCCTTATTTACATGAACGCCAGCGTCCTAAGCAGAAGAAAATTAAAGCAATCTTCTTCTCTGACTAGCCGACGCTTCTCTTGTTTCCGCCGGTTTCTTTCTCCGTCTTTTCATTCTTCTCACTCGCGCCGTTGCTCCCGCCGGACCGGGCGGCGGGAAAACTCCGGCGTCGCTGACAGCGGGGTGTGTTTGCACGAGTCTGCAAATTGAATGTTAAAATGTCAGACTCTCCCTCATGCCATATTTATTTTGGAGCCACAGCAGCAGAACAAATGACAGCCACCCTCTCCTGCGGGGCTTTGTAATCATCCCGCGTGCCAGATGAAACTTTTAGAGCATCTTGAGTTCGAACCGGTGTTTTCAATTTCTCCTGCTTCCAAATGAAAGAGGATTACTGGAGTCTTAGTTTTACTGTGAGACTCATTCCTTCCCGCCTGTGTTTTCTAACCTCGTGGAGTTGATGGAGTTGTCGTTTTGGCCAGTTGGCCAAATTGGATTATTGATCCGCTTCTTTATTGCCCAAGCGGCATCTGTTTTCATCCTTTTATCCGTACCAGCTTTAAATTGTGCGCATTGTTCTCTGGTCACTCCAACATCCCATTTGCTTTCAATCGCCATAAGGATCGTTTCGATTTGATTTGCTGGGATTGCGAGTCTCCCGCTTCCATCGCAAAAATATTCAAGCGCTGCAAAGAACCAGGTTAGAGGATTTTACCCCGAAGGGGCCGCAGAAGTTCCAGATGACGCGTCTTCACGGGGAAACTTTGATTATTTTACTACTAGATTACTCTCAGCTGCAGGTGTCCGGGTCGGGGTTGGATGTGTGGCTGTAATCAGATCTTCTCTGAGTTTTGGAGATAGTTTTTGTACGACTACACGACCAGAAAAGCTTAACACGCCAAACTGCAATCCGACATCGCCACAGTCCAGCAGTTCATAATGTGTGGCGGAGCGGCCATCGCTCACTCGCAGCCCGACTGTCTGAACGGATGAAGCCATCACTGCACACATCTACACGATCACCTGGAAAATCTACTCACAGAGCCTGATGTTCAGCTGAAGTGTATCACTGGTAGAAGTAAAACAGAGTTTACTGATGCAGTAAGAGCTCACAATGATGAAACCATCTCATGAAATTGTGTTTAATTTGAATTAAACAAGAGAACCTCAGAAATCCATTATGTGATCTACTTGGTTTGTGATCTACTTCCATATAATTTTTATTTTTTTTTTTTTAAGAGAAATGGGGGCATGGGTCTGTACAGGTTCAGGTTAAATAGTTTTATCTGGGTGGTTTTTCCAGATTAATACTTGCGAAGATTTCTATATAATATTAATTATGGTATCAATTGCCAAAAATTCTGTTGGTCTTGGGGGAGGAGCTTAAACATTTAAAGGGACTTATCTGTAGATAACAGAGCAAAACTTCCAAAGTCAATTCATTATATATATTTTTATGTCTATAGATCAGGGGTCCTACACTGAATGACTCCCCCGGCGAGAGCCCCCCCAAGAAAAAAATAGCTTATGGTTGCCGTCTTCAATCCTATGATTGGCACATTTTTAGACATTATGTTTTGTCACCATCGAGTAGTTGTTTATGGTTAATATTATTCTTAAAAACTACCAACAGATTTATGAATATACTATTGCCTAAACATAGAACCCAACATGATGAAACAAAATAATAAACTTAATGCACACAGGCTCACAACTAATCCACTTTAACAGTTAAAATCTCCAGTTAACTGGTTAAAAAAATTAAAAATGTTAAGGTTAAAGTAATGACTAACCAGAAAAAGACAAGAAAATAAAGCTTGAAACCACTTTTTTATTTTGATCTTTTTTTTTTCTTTCTTTCTTTTGTAGCTGGACTACGTAATTTATGAAGTAATAAATCTCAAATAAAAGAAATTTTAATTTTCATTATTTTTGGTATTAATTGTACTATTGAAACTATAGGAACATTTGAATATTTCAAATAATATTTATTATCTGTAGTACATGTACAAGCACTGCTGTGCCCGCTGTTCCTTTGACTTTTTTTTTTTTTTTATATCAGCTGCTGTACCTCGCTGTCTGGGAGATGTAAACCCAAAAACTGAGATGTGCACGGATGTTTTTATTCAGATCTTCAAAATAAATAAACCTGATCTCAGTATCCGCGTCATCCATAACAAGTTTTTTTAAAGTTTCATAATGTAGACCCCACACGCTTTTGTGTCCCCCCATACATCCATTTAATTTGGTAGAGACCCGCCAGCACCATCTCAGTGAAATGCGTACATATTCCATGACTTTGGGAATACCGTGCATAATGTACGAGAAACGCGGTTTTTGCGTGAACATATTACGCACGGTTCTGAAAGTGTTAAAGTACCTTTTCCATATTTGAAACACCCCCTGGTGGACACGTGAGCATCAGAGACAGCCGCACAGACGTACAATTTGCTTTTAGAACCGTAACCGTAAATGTCATCCTAAGCGCCAGAGGTTGTCTGACCACGTGATCAAAACGAAACCTAAAAACCGTGCATATGATACGCCGTTGAAAACCATTTTGGACCCGCAGTTGAAGTGAAGTGTTCACAAACCTTTCCAACAGGGGCGCTTGCTCCACCAGGGGGCGCCAACTAGCTTGTTTCAGGCCGTTCCAGACGCCACACAGATAATAAACACCATAAAGGTCCAGTTTTTTTTTCCAGCTGAGATGCCGCCCCCTATGAACCGCCGCCCCGGGCTACTGCCCGCATTGCCCGTGCCTAAAACCGCTACTGCTGTAGATCCATATCATAAAACAATTGTCTCATTGGGCTTCATGCTGGTAATTTTACAAAAGTAGAAAGTCAGTCATAAAATGTAAACAATATCAGACTTAATCTAAACTGGTTATCCCCGCCCTTTGACCAGGGGTGATCAAACTCAGTCCTCGAGGGTCGGTGTCCTCCATGTTTTCCAACCTACCCGCCATTCAAGCTCCTTATTGGCTAAACGCACTTGATCCAGGTAATCAGCAGTAGATAAGGCCTAATTCCAGGAAAAAAACACATGAGGCGCCAACCTTCCACCAGAGGCAGTTTGGGGTTCAGTGTCTTGCCCAAGGACACTTCGACACATGGCCCTCAATCTACCGATCAGGAGCCGACCGCCATACTGCTGCGCCACGGCCGCCCCAATTTGAATTAGCTCATCTAACTCTACAACTACATGTTTGAATACTGTTCATCCAGATCAGCCGAAGGCGTGGTCCACGGCCAGGAACAGGAGCACAGATGATCCACCTGGAATCTGAAATCCCTCAGAAAGAAAAACAACACACGAATCACACTGCACCAAACACAAGCATGTAGAACTAAATAAAATAAACAGAAACTACCTGGTTTTCATTGTATTTATTTTGGACTCCAAAGAAGGATAAATATATTGTAAGTACAGTTAATATCCCAGTCGTAAGTGTAGTTTTTCTTCAGAAAAACAGAAGCTGAAAACTATGAATAGAAATGACCAAACTGCTAGTTTCTCATTGGTGAAAGTCACTAAAGTTAAAAACAACAAACGGAAGAATCAAATGAAACTTCTAGAAAGAGTAAAAGTTTTGTTTAGTTTTTCTACTTTGTACTCAAAACACTAAACAAATTAGCTTGAAAAACTAGGTTGCTATATAATAGGTGAACCTAAAAGATCTTAATTACCCCTGTGGGTAAAATAAAGGATCACATTTAGGAAAACACGAATGTATTTATGCCTTTCATTAGATCCCAGTGATTCTGATAGACTGAAGTCGTAACCTGGTTACTGCTGCACATTTCAGCTATTTTTGAAAGATTTGCTGCTCTGCTTTTTTCTCTTACATAAACGCCAGCAAATCCATTACAGGTTTTTTTTTTATGTCCATAAAGGCAACAACAGCAGTATTGACAGACAGTGTCAGGAGATGCAAATCAAAGCTCAAATCACCAAAGATTTTCCATTTTTCATAGTCGTGTCGCCATGACATCCTAATCCCGCCCGGTTCTAGATTGTGTGACTTGTTAGTTCGATGATGTGCTCTTAACTTGTCATGCAGTAATAGCAGGAGAGGATTTTGATGGATGGAGAGTGAAGGTCTTCTTTATTAAACTCTAAAAACATGTTGTCACAGCAGGTAATTCAGAACAGAGCAAAGACTACACAATACAAATGAACACTTGCAGGAACATCCAGAAATTTCTCAAAAATCTTCCATAATATTTTCTTGTTCTTGACCATTGACTGTATAGATACATGGACAGAGTGACTCCTCCCCCCGGTGTTTCAAACAGGAAGTACTCGCTGGTTCCATGAAGCCAAAATCCCATAAACTTTTATAGAGAAATAAAAAGGTATTAATCATTATAGCTATTAATTAGCTATTAGCAAATATAATTGTTAAATCTTTTACAATTTATTTTATTCTAATTAATATATTAAAATGCGTTTTTATTGTTTTATGGCTTGCTATATTCTTTTTTTTGCATCTGGTCACTTTTAAATTTTTGTTGGTATAAATAAAGATTCTAGTCTATTCAATTCTAATCCAGTCCGGTCTGGTCCGGTCCGGTCCGGTCCGGTCCGGTCCGGTCCAGTCCAGTCCAGTCCAGTCCAACCCAACCCAACCCAACCCAACCCAACCCAACCCAACCCAACCCAACCTAATCTAATCTAATCTAATCTAATCTAATCTAATCTAATCTAATCTAATCTAATCTAATCTAATCTAATCTAATCTAATCTAATCTAATCTAATCTAATCTAATCTAATCTATTAATCAGAACAACCATTCTTTCTCTGCTACCTTATCTTAATATTTTTGATAATCCTCGTTATTTTCCATATTGTTTTTTTCTGTATTTCATTATTCTAGTTATAAACTGACCAATCAGATGCCCCACTGAAAGTAGGTGGAGCCTGTTGACCCTGACCTCCAGCTCTCAAAAAGTTTGACTGATTTTGAGTCGCCCCCTCTCAAGTGAAAGAGGCGTGGCCTTCCAACTAGCTCGCTTCCGATCGGCGGGAGTGGTTGCCATGGGAACTCAGACCACCTTCGACCAATCACTGCGTACTGGTGGTGTCGTGTTCCAACATGGCGGTTGATGTCACTCTTGCTCAGTCCAGTTATCAGATTCAGTCAGTGTTTTTTCTCTCAAGTAATTCTTCAAATATTTGTGCACTTTCTGCAAATTATTCAAATTTGGTATCAAAATGTTCAGTTTGTTAAGGGCATCGAGGCCACTGAGGCTAATTTTGAATTTAGCTTACATTTTGGCTTCTGGCTAATTTGGCATCTAATGAGGTTTGTTGAGATAATTTGAAGTTAAGCTAATATTTTGGCAACATGCTAGCTTTTTTTTGGCTAATTTAGCATTTACTATTTTTAAAAAAAATCTTATTTGAAGTTATGCAAATATTTTAACAAAGTTTTCACTTTAAGTTAATTTGGCATCTACTAAGGTTTTTTGGGCTAACTCTGGGTTGAGATAGTATTTTGGCAACATGCTAACTTATTTGGCTAAATTGGCAACTGTTGAGGTTTTTTGGGTTATCTCGTGTTTTGGCAACATGCTAGCTTTTTTTGGGGGCTACTTTAGCATACACAGTTTTTTTTCAGCTTGTTTGAAGTTAGGCTGATATTTTAGTACCTACAATTTTTTTAAGCTAATTTGGCATCTACTGAAGTTTTTAATGCTAATTTTTAATTTAGCTAATATTGTACCACCGTGCTAACGTTTTTGGCTAATTTGGCATCTAATTATTTATTTATTTTTTTTTTGGGAGGGGGGCGGGCTAATTTGAAGTTAAGATAGTATTTTAGAAACAAGTTATCTTATTTGGCTAATTTGGTATCTACTGTTTTTTTTTCTTTAGCTAATGAGAAGTTAAGTTAGTGTTTTGGCAACATGCTAGCTTTTTTTGTGGCTAATTTAGCATACACATTTTTTTTGCTCTTTTGAAGTTAGTGAGATATTTTAGTATGGTACAATTTTTTAAGCAAATTTGGCATCTACTGAGGTTTTTAATGCTAATTTTTAATTTAGCTAATATTGTACCACTGTGCTAACGTTTTTGGCTAATTTGGCATCTAATTAAAAATTTTTTTTTTTTTTGGGAGGGGGGGTCTAATTTGACGTTAAGATAGTATTTTAGAAACAAGTTATCTTATTTGGCTAATTTGGTATCTACTGGGTTTTTTCTTTAGCTAATGAGAAGTTAAGTCAGTGTTTTGGCAACATGCTAGCTTTTTTTTGTGGCTAATTTAGCATACACATTTTTTTTTTTAGCTCTTTTGAAGTTAGTTAGATATTTTAGTACGGTACAATTTTTTAGGCAAATTTGGCATCTACTGAGGTTTTTAATGCTAATTTTTAATTTAGCTAATATTGTACCACTGTGCTAACGTTTTTGGCTAATTTGACATCTAATTACGTTTTTCTGGGTTAATTTGAAGTTAAGAAAGTATTTTAGAAACAAGCTAGCTTTTTTTGCTAATTTGGTATTTATGGGGTTTTTTCTTTATCTTATGAGAAGTTAGGTTAATACTGCTATCTTTTTTTAAGCTAATTATGCATCTACTGAGGTTTATGGGATAATTCTGGGTTAAACTAGTATTTTGGCAACACTCTGGCGTTTTGTGGCTAGTTTAGAATCTACTGAAGTTTTTTGGGCTAATTCTACGTTAAGGTAGTATTTTATTCACATGTTAGCATTTTTTGGATCATTTGGCATAAACTGATTTTGGGATAATTCTGAGTTCAAACGTTTTACGCATTTTCACATGTTTTTTCAACTTTTTTAATTTGCCAACAACTTCTTTGTGCCTTTAATATAATTTTTATAGCTTTAAGTTCTTTAGCAACTTTGGCATTATTCAAATAGCTTTAGTATTTTCAGCAAACCCCTTCAGCAATTACAATACATTTCTTGAGTAAAATGTATTCCGACTAGTATTATTGCAGGGAATGCAACTTTTCTCCTTCTTTTTACTTTCAATTTAATCTCAAGTGTTTGTCAGCAGCCTGATGGCAAAGATGAGCACCGCTGAGTGTTGGTAGGTTATCACCAGCATCACTCACCCCAGTCATGTGACATGTGAAAGTTGGAGGGAAAACAATGACAGTTTTCTACATTTTTCCGTGGTGCTGTCAGAACTTGAATTATATAACAGATACAAGCAGCAATTATGGGAACACAAAAGCCATAGATGTGCTTATCTTAGATACGTACAGATTTAGGTTTTATTCATGTCAGTAAACACGGAAACAGGATTGTAGTGGCCTTGCGTAACGATTTCCATTTCTGATGACAATAAATGATTGCTGTGGAGTTTTAGCAGTCAGCTCAGATGCAGAAACAGTGAGGAGCGCTCAGACTACGACCAGTGGGTTCTGATGCTGCGTAATCCCAGCTAATCCCACGGGCAGAGTGAAATGTTCATCTGAGAGGTCAGGAATGGTTAGAAAGAGGTTGGATAAATGAGATTAAAACAGTGCTTCTTTTGCATTGTACAAGCAAAAAGAAATGCAAAAACACAGAAGATGTTTTTTAAAAATAAAGTCCTGGAGCATTGTGGATCAGAGGCTCTTTAAAGCGCGCTGTTATGTCACCCATAATCGTAATGATAAAACTAAAAGTGTTTTGTAGTCACAAGGCTTTTTAGAAGTGCTGCATGTTCAAGTCCATAGACCTGAAAGTACATAAAAAAACTGAATTTATTTTATTTATTTCTTTAATTATTGACCACTTGCAACAGCTGTATATACCTGAATATTTAATTTTGACATACCTACACTTAAGTGTGCAATAACTGTCAATATGCTATATATTATTCATTACTCTTCTGTATTTTACTGTTTATCTCTTTTTATAATTGCATTGGGTATCTCACTTTTTTAGCTCTTTATAATGTTTATTTTATTTTTATCCTTTCTTACTTTTTCTGACTGTACCTGTGCTGTTGCTGCAATTTCCCCACTGTGGGACTAATAAAGGTTTTCTTATCTTATCTTAATTTTCAAGCAGTGCATTCAAATTTGAGTTCTGATTACACATTTTATTTAACCAGCTGACCTGCTGTGTTTAACAAAAAATAAATATATATACACATTTATAATAGCATACATGTGTGATGAAATCAAAATCATCTTAAAGTTCATACAAAACCACATTGTAAATTGAAAAAAAAAAAAATATATATATATATACATGAATACAATTTTTAAAGCAGTATTAAGTTTAAAAGCACATTTTCTATACTTATAGAATATAGTATAGAAAGAAAAAAATAATAGACAAATTTTGGTGAAAAAAAATCACATGAAACAATTTCAAATAGCAATTTGAACAATTTCTGAATTTTTTCTAAGACTTAGAAAATTTTTTTACCTGATTATTGTCTTTCATGGTAATAAAATTTAATTTAATGATCACATTAAGCCTTTAGGTAAATTAGCAAATGTTTGTTTTTAAAGGGAACAGTCTATATTGTCTGGTTTTTGATAACAAAATAGTGTTCAATATATAAAAAATGGAATGAATGTGCTTTTACCAATAAAGTTCTAAAAGTATGATTGGGGAAGTAAAGGAGTTTTAAGTGGAAAACAAAAGTAAAACACAGATAATTAATTAAACGTCGTCTTGTCAACATTTTTTATTGATACAAGTATTGCCAAATGAAATATGATACATCGTCAAATCTCTTTCCCCCTTATACACCCCTACCGTCAAAGAGAGGCAGAGACACATGATTGGATAGAATCTTGATCAATCAACATGAACCCTCTCGTTTGTGATTGGCTGTTTGGTGACACAAATTTAAATAAACTCATGGATGAAAAAAAATGATAAAATGAAATGTTTGACGAAACATCTATAAACATTTTCATCACATACATAAAAATGTTTTTGAAAACCAAAGAAAACTATTTTGAACAAACTAATATTTTAATTTGCTCTTAAAAAAATGAGGACTTGAGGTGAAAAAAAAAATAGATATATAGAAAAAAGAAAATGAGTTGTGTTTATTAACACTTTTTTTTTCTGTGGAAATGGTTTCAAATTTATAGCTTTTTTTTACCCAAGTTTCTAAATTACGATTTGTATTTCACATCTTTAATATTTTAACAATGTTTACTTGTGAATCTAAAACTGCTTTCATTTTTTTCCTGTTTTCTAATTTACTGTCATTTTTTTGTTCACTTTAAACTGTCCCTGATTTGACCCAGCGCATATTTTTGAAACATTATGAGGTCAAATCAGGATTATTTTAAAGAAAATGTAGAAAAAAATTGAATAATAGACATTGTAACTGAATAAAAAAAAGGGAAAATTTGAGAGTCATTGTAGATTTGAAAAAAAAAAACGATTTTTTGAAAATTAAAAAAAAATTTAAAAAAATCTTGAAATTTTGAAAAAAAATTACAATCTGAAAAAAAGCTTTTTTTGAAAATTAAAAAAACCTGAAAATTGTAATAAATCTTGAAATTAAAAAAACTATAAATGTACAAATTACCAATTAGAAAAATAGTTTATCTATTAGTAAAAGCTGCTGTTTTGAATTTTCAACTTTTAATTTTTATTTATTTATTTGCTTTTATAAATCTTCACTTTCAGTCCTCAGTGTACTGTTTTTGTCACCCTCTGGGAAACGTGTCCCAGTAGCTAATGAGCTCAAAGCCCCGCCCACATGTAAAATTAAGATCAGTTCAGTACCAAAAACCTAAAAATCTGAATTAAAACTGAAAACAGAGAATTGAAAGTGAAAATTCTGAAAAGCAAATAAAAAAAAGTTTACATTTAAAACAACAGCTGTTACTAATGGATAAATCATTTTTAAATTGGTAAAATTACATTTATAGTTTTTCAAATTTTTCCAACTTTTTTTTTTTTATTTTATTTTATTTTATTTTTTTACTTTTAAAAATTGATTTCAAGTTTTCAGGTTTTTTTCACTTTTTTTTTTCAAATTTACACTGTCTTGATTTCAAATATTTCTTTTTTTTTTCAGTTATAATGTCGATTTTTCAAATTTCCAATCTGCTTTTTCGGTCACATTAAGCTGATTGTGATTTGACCCAGTATTTTTTTTTTTAAACATTCCTAAATAATAAGCCCATAGAAAGTGACGATCATCCAGAAAGCCTCTTCATGACAGCTGAATGTATTTGACAAAACAATTGGTCTGTTCCAGGAAATCTGGGGTTTATTTAAATCCATTAACACTTTCTGTTTCTGTAATAAGGGAACATGAGATGCGTTTTTCCCCCAGAGCCTTTTTGTGCTGTCATGGCCTCAGAAATTCACACTTCCATTATAATTTCCTCTGTATAAATAACCTGGGGGGGGGGTGTTGGCTCCATCGATGGTGGCAGAAACACGTGCAAATAAATAAATACGATTTGAAACCATATGTTGCCTGGAAGGTAGCTGAAGTTTGACAAATTAAGTCTGATTTAAAAGTGTTAATTAAAGGATCTGTTTTCCACACCGTAAAGACGCGGCGCTGCTTTAAATGACTCCGATTGGCTCAGTTCTGTGGCAGAAAAACTCAACTTTTTGAACATGAAGTACTTGCCAGTACATCTGTGTAAACAGTGGACTGGATGCTTACGTTATTTTCTCCTCCAACTAATAAAGATTTATTTGGGATTTCTAATGAGTGATAAAAGAATGAGCGATTTGGCAGAGTTTTTGTTTGTCTCATATGCAAGAAGAAATGTTGTTGGGTTTTTGTTTTTTTTTTAGCTGTTTATTTAAAGTTTAAAAATGTAACTATTAAAAAGTTATGATTTCTTTGAAAATGTGTTTGTTGAAGGTCTGAGGCACGTTTATTTGTTCAACACATCTTGTGTACAAAATGCTTTACATAAAACATTCAAAGTAACATTGAAAAAGAACATTAAAGTAGTTATTATTAAAATAAAAAATTAAATTAAAGGTAGAAGAACTGAATAAGGAAGCAGAAGTAAAATTTCGATTTTTTTTAAGAATGTATGACGAATGATTTCTATGTTTCCTCTAGAAACACAATTACAATTTTAAGGATAGAAGATGAAACATACGACTATCTCTCCTAATATTTTTAATATATAGTACGTGGAATATCCTGAAAAATCTGCAACAATATTAAAAAAAATTGAAAAATATCACTGAAGTGCAAATCGCACCAACAAACTTACTTAAAAAAAAAATCTCTGTTTTATTTAGTTTCATGTTTTTTTTAATTGTGTTTTGGTTTTTGTAATTTTTTGGTATCACTTCTGTTTATAGTATTTAAGCAGTATTTACTTGGTACTTTTTTTGGCACCTACTCAGTACTTACATGGTACTTGCTGTATATTTATGGTACTATTTGGTACATACTTATGTGAAACTTATACTGGGTAATTATGTAGTACACACTGGGTTATTACATAGTACCTACTCTGTATTTACATGTTGTGTTAGTGTGCCTTTTGTAGTACTCACCACAAGTAAGAACAAGGCAAATACAAATAAAGTACTTTAAATTTACTTCTTCACTTATTGTATGTTTCATGGTATTTACCATGTGTAACAAGAGCAGGTACACAGAAAATACCTTTGAAGGATCGGTAAAAATGGTCCATTTTATTGTACTCACCAGATGAGAAGATGTGTAATTACATAGTAGTTACGTAGTACCTTGTTGGGTTTTGTTTGTTTTTTTTTCATGGTACTTATTATTAATGACATCAGAGTAAGTACACAAAAAGTACCAAGTAACAAAGTATTACTTGTTAAATACCAACTGAACCTACCCAACATCTATTATTTCAAGTACCGTGTAATAAAGTGGAAATGGGGTATACTGTCTTTTAGTCTAGTTTAATTGTATTTCAGAGGTAGTCTCAGTGAGTGACTGAATGAATGAATGAAATGGTTTATTTCAAGCAATCAGGTTATAATACATGGAATAACTTCACATAATAAATCACAAATAGATCACTTGAAAGGGAGTGGAAGGAAGTGAACTTATATAATCCCACCCCGACTCGACCATTTTCTCTACATGAATTATCAATATCCGGTTCAGGACTTAAAATCAAATATTAATAAATTCAGGTTATTAAGGATCATTAATATCATTGATGTAATCAAATTTCAAAGCATCCATAACAACTCATTTACAATGGAACTCATGTTAATCAGTAACAATACTCTAATATTCTCATTGACAATACTTGTGCAGATTGTATTCAAAGAATTATAATAATTCAAGAAGTAATAAGTAAATCATCTTCATTTGCTAATGCAGAAAAAAATCTAAACATTCCCAATAAAAAAAGACAATCAATGCAGATTGTATGTCTCAAAGAATGATTAAAAAAAAAGATTAAAATGTAGTTATTAAAAACGAGGCAAAAAAAAAAACCCAATACAATTTGTGCAGATTGTGTTTATCAGAGAATGATTATAATGATACAGAAATACGTTGAAAGAGAAATATAAAGATCAGGAATTTGAGCAGAATTAGTGCTACACCACAGCTTAGAACAAGTTTAAAGCCACGTAAACCATCTTGTAAACCATCTTCGTTATTATGACTGAGAGACTGTGAAGGTCTCATTTCAATGGAATTGTGCTCGAGTTCTTCAGAATCGGGTCAGAGTTTACATCCATGGGTTTGTTGAGTTCACATTTCACATTTTGCTTGAATTAAAAGATTCAAACATGTGTAATCCCACAGTTCTCGAAGTCTTTCATGGATTTTATTTCACTGTTTACTACTATGTCATTGTAAATGGCAAGTACCACAAAATACCCCATGACTGAACATGTAAAATTCACATGGTACTTTCTGTGTACTTACTCTATTCTCGTTAATCGTGAGTACCATGAAAAACCCAACAAGGTATCAAATAAATACTATGTATTTACCCATCTTCTTACATTTGGATAAACTTGCTAAGTAAGTAGAAAGTAAATTGTGGATCATTTTTTCACAGTACTTCAAAGGTACTTTCTGTTTAACTACTATCTTTTTTTTATATAATAAGTGAAGAAGTAAATTTAAGGTATTTTATTTGTACTTACCGTGTTCTTACATGTTGTAAGTACTACAAAAGACACATTAACACCACAGTAGGTACTATGTAAAAAACCACTGTGTACAGCATAGATACCCAGTTGGTACCACATGAATAGGAACCTTGTAGATACAAAAAGTACTATGTAAGTACCCAGTAGTTTCAATTAAAAAGTACCATGTAATGTACCATTAGGTACAAAATAGTACTATATAAATACCACTTATTTACCCTGTAAGTACAGTACCGTAAAAGGAAGCGTTAGCTAATGTTTTTATATCTAAAAAATATTTATAGATTTATTTTTTGTTTTGTGTTTTTTGTCTGTTGTTTTGATTTTTCATATGTTTTTGTATTAAATGATTTGGACTTCTGGGCCACCGTAAAAATCAAACAAAAAGAAAAAAGTCAACCAATGTGAGTAAATACTGTGTAAAGTATAAACAAACGTCATCAGCAGAAAAAACTAGGAACATCCAAATGAGCAAATGAACCGTGAACATTTCTTCAAAGGACAGATCTTAATTAGATAAATAATTCAGATTTATCACATTTGTTTGTTGTTTTAATTTCTTCATAAAGTGTTGAAACTTTTGAACTTCTTTGTCTTGCTGCAGATCTTCCAGGGCCTGTTGTGTATTTTCTACAACCTCGGCGACGGCGACTTCAACCTCACCCTACCGAGCTATCGCCTCGACAACGGCGAGTGGCACGAGGTCTTTCTGGATCGCCACGACAGCGACATGACTTTGAAACTGGACGGAGGCGGGGGTCAGCGGGAGGTGACGGGATCAAAAGGAAGAAGTCGGGAAATCCTGGTTGACCAGAGCGCGGTCATGCTGGGAAATACCATCTCCCCGGGGGTCAACAAGAGCTTTCAAGGTGGGTGGTCCCAGCCTGCAGGTTCTAAACCTCTGAGGGTTTGCAGGATTTGTCTTTGGTTTGTGAAGTTTTATATTCGTGTTATTGGAGTTCAAGTTAGTTAAAAACAACACATTTTACAGTTTAAATGAATGTTGCTTCTTCATAGTGAAATTCCTTTTCAAGACATGATTGAGTTAAAGTGACGATGTTCAGATATTTGGTACGGTTTGCTTTGATCTCCGTTCTTCAGTAGGGTTGGGCACTGAAGTTCGGTTCCAAGTAGGAACCGTTATGATTTGCGCGGTTTTACCGAAACCGAAAGATGCGGCTGCAAACCGGATTTCGGTTCCAAATTTCATTGAAGTTTCATTTGTCTGTGGACACGTCAATCACTTGTACTCCCTTCTGATGTTTTACGATTCAGCCTATCTATTTACTTTCTTGTGTTCGTGGGCGGGCTCATGTAAAACCGCCAACAGCGCAAGCGCGCGCATCTAAAATGCCGAAGCTAAAGCGCTCGAAGGTATATAACAAAGGAGAAGTTTAATCCAGCAGCAGTTCAGGTGTTCTGCTCAGCTGGAATCTGCTCACACCAAGTGGGGGAGTGTCACTTTGAGATGGTCGGCTTCCGCAACGTCGGTGGGCGGGACTTTCGCTGTGAATCGTGGAGTTTCCGCAATTTTTAAACAACGCTGGAGCCCCATCCCAAAATGAAACAATGAATCGTTTCCTCCTTGTTGGGCTGCTAATAGCAGAAAGCTCGACTCGGCTCCGCCCACCGCCACAGCGGGTCGTCATCATCTGCAGCCGTGTAATTGACATTTATCTTCCGCCTTATTTTATTGAAATAAAATATTGCTTTTGCCCAAAAACAACTGCAAATAAATGCCACATTCCTGATTTAATTTAATTTAATAAAACGACTGAGTCGGATTCAGAATCAGATTATAAATAAAATGTAAAAAAATTCTTTTTTTCCTTTTTCTGTGACGTGGTAACAATTAGGGCAGGGAATCGCCAATAATTTCCAAATGTTAAGTTTATATCGGTTTACACATTTAAATGCATTTGTTTAGAAATACATTAATAATCTATATGTGTTTTGAAGATATTCATATTAATCTGATCCAGTTCACAGACTGTAAAAAGTATTAGTGAAATATTCATGAGATTGTTAATATCACACAGTGTTACATGGATTCTCTAACAGAGAAGCTCCAACGATTGTTCTGCCTCTCCTGGAGGACGTTTCAGTTTGGCCACGAGGTGGCGATCGCACTAAAGCATTACATCTTATTCCAGCAGAAGAAGAAAGTATGAGCAAAAAACGATGCTTTAAACCATAAATAGTTACTTTAAAAAATATTTCCTTAAGAGTTTGAAAAATTCACATAAAGATGTTAATTTAATCAGTAACGTATGTTTCGGTCGACCTAGCGTTAGCATTAGCTGTTCTGTTGGAAATCCCATCATACGTTAACATCAAGTTAGTGGACTTTAGCATTATATGTTAGCTCGATCTCTACTTTTATGGATTGATTATTGATCTATGAAGCTTAGTTTGATTAAGATCGATTAATCAACAACAACTGTCACATGGACCGGTCCCAGTCGCGGTCCACTAACTGACGGAGACGTCCCTCTAAATCAGGGGTGGGCAAACTTTTTGATTTGTGGGCCAGAAAGAGCTCTAAAATTTGGCATAAGGGCCGGACAAGGAGCAGATAGAAGGAGTGATTTGGTAATGAACCTCGTAAACTATAAAGATAATATGGAATTTAGAGAAAAACATGCTTTAATTTGGATTAAAATTCACATATATTGATTTAAAAACAGAAAATTTGGGAATTTTCATTTCTAAATTTTGATTTTTGTTCTCTTTTTGGTGATCCAATGGGTTGATGTTCTTCAGAGGAAAATGAGAAGTCAAAGAAATCCGAAAAATTATCGAAAAAACCCACAGGAACGCCATAGAAACACCATTCATGAGAAGAAACCAGAAATACAATGAAAATAAAACAATAATTAGGATTTTTGATTCAATGTATTTTAATTTGGAGGGCCAGATTAAGTATCTTAGGGGCCGCATGTGGCCCCCGGGCCGTAGTTTGCCCACCCCTGCTCTAAATAAACAAAATCATCGTAATTAATACTATAAACAATCATTGTTATTGGTAATGGTGATACATTTACTTGTGAAAATAAATAAATTATAAATAAACTTCTTCAAATCTGACTTCATAATTTAAACATGGTTACATCAAGTGCAAGAAATGATGACCGTATAATTTAAATTTCTTCAAGCGCAGTAACCTGACAACAAAACTGTTGCTTGTTCACAAACCTCAGAGGAATGACCCAAATCCCAGCGGTCTGCATGTGTCAGAATTACAGAACCAACACTTGCTGCTGTAATTGCAGCTAAATTGGCTCCACATGGTATCGATTCTGGGGGCTGAAGACTAATCCACAAAGTTTTGGTTTTTGCTTCTTTGACAGTTAGAATGATGCGTTTTCTCAAAGAGGAAAGCGTGTTGTTCGGGCCTGTAGAAAATGAACTCTTAATTGTGCGTTTGTGTGTTCGTCTTTGTGGTTCCTGAGGCTCCAACAACACAAAACGTTCAGTTTCACGTCACTCTAAGAGTCCAAATAAGTCTGTATAAGAGAACTAACTTAAGATTGTATTTAGAGCTGGTGGAGAACGACTGTTTGACCTACAAGTTGGATGATTCCTTAAAGAAACTAAAGATAGATTCAGGAGACAATAGCTTCAAACACACACAGTAAAAGGACACATCAAACGGCGTCTGTGCAGAATGTTCCAGCAGGATTCTTAAGTGAGTGTGAAGTTTGGATTTAACGCGACGTGTTTGATGTGACAGAGTCAAGTGAGGGCACGTGAGGCTGCCTAACAAGAATTCATTTACAGATGCCAGAAAAAGATTCTTTTATCTGCTCCCGAGCTCTTCGTCAGGAGACGCTTCCCGGTGTTAATGAATGATTGACGTGACTCTTTAATGACGGATTCAACCGCATGTTTGACGCGTGGCCGTCCTCTCCGCGGGATGTGTTCAGGGAAAAGTTTCAGTGTGGAACAGAGAACTTAAAGTTCATATAAAATACCTGCATGTTATTGATGAGGAAAACCTTCCTGAGAAATTAGGAAAAAACTCAAATTTATGATTTAAATTAAGTGATTTCTGACAGAAAATACACACATTTGGATTAAATATTTTTTTTTTGTTTTAATGATCACAAATTTTGTTCAGAAAAAACATATTTAGTTTGTAAAATTCTTAACATCCATGATAATCAACACAGTTCTCTTTACCACCGTTTGTTAATGTTAAATGTCTGCCTATATTAATCAAACAAATAGCTTTTTTTGTCTTCATTTTTGAGGAAAGGACGGACTGTTCTCTTTGAAATCATCAACCTTCTGGTAGAAAGTAGAGAGAAAACGGGAACGCTTCTTAAACTAACGCCGCGTTCACACTGGACGCGGAGACGCTGTGAAGCGGCGCGGAACGGAAGCCACTTCCATTCAGCGTCCTTGTTAACCTACGGTGTCGTTCACACCAGACGCGAAGCGCCGCGGTCTTCCGCGAAAGGGTGCGGATCAGATTAAATCTGGTTTCAGGACAAACCACAGTACTTGGACGGCCCTTTTCAAGATTTTAACTGACATTAGAAATAATTCTGACCTACAGAAACTCTTTATTCTGGTGCCTCTTGATCTTAGTGCTGCCTTTGATACGGTAGATCACCAGATTTTATTAGACAGACTGGTTCCATTCTTATCTAACATGTTTATGTTAGAATGGACACAAGCTCCTCAAGAATTCATGAAATAAGTTGTGGGGTTCCCCAAGGGTCGATTTTAGGTCCCATACTCTTTAATTTATACATGTTGGGGATGTCATCAGGAGACACTTGACTCACAGTTACGCTGATGACACTCAGCTTTACATCACCGTGTCTCCTGATGACCTTGAACCTTTAAACAGTCTTTTAAATTGTATTTTAGATATAAAGTCGCAGATGGAAGAGAACTTCTTACAGCTCAACCAGGAATAAACAGAAGTTTTAATCATCGGTCCTGAAGACAAGAGAGAGAGGATTTTACCAAAGCTCGATCGTTTTAATCCGGGTTTGAAATTTGTGCGTTCTTTTTGACTCTGAGCTGAATTTTATCCCTCATATTAAAAATGTCGTTGGGCCTTGAATAAAGTGATCTTAGTAATATCGTACACAGTAGTACGAAGCCTGATTGTTTCCTTAGATCTGCAATTTTTACTCTTTGTTTCCAAGGGTTCTATTGGGGGGAGGAACTGGGGGAGAGAGGGGTGTTAATTTTTTGTGTTCTTGTGTGAATGTGTTTTTTGTGTTTTTAATATGTATTTTATTTGCTTTTATATTAAGCGCTTCGTGTTTCAGCAGAATGAAAGGCGCTACACAAATAAGTCAAGTTTGAGTTTTCATTAGATAAGCTTATTATCACAAAACCAATTTACGTAATTTCATAGTAAATGGAAACACAGCTATTATTGTTTGTTAGCGAGTCATGATGTAGGAGATGAACTGCAGATGCTGCAGGTTTTTGGTTGTAGAGAGGAGTGTTTGCATCTTAAGGGCAGCGCAGGAGCGTCTCGCAGTTCTCTGTGCGGTCATCTTAAGGGACATAGATAGATATAGATAGAGTACTTTATTAATCCCGAAGAAACTTTCAAATACTTCCAATACTCTAAACACACAAAATAGGGATATTGGAAGTTACGATGCTGTCAGAGAGCACTTATGCCACACTCTAGTCATTAGGAAGGTACTGGCTCCTTGTTGACTGCACACAGAGGGTATGCACATGAGATGGAAGTGCACATAAGACACCCGTAGATGTCCACACAAGATACACTTTGGCCCGATCCAAATTCGAGTTTTGTCTCATAATTCGGACATTGCGTCCACTCCATGATGTCACCGATAATTGGCGGTAAGCTAGTGTTAGTGCCGAGCTTCCGGCGCTCAAATATAAATAACATCATTGGTTTTGTAACTGTAAAAAGGTCTTGCTAAAACAAAAAGTCATTACTTACATTTAAATGTAAACTTCTGTGCATCTGAACGCATGAATAGTGGCACGGTTCACGACGTGACAGAGGGCGTTGTAACCCTCCGCTTGGAGGGTGGGATCCTGAAAGAAAATATTTCGTATCCACTACAAATGGAGGGGTAAAGGAGAATGGAAGAACTCGGATGGGGCAGTCTGGCTGAACACACTTATGTGAACAATGCTTACAATCCCCATGTCCAGTGAAAAGGATTTTTTGGGGTGATTGAGAAGATTACAACTTGCCTGCATCTCACCTGCTTCACCCTTACATGTTGTATAAGTCTTCACCTGTCGCCCGACTCGAATGTGGTGTTTCGTATGCCATCACTCGTATGTCAGAAGTGTGTTCAACTTCTATTATCCCTTCGATACTTCACGAAACACCTAGTTTCTGACAATGGTACCTTCCATTTTCATGAGACTTTTGAGGTGATCATAAGAGCCTCAAGGAACTGTAGCTGCGTTTCCATTACACTTTTGCGCAAAACTTTATCGAAATTTCTAGAATTTCGATAAAACACTGTTTCGAAAAAACAGCGTTTCCATTAAACCACGAGTATGCGAAAAACTCGGAAGTAATTCCCGCGGTAAGTCATTAAAAAAACATGTCGACGGATATAAACCCTATTTTGATGTGCAGTAGATTCATTCACATTTCTGCCACGGCGCTAGCTCTCATCCTTCCATTCAGAGAAGACGTCTACGTCTGATCCGAGCCTCGGAGCGGCAGGCTCCTTATACGTGGGAGCGACGTAGAGTCAAACATTTTTGGGAAATCGTGGTTGAAGAATTCACCGAAGAGCTGTGGATTCAGCATTTTCACATGACACGCTCAACTTTTGATGAGCTGTGCGATGCTGTGGGACCTCTCGTGGCGCCCGCTGTGCAGTGCCCAAGGCAGCCAGTTGCTGTGAAAAAGCTTTTCCTGCTTCCTGTCCGAAATATCCGGTTAATGGTCACGTGACTCGTTTGTTTCGAAAAAAGTGTTTCCATTACAGTTTTTCGAAAAACTACTGTTTCGATACGGCCCAAATACCACCTCCTCTAAGCGCAAAAACTTTATTTCGAAAAAGGCGAGTTTTTTCGAAATTGTGGTGTTTCCATTAGAATGAGAATTTAATATCGAAATTCCGTTTTTCGAAATTTCAGAGTTAATGGAAACGCGACTTGTGAGACACACCTGTCCGGTCCTACAGGTCAACCCCCCATACAGGTGCATGTGACGAAGGCTTTAGATATGATGCAAAGTGAGACTGAAGTGGTTACCCTGTCTGAAGAACTTTTAAAGATCTTTTATGCTTATCAACTGGTGTAGATCAGGAGTGTCAAACTTAATTGCAAAAAGGGCCAAAATCCAAAACATCCCTGAGGTCAGGGGCCGAACAGGATAAACATTTATTAAACACACTAAAATTACAACTTTAAAACTTGTAAACCGTAACTTTTTAACATAATTATGAACTAAATATATAGTGTTACTGCTAGCGTGAATGCTGTAAACTGAATTTCACCTCTGAAAATGCTAGTGACGGTAGCTGATGATGCTGAAGCTGATAGCTGAAAACGTTGAAGCTAATAGCAAGCTAAAATATTAGCTAAATGCCGAATTAGCTTAAAAAAATAAAACAAAAAAATTGTTAGCCAAAACAGCTAGCATGTAGCTGGAATAATAACTGAACTTCAAAATGTCCTAAAAAACTGGAAAAAGCCTAAATTAGCCAAAACGGGAAGTGTGTTTATATTAACCTAACTCCAAAACAGCCGAAAAAACATTTTAAAAAAGCCTAAATCTGCTAAAACAGCTAGCATTCAGCTGAAATATCAGCTAAACTCCAAAACAGCCTAAAAAATCTTAGTAAATGCTAAAATAGTCCAACAAGCTAACAAAATACCAATTTTTACAACTTTAAAACCGTAACTATTTAACATAATTATGAATAATAAAACAGGTAGGAATATTATTCCAGAATAAATCAACTTAAACGTTAAATGCCTTTCAGTATTTTACTCTTAGAAATGTTTTCAAACTTATACAAGTTAAAAATAATCTCAAGATAACATCGGGCCATTAATATCAATAAAATAAAATGATACGGAGGGCCGGATACAATTACCCGGAGGGCCGGGTCCGGCCCCCGGGCCTTGACTTTGACACGTGATGCAGACGATTCCAGAAACCCTTAATTTCGCCTTTGTTTTAAGATCTATATCATATTTACTAAACCAAGAAAGGAACAACACTTTTGATTGGCTGTCCCTGACATGAATTCTTTTGTTTTCTTATTGTGAGGCTTGAATGACTTTGGTTGACCTCTCAGGTCTCCGACAAATCCCCTCATCAGTCGCTCTAACTGCAAACCCAAGCTAATAATTCACAAATTCCTCCAAATCAGGTAAAAAAAGAAAAGTCATGTCAGTGAAGCCTGAAAATCGCCACTGAAGAAGCCTCTCTAATGAGGAGTGAAATGTCTCCAGGAGCCCAGAAAAAAGCCGCGCTGCCTTCTGTTCAAACACTTAAGGAATCTAAGGAAACATTCTGACATTTGAAAAAAAGTGTTTGATATCTGTGAGAGGAAGAGGTCAGAAGTAGAAGATACAAGCGCAAAGTGAAAGAGACTGAGAGCTCCCTGGAGTTAGACAGTAAGAAATGTAGACAGCGGTGCCTCGGGCGCTGAAGAACAATGCAGGACTTTTTCCTTAATTGATTTTAAAAGCATTTCCTTTCACATGGGGGGAAGTGATGCATTTTGGCAGCTAGAGTGGGAGTCAGTGTGTCCACGGTTGTTTGTTAAAGCATTTTACTTTAGTTCAATTTTCTTTTCAAAACTTGACAGAGAGGGAATAAAATTTTAACTAAATATGGCAACTGAGTCATTAAGCTAAAAGGCGCTTCAGAAGTCCGACACGCCGAGTCACGCTTTCAAATGTTACGGGTTTCAAGGTGGAGGATGCCCAGGAGGGGATCGGTCCTCGTTACGGAGCAGAGCTCTGCACATTAAAGGAGGGAGAGCCAGACAGCGGTCCCCACTGCGAATGATGCAACGGAGCACAACAAAACCTAAAGTCAGGAACTTTTTACACTCATTTTAGATTACATCATACAATGCCCTCATCCGTCTCCAGGACTTTTGGTCCTGAAATATTTTTAGGGTTAGAAGGAGCTGCAATGCTTGTAAATATGATCAGAAATAAAGCTTTCAGACTAGATTATACCATCACTCTGAGCTTAAAGTCTCCTCCACTAAAATTATTATTTTTTTGTTTTGTTTTTAACATGTATGTGTGACATTTTTCTTATGAAAGAAAACAAATGTAACCAGACATGTGGGATTACCTGCAGTAATGCTGGTGTGAATGCTGTAAACTGAACATGGCGGCTGAGGATGCTAGTGCTAAAAATACTGAAACTGATAGCTAGCAAAAAAAATGCTTAAGCTGTTAGCTGAAAGGTTGCTAAAATATTAGCTAAATGGAGAATTTGCCAAAAAAAAAAAAAAACCTGGACAAATGTTTAATTTTGCCAAAACAGCTAGCATGATGCTAAAATATTAGCTAAGCTCCAAATTAACATTAAAAACTGGATACATTTCTAAATTAGCCAAAACTGCTAACATAATGCTACAATATTAGCTACATTCCAAATTATCCTAAAAAATTGAAAAATGTCTAAATTAGCTAAAACAGCTAGCATAATGCTAAATATTTGCTAAACTCCAAATTAGCCTAGAAACCTGGAAAATTGTCTAAATTAACCAAAACTGCTAGCATAATGCTATAATAGTAGCTAAATTCCAAATTAGCCTAAAAACTGGAAAAATGTCTAAATTAGCTAAAAAAGCTAGCATAATGCTATAATAGTAGCTAAACTCCAAATTAACCTAAAACCTGGAAAAAATGTCTAAATTAGCTAAAACAGCTAGCATAATGCTACAATAGTAGCTAAATTCCAAATTTGCCTAAAAACTGGAAAAATGTCTAAATTAGCTAAAACAGCTAGCATAATGCTATAATAGTAGCTAAATTCCAAATTAGCCTAAAAACTGGAAAAATGTCTAAATTAGTTAAAACAGCAGAGAGGTGTAAACTTCATAATGCTGTAATAGTAGCTAAATTCCAAATTAGCCTAAAAACTGGAAAAATGTCTGAATTAGCTAAAACAGCTAGCATAACGCTAAATATTAGCTAAATTCCAAATTAGCCTAAAAAAACTGGAAAAATGTGTGAATTAGCCAAACAGCTGGTATTTTGCTGAAATAAAAGATGAACTAAACTCTAAATTAGCCTAAAAACCCAGTAGTTGCTCTACATTTTAAAGCATGAATGTTTACAAGTTTCAAAGTGCACAAAGTTTTTGAAGGATTTGAGCAACTTCTCATCCATTTCCTATGGGGCATATTTAGCTGAATATTTAAAAAACTATCACATATGAATACCAGAAGTACAAGCGGTAATGTTCTGAACAAGATGAGCGTTTTGATACTAAGATTGATGAAAACGTTGAAGGTGTGATTGAGTTTTTACATGCCAACGTACGGAAAGGAGCGGGAGACTCAGTTTAGTTTTTGACATTTCTGGAATTCCGATAAAGTTTTGCTGATATGTGTAATGCAAACACAGCTACTGTGTTCTGCATCCTGATTGGCTGTTGAGATTCTACTAATTTTTCTACAAAACTTTGCACTTTAGACATTTAAGCAAGAAAGAAAAAGTGTGAAAATGCTGATATCTGCCTGAGAAAAATGTATAAAATATTTAGGAAAGGTATTTTCTACAATAAATGAGGGAACGCTGTGTTTTGGAATCCAACTCTCTTTTAAATGTTGCTTTTTGTTTGTCTGCTGCACTGCAGTCAATAAAAAACTCCCAAACAGTTGGAGATGCATCCAAGAAACCCAAAAATATGAGAGGAATTTACTTTTGAAAAAACCTTTAAAACATATTCAGTCTCCAGGGTCTCAGTAAACTAACTCTGAAGCACACAAAAGGGGCAGCAGAGACCAAATAGCACTTATAGAAATAGTGATCCCATAAAAACACTAACAAACTGTCTTGAATTGACATTTTTTGGGCACACTTTCTTTGGAGTCTCCCTGGAGATGTTTGCTTTGAAAACCTCTGATTGAAATCATTTTTGCTTCTTTAATATTTTTTTTTCATCAATTGTTTCTTATTATATTAACCTTTTTCCTTAAAGACAAAAGCAGTTTTTAAAATATCACTCTGACCTGACCCTGGTTCAGGTTCTAAAAAACTCAAGAAAAAAGAAATTGACAGAAATAATTGTGTTTTGTCATCGCTTTCTATTTAATTATAACCTAGTGTGTTTTCTGCTGCATAAATATGGATCCTCAACTGAAGCGTCTGGTTTTGATGATTGAAAACTTGAAAAGGTCAAAGGTGAAAGTTGGAGAACATTTCTTGACAAATGATAGATGGTAAAACTGAAAAGAGAATCATTTATATTTAACTACAGAATGAAACATTTACCTTGTTGGATGTGCTGTTCATCTGAAATGTACTTGTTAGTGTCTTTTATTTGCAGTATTTATGCAGAATTTCTGAAGGCGAAGGCGGATCGTGACGGTGTTTAAGGCTGGATTTTTATCAGACAGTTTGTTTTGCGGGTGTGAACGCTCACACCAAACCTGTCCTCGTGTGCCGCGGTCCAGTTCCAAACGCAGAGACGAAAAGCTCCAAGAACAGGGAGCAGAGATCCAAACAGTTTTAATGAACAAAGTCAGGAGAGGTTTTGAGGGTAAATGAGTTCAGGATTGGAGGTGATTATTGACGTAAAATGGACAGAAGCTACGGAGAGAAAATAGCATCACCCCGATGTGTAGACGTGCAAAAATTAAGAAATAAAAAAAGATGCAAATTTACAAATGCCCAAATTAAAGTTACAGCAGCTTGAAACTGGCTTTACACACAAAATATTTAATAATTACTCACGATTTGCTTGTTACGCGCACACAAAACCATATTTACGCGCAAACCTGATGTGAGACTCTTTTCACGTCTCTGAGTTATGTATAAATCAAGAATTATATGAGCATAAATCAAAATTCAGATAGGCACTCGTCCAAAAGATTTGCACAAATCAAAAGTTACACACAAATCCAGATTTACACACACGCACGAAAAGGGGCGATACTATTTTCTCTCCATATGAACGGATGTTCTTTTCTCGTCATAGTCCAATAACTCATAAATTTTCATCAATAAAGGAGATATTTTGCATGACCACCTGCCAAAAGTGAAGGATTTATTCAAAAACGACCACTTTTATGTCATGAAATATCAAAATTAGCCGAGTTTAAGATAAAAAAATTAATATGAAATTCCAATTCCAGATTACTACCCTCTGTTACCATCGTATTATTTTCTCTAAACACCCCTCTTTTACCCCCCCCCCCCCACCTCCCTCTTCTTCTTTTCCATGCGGTCCAACAAAACAAAAACAAACATAATCAATAAAAATGAAGTTTAGTATAAAATACAACAGGAGTTTATACTCAATAAACTCCTGTTGGGACATTAAAATCTGTCTAACCCAAGAGGCTCTCAGCCTGCATCTGTTTGCTCAGCTGTTGGACAGGACAAGTTAAAAAAATAAATAAAATATAATAAATAAATATGAAAAACCCCCAGTGATTCTACTGATGTCAAACGTTTAAAACTTCTTTGTGTTCTTTATTCCCTGAAACTCTCTCCTGCCTCTCTTCCTGCAGGCTGCATGAGGGATTTGCGTCTCAACGGACGCTACCTGCCGATGGACAGCAAACCCAGAGACGGGGTTTCCCTGGTCAGCCAGCAGGGACTCTCCGTTGGGTGCTCGTCTGACTCCTGCAAGAGGAACCAATGCAGCCCCCCCTTTACCTGTGTTGACCTGTGGAGAGTGCACGAATGCAGGTACGCGCAGACCCTTGTACTTCTACATGAAAACACATCGTCACAGCAATACTCGTTCACAAAAAACTCACCATGAAGATGACACCTGAAAGCAGCAGCTTTCAGCTTCTGATGTAGAAGGATTTTGGATCTACTGTGGTAAAGCTAAGGTCAAGTGTCACCAAAAAACGGAAATTTTGCTGCTTTTCTTCATAAATCAAGAAAAGTCGTTTCATCTGGAGCCTAAAAAGAAAGAAAATCACAGAGAAAGGCTCATGGAGAGGGGAAGAATGCAGGTTTCCATGACAACAGACTCTGCTCATCACACCTTCAGTGGATTGTTTTGGTTCAGCCCAAGGGAGTGTGCCCTTGGCTCGGGAGTTTTGTGAGTAATGAATCCTGACCAACAGACATTCAAGTCTTCTTTAGTGACATTTGTCATTTATCTTAATCGTCTCTGAACTCACCAGTGAGCTGCTGTCATCTGTTTATGATGACGTAGGAATGACACACAACCTCCACCTGTTCTTTCACAATTCTGTGTTTTTAGTGAAGTTCTTAGCTTTGAAATTCTTTGTCTAAAGCAGTGTTTCTCAATTATTTTCTCTCACGCCCCCCCCCATGAAGAGGTTATTCTTGCGCCCCCCCCCCATAACTTTCTGCTGCAAATATCATCGGTATCATTAGTTAATTTGATCAAGTTAAACAGATATCTCTTCAAAATATTGTACCTTTATTATCATTAAAGGATATTAAAAAAACTACTTCTAAATAATCTGTTTTATTGATTTTTCTTTCTGTCTGTCTTTTTTTTTTTTTTTTTAATACTTCCAAACTTTCAGACAAAGTAAAAACAACAATCTTTCCATGTTTCCCTCCACAGTAGTGATGGAATTCTAGCTTTTCTCAGAGATTCAGTTCTTTTGGATTGGTTCACTGAAAACAGCAGCTCTTTCAGCTACCAAGTGTCTTTTAAGGTTGTTTTTTCCTTTATTTAATTTATTATCAACTACTATGTAGGATTATGCACAAAATCCATAACTATTGTAAACATGTTTTAATTCATATAAAGTGTATATTATATAAATGCTTTTATTTATCACTCCCAGGTAAAATATACAAAATAAATGAAAAAGGAATAGTTATTAACTATTCACTTTTTAACTCTTTATATTTTAAGCTTTTTTTCTCTCATTTTAAACATATTTGAAGTGAAAAAAAAACTCTGCAACCACAATCCAAAATACAAAAGTGTGCAAACCGACAAATAAAGACTTTTATTCACAATAACGTTGATAAAGACAAAAGTTTCTCAGCTTTGAGGATGTAATCTGGTTTCTTAATGATCTCTTCTGTTTTAGAAGATTCTGCACAGGTTGGTTGTGCAGCCATAAATGTATAGAATATATCTATAAATATAGAATTATTTCCTGCAGATTCTCTTCCTTCATATTTTCAATAAAAGTCAAATGGTTCCAGTTTTTTTCCTTTTCTAAAGATCTCATCTTCTTTACATTTTGTGTTTTTGTTGTTTCTCTCTCTCTCCGTCCTCCGCTGTTGCGTGTAAGCCCCTCCCCCCTCGCCCAACACACACACGCACAGTGCCAATGCGCGCGCGCTCAGCTTCTGGTTTCTCTCTTTCTCTCCTTTTCCTTTCATCTCTGTTAAACATTTTTCCATCGCAATTCTTGAAGTTTTGCTAAATATTTCTCCTCTCTCTGTGTGGATATCACTATCACTGACGCTGTCCTCCGATCAACTGTATAGTAACTAACATAAATAGCATGATCCTCGGGTTGTCCCGCGCCCCCCTGCCATCTCGCCGCGCCCCACCATTTGAGAAACACTGGTCTAAAGCAAGAGGTGTGACACATATTGTATGAGGTGCCGTACAAGACATTATTTATTCTGAACCTTTCACATTCGGTTCAGAATAAATAATGTCTTGTATGTCCCTTCATATATTTGTGTTCTTCCTTGGAATAAACCTTTAGAATCAGTTGAGCTTGTCCTGATTCTTCTAGAGCTTTTGTATATATTGTTTTATCTTTGCTTTGTTTTTTGGATTTATTAGAATCTTGATGCACTTCATGGTTTTTATTACGATTCAGGAGACAATGATTCCATCATTACAAATGATCAATGCAACCTACTGTATATCTGCAGGTTTTCTCTTTACCTCATGACCAAAACGACTTACTGTTCTCCACCAAAGAGCATTTTTGAGTAAAGACAGGATTCTTCTTTAACTTTTATCAGGAGCATAAATATTGGAAGTTCTCTCAGCAGAACTCATTGAAGCCACACTCACGCCGGTAGGAACTGCTCTATGAGATTTTAAAAATGTGTCTTTTTTTGCTACATTTTTAATTTTGGTGCAACTGTGTGACTTTTATCCAACTGACCGTCCACTTTATAAAAAGCCTAGAATTTTTTTAATGCAATTTTTGAGTTTAGCATATATTTTAGCTATATGCTAGCTGTTTTGGCTAATTTAGGATTTTACCGTTTTTTTTAAGGCTAATTTTGAGTTTAGCTAATATTTCAGCTGCATGCTAGCTATTTATGCTAACTTTGGCTCTTTTTTATTTTTTGGCTAATTTGGTATTTAACTAATATTTTAGCCGGTTATCAACTTCAGCATCTTTACATCCACTTTGAACCGATTAGTCGATTAATCGGAAAAAATAATCAGTGATTAGTCGACTATTAAAATAATCGTTTGTGGCAGCTCTAATGCTCTTCAAAAATGTCAGAGCGAAAAACGCTTCACGTTTTAGTTCCACTTTTACTTTAAGCTATACTTTTGGATTATCCATTATTTAAAATTGTTTCTGGATTGTAATCGATGCATCTAACAATCAAGTTTGATATTTGTTGAAAAAAAGAAAATGTTTTACCTAATTTTTGTAGTTAAAATATTATAAAAATGTAAGTTTTTTAACAGTTTCAGGTTTATTGTCAAATTATTATGTATTATTATGTAAAATGATTATAAAAATAAACTAAAAAGATGAATATCAAGTAGGGCCGCCACAATTAGTCGCTAATCGACGACTAATCGACTATTAAAATAATCGGCGACTAATTTAATAGTCGATTAGTCATTACTTTATACTATATAGAGTCAGAGTTTATTACAGGTGAAAGTGAAAATGGCATTATGCTAGCTTTTTGGATTATTTTGGTATTTATTAAGGTTTTTTTAGGCTATTTCAGAGTTTAGCTAATATTTCAGCTAAATGCTAGCTGTTTTGACTAATTTAGGATTTTTTTTCCATTTTTTTTAGGCTACTTTGGAGTTTAGCTAGTATTTCAGCTGCATGCTAGCAGTTTTGGCTAACTTAGGCTTTTTTTTCCTTCTTTTTAGGCTATTTCAGAGTTTAGCTAATATTTGAGCTATATGGTAGCTGTTTTGGCTAATTTATTATTTTTTTCTGTTTTTTTAGGCTACTTTGGAGTTTAGCTAATATTTTTTTGCTGGCTATCAGCTTCAGGGTTTTTAACTATCAATTTCAGCATCATCAGCTATCAGCATTAGCATTTTCATTGGCCAAATTCAGCTTACAGCATTCACACTGACATTATCGCAGGTAATACTATATATCTAGATTTTAGTTAGTTTAAAACTAATGATAATTAAAATATGTGATTTTTAATCCTCTTTATGCATGACCCGATTAGTCGACTAATCTTAAAAAACAATCGTAAATAATCGACTATCAAAATAACCGTTTATGGCAGCCCTAATATCAAGCACTGCCGCAAAAAACAGTTTTTTAAAGCAGAATAAAAGCTTCAAAAGATTACTACAGCTAACACAGTTTTTTGTATTTGTTGCGAAAATAATCTAATAAATAAAATGTTTCATGACACATTTCACTTTGTAGTTTGGCCCCATGACTCAGCTTTCTATCATCAGTAAATATAGGTCATCATCTTTGTTTATAATGTATGTATAACATGTTTACATCAATAAAAGAGGGTATTTAATATCTAAAAGGTGTTTAATTATAAAAACCAAAGCTGGCGCATCAGGAGTAATTGGATCATTACACTTGGAGTCTTCCTGTAGACGGAGTGTCGGGGTAATGACTCTGAAATCTCAACAGAGACTTCAGTGAAGCGCCATCATTCATCAGCTCTAACAAAATGATCCCAGGAAGTTTGGGGAATTGCTGAAATAGCACGATCCGGAGCTTCACAGCTTCAGACGGAGAGTAAAAGGTGGCGGCGTCGCTCCGTGCTGCCGACGGTTTTTTATCTGAGATTTACATTTGAGTCGTACTAAATACAGTAATCCCATTAAACACATTTCATGTGATTGCCGATGCAGCAGCAGCAGCAGCTGACGGGGTCTGCCGCTGCTAGATTATCTTCCTACTGTCTGAAGATAAGATGGATAGAGGTCATTTACTTTTTGCTGTCGATAGAATGCTGGCTCCGAGGAGCTCGGGCTCCCATCCCGGAGATCAGTCCGTTTACCACCGCTGAACTCTGTCTTGTGTAAAAGTCGACTTTTATCCTCGGGAAGGTGATATTTGATGCAACAAAAATCATTTTTTATTTGTCGTTTAAGAGGAAATATAGATCTAAATGAGGTCATCCGCCCACAGACTTTACAGGTGATGCTTGAGGAAGACGACGGTTAAACTGGAGGTCAACAGGTCACTCCCTGAAACAGAACCGAGCTGCACAGAAATGATTGAAAAAGAAGCAAAGTTTTGATTAGGATCTCAAGAGAATGAGGAAAAACTCTCACTTTTGCCTCATAAACCTCCAAATCTGTTTTAAAAAATCAAATAAAGATGCATGGAAGTAAATTTAAATCTTCTGAAAGGGATTTATAGTGTTTTTACAGTATCTAACTGTTTGCTTTTTAAGATATAATAGTCCTTCGTTTGTACTTGAGTGGAGAAACGTCCCCGTTGCAGCATTACAGTTCTCTTTTATTCCTTTGCTGGTGACTCCGCCCACTTTCTCCAGAATTCACATAAACCAACTGAAAATTCCATCCGTTCTCTAATCCAGTTTTGTCGTTTTTTGGGCCACGGGGCTGCTGGAGCCTAACCCCGCCACTTGTGGGTGAACGCATGAATACTAAATACGGGTGTAACGAATCACAAAACTCACGGTTCGGATCGCGTCACAATTTTAGGGTCACGGTTCAGATTAGGTAAAAAAAAAAAAAAAAAAAGGGAAAAACAAGAAGTTAAAAGCCCAAAATTACTTTTTTGAAAAACTTTAAAACTTATATTTGAGAAAAAAACCATACATAAAGTACTTCAGAGCATAAATATACACTCACACATTTTTGAACATGAAGAAAAAACATGTAATTTCTGATTATATTTACATGTCTGGGGACCAAATCTACAAAAGCTGCAAAAAAAAAAAAGCTTAATATGCACATTTTCCTTTGTCTAAATTAAATCTTAACTGAAAAAGTTAAAATTAAGCATTCACTATTTTCTGGGATTAATTGTAGAATTGAAACAAACGTTTTGATATTTCAAATCATGATTATTAGCCGTAGCTCTTGTGCAGGTGAGGCGCAGCCATGCCCGCTTTTCCTGGTGATTTTTGACCCTTTTGGCTTGCCATACTGCCTTCCCCTGACGGCACTTCCCTGTTACAGGAGCAGGACAGCTGCTGCGTACTTGTGTTTGCTGAACCGTGGCTAGTGATCCGTTACACCCCTAATACTAAACAATATTTATATAAGCAAAAAATGTTTTCTATTTCATATTCATACAAGTATTTTAATTGTTATTGATTTATTTACCATCCACTGGATCCCCTATATGGAGTCTCGAAAGAGCCAAAATGAAATAAATATATTCACCATTAAATAAATAAATAAATGTAGCATTAAATAAATAAATGTGGCAATAAATAAATAAATGTTGAAATAAATAAATAAATGTTGAAATAAATGTGGCATTAAAATATTAAAAGAGCACATTTAAGTATTTCATGACATATTTATTTATTTCATTGTCTCTTGTAGGTTAAAAGAGCCAAATTGAAATAAATATATTTAATATGAAATAAATAAATAAATGTAGCATTAAATAAATAAATGTTGCAATAAATAAATAAATGTTGAAATAAATGTGGCATTAAAATATTAAAATAGCCATTAAAAAGCCATTTTTAACATTTCATAATATATTTATTTATTTCATGATTTCATTATACATTTCATGAAACAGGAAGTGGACACACCGTGAAAATGCAAACTGTCAGATTCTCTCGTCAAACTCAGTGGGCGGGGTCTAACTCTCGTGTCTCTGCTCTGTTGCTCTGGCCTGGTGCAAAGTTTTTGTCTGAGTCCTCACTCACATACACACTGTAAACATTGTTTTGGTGAAACAAAGAATTGAATCAAGCCTCCGAACCACCAGCTACCGGGATGGGGAGACAATGAAATAAATAAATATGTCATGAAATACTTAAATGTGCTCTTTTAATATTTTAATGCCACATTTATTTCAACATTTATTTATTTATTTCAACATTTATTTATTTATTGCCACATTTATTTATTTAATGGTGTATATATTTATTTCATTTTGACTCTTTCGAGACTCCATAACCCTGTGTGGCATTGCGACATATCCCTTCCTGCCGAAACCATCTATAGATGCATCGATAGCGACGTTTTTTTTAGATTTACTACATGAACTGCATCTTCTTGATAGTTAACAGACTCTTATTTTCTGTATTATTTAAGCTGTTCTTTCCCGCCTAGGCTCTAGAATTATTGCACATTTGCAAGCAAATGTCCTCCGTTAAAACAACAAGTCTGCAGTCAACCGCCTTCTGCTGCTTCAGACTTTACTAACCTCGGCTGTTTTTCTTCCACGAAATAATCAGCCGCACGCTCTCTGCAGGCTTGTAGCTTTTATTTATGCTGCCCTCTTCTGCGGTCCACTTTCCAACATCCTTCTTCCAACAGTAATGGCTCTCAGCTGCTTCATTCTTCAGCGTACGGCTCCCGGATCGCGGCCCACCTACTACTGCCACTCACCGGCGAGCTCTGCGCTCTCCTGCTTCTATTTTTACTGACCTGAGGCGAATATTCAGCTGTAAATGTTGCACCTATAGGAGATGAGAGAGATGCTACACACAGACTGTAACAGAATAAACAAAATATTTCATTTATGTCAAAGGACGATGTTTTCTTTCCCACCTTTAACCGTTGAAAGACACAACATCACATCCACCCAAAACTACATTTTCTGCTCTCATAAATAATCACAATAACAGTAATTTAATTCACATGTAGGGGACTAATAAACATCATGCACTCATGTTATTTTCCAAAATGCAATAAAACTTGAGATAAATAGCACATCATGCTATAAAACTCAGCAAAAATGCAGATGAGGCAAGCGCATCGGCTGTGCTTCAGCGGGACTCGTAAAGGTTAACCGTAACCTGGAGGGTTGTTAGTTTATTGATGTGAGGCCTTCAGATGGTGTTAACAGTGCAGAGGAGGATACACACCAGCAGATCGGGACCACCTCCAACATGAAGGAGGTGTGTTGACAGCTAGGAATAATTCAAGAGGTGGAGATCAGGCGGTAAAGTGCAAAAAGCTGCAAACTACGATGTTTCAAAGGACAGAACTCCTGGTAGAATGTTGGAGAACATAGTTCAGATGTTTATGGTCACAATTGATTCAAAACGTTGGAGGGAGTCAGAGTCAGTGTTAGTCTTTTGACTAAAATAAGATTTAGTTTTAGTCGCAATTTAGTCATGTTGATTCTATTAATTTTAGTCAAAATGTAATCGACTAATTTACAGTAGATATTTAGTCGACAAAAATATGCAGTAAAAGTAAAGCATTTTTTTTAAGTTTACTTAGTATGAATAACACAGAGATTTTACTAAATTGTATTTAAAAAAAAACCCAATTTATTTCATTTTGTTTCCAAACTGGTCATTTCTGTAAATTCAGCTTCAACAACTTAAAGAGCATTCAAAAATAAATTATGATTACATCTCATTTGTGATAAATGTTACTGTTATAATGATAAATATAAATTAACTATTGTTTTCTCCATGAATAAAACATAACTATAAAAAGAAAGTAGAATTTTAGTAACTTTGGAAGGGTTTTTCAAAATAAAAGACACCTTATGTCAGAAAGGTCTCAATGCAGCAAATTTAGTAGCAGATGGTGTAAAAAAACTGTTGATTTTACTTTTTGTGGTGCATCTCAGGGAGAAAAGTGTCAATCTCAGCAACCTAGATTAAATCAGAGCTAATTAAGTGAATAGTTTGAATTTTTCAAGCCATAAGGTGAACCAAAAAAGGTTTAATTTGTTCAAAAATAGAAAATGTGCTGTTAAATTCTGGCTGTGCTTAATGACCTCAAATTGGTTTTCTGTGATAAACGGCACTCAAAAATCTATTACACGAACTTGTGATTCACTTACTTTTTAAAATGTGAACTTCTTATTTTTCTTTAACCACAGAGCCATAAGGGAGGGGTAAAAGAGCCACATGTGCTTCCATATCTAACCTTAACCAGCTTTTCTGACCTGATCTGGACTATTTCTCTGGTCCTGACTTGGACCAGGTTTCTGGACATGAACTGAATCAGGTTTTTTAGACCTTGCCTGGACTACTTCTCTGGACCTGACTAGGTTTCCAGATCTAACCTGAATCCGCTTTTCTGGACCTGACCCAGACTTGATTTCTGGACCTGACCAGGAATACTTTACTGGACTTAATCTAGACTAAGTTTCCCAACCTAAAATGAGCTAGGTCTCTTGACTTGACCTAGGACATGTTATTGGGCCTGACCTTAACTACTTCTGTTGACCTGACTTGGACCAGGTTTCTAGATCTTATCTGAATCAGGTTTCTAGACCTGACCTAAGCCAGGTATCTGGAATTGACAAGAGACAGTTTAGTGTCAGAAGTTTAAACCTCAAATGTCTACAGTATATGCATATGTGGATATATAAATGGTCAAAGAAACATTGAGGTTTCTGGACCTGAACAGGTAAATAGGTGCTAAGTTTCCCATCACCATTTTTTTCATTCCATGTTTTCTTTGTCATTTCTGTTTATCTATAGAATACCAAAATATATTTATATTGAAAACCACCCCCACTCTCCATGAACAGCTCATTTGTAAATGAGGCACAATGGAAACTCTGGAAACAATGATGCTCATTTGCATTCTTATCAGTCTTCGTCATTGAAATGATGTCCTTTCCTCATTGGTGGCGCACCATAACAAGTCTATCACATCTGAGAAAGCCACCTCTGCCGTGTGGCCTGAATGTTGATGGATTATTTGTTTTGTGATGGTTTTTTTGAGTTGGAAAAATGAGACCTCAATGGAGGCCTTTCTCAGGTTTTTAAAGTTCGCAAAAACTGGAGATTCTGGCAAAAAAGAACTAAGAACATCCTACTTCTTTCTGCATGATCAGTTTCTGCAGTTTTAAGGTCAACAGAATCAAAAGTATCTTAAAACTAGAGATTTATTTCTATTAAAGTGATAACTGTTGTGGGTCTGACTGGTCTCGGTTGCACATTTCCTATCAAAACACCTTCAGTAGTCAGAGCTTCTAACAGACAGAGGAATCAGTGATGTCTAACTGAATGACAGGTGTCCTGTAGTCAACACCTCTGCAGACTCACATGAGAAGCTGAGCTGCAGTTATGATCCGCATCGCAGCTAATCATGCTTCAAACCGCCAGGTCGTTTCTTTTTTTTTTTTCTTCCCCTCCATCATGAAGATAGCTGGCATTTATTCTGAGCAGTCAAAGTTGAGTTTGAAGGTTGCTTTAGACAAGTCATTTCACTTTGTATTTGCTTTGATGGCAAAAGTAAAATCTCTCCCCGTCTGGAGACATGGGGATCCATTTATTGTGGCGCCTGTTGAAATGACTCCGTGAAAGATGACATTTAAACTGTAAAACCTGCTGTGCAGCGTATAATGAGAGAAGCAGAGCGGTTCCTTTATTTGCCACTTAAATCTTCCCACACCTGCACCAAATGCAAGATGGGAAATAGATGTTTTTAGCTCAGAGGAGCAGAGCGGAGTACATCAACGCAAAAAGAGCCAAAAGCGGGATCATCAGATGTGACTGAAGTTTACGCATTGCTGTGATAGTTAACACAAATGTTGTGTTTATTGCAAACTTTACTGGTAAATTAGGTTTATGAGACAAATCACTGAAGGGATTCAAAAGATTCTCCTTTTGTTTTTTTATCTTATCGTTAAATCAAGAACCGTGGATGACATTCAAAACAAATAACGGGGATGGAAAAGCTTCTTAACAATGCGGCCAGTGAAAGGAGCTAAGCCGATTAGCTGGATGTGAGTGTGATTATGTAATAATGGAGTTTAAGAGAAGATGCAGTACATTAACTCTTCATTGTCTTGTCTGGATTATTTTGTCGCCAGAAGAGGAGCAATTATGAGATAAATTACAGCACCGCTCTGAGTCTAATGTCGCTCTCTCATAGAAAAGTTAAGTCAATATTAATAAGCACGAGCGCCTCGGCAGAGACTGGAGGCGAAACCTATTCCTGATGTCATCAAAATGGGCCGCCCGGAGCTCCTCAATAGACACTGAGTGAGATCCTGCATTAATGGCTCCATAAAATGTTTGTTTGAGTTGTTACACTCAAATGAGCTTTTAACGACGGCCCTGCTTTCCGAAGTGAGGCAGAAAATGTGGCCCCATCTGCATAAAACTGCCCTTGTTACTGCCGGTGCCACACAGTCAGCATTTTCATCGCCTGCACTTCCCTCTCTATTAAAGTCTACATCCCTGTAAGATCACTGATTAAAGGACTAATTAACTTTTTCCACTGGTGGAAGGGCTAATAAATACTCCACGAGATTAGATGTGGGTGGTAATGAGTCACATTACTCAGATACATGTAGTGAAGTAACTGTCCCTTTGAGTATTTGCAAGAGGAGCTGGGTTTTCTTCATTGTGACCTCTCAAACAGAGGGCTGGGTGCTATGACCCATAAGTGGTACCATTGAATGTTTAAATCTTTAGTCACAACTAAGGGCCACAGACAGTGTATCGAGAGAACTTCCCCCTCGCGTTCCAAACAGGAAGTTCCCGCTGGTCCCAGAAAGCCAAAATCCCATAGACTTCTATTGAGAAATAAACAGCTTTTGTCAGAATAACCGATCTTGCTCTGGTGTCTCTTTTTAACACGTTCTTGCTAAACCTATTTTCTTTTCCATTAAACATTTTCTTTATCGTAAGTTATTCTAGTTATAAACTGGCAAATCAGAGGCCTCAATAAAGCCCCACCTCAAACGTTCAAAGCATTTACTAATGTCTTACTAATGTCGTCTGGTTCCAAAAATGGCGACTGGATTGACTTCACTTTGTTGGAACAGGAGGTAAGGTATTGTGACATCACAGGATTGCTTTGTTCATCTCTATTTATGTCAATAATTTGCTCCGACTGCGGTGGAAAAATGGGCAGATTTATTTGCACATCTTAAAGTTCACAAAGCTAAATCAGGGTCAGGCTGGCAGAGGTCAACAACGAGCATTGGAGCATAAGAGACAAAACAGGGTCAGGAAAATAAGCTCAGGTCCGGAGGAAACGCTTGGTAACGCAGGCAGAGAAAACAATACTTCGCCCTGAGCCAAACTCTGTGCCGTGCTTAAGTGTCATGTGGGTGATTAAATAGGAGTCAGGTGAGCAACTTCCAGGAACTGTGCGCTGGGGTTGCTGGGAGATGTAGTGTGTTCAGTACTCTGGAGACGGCTCAGAGCCCTGACTCCTAACAGGGTACATAGGTGACCGCTCACAAAGCTGTACTTAAGCGACACATGAGAGTAAGTAAGGGGGAAGTTGGTTAGATGTTTGTACCTTGTGTGGGTTTATCATTTTTTTAGTATTACACAATGTGGAAGACTGAGACTGTGACTGACATTAGAGTGTAGTTTATGTGGACATCTTACGGTCGCCCAATAATCATGTTTTTATCACATGTACATCGCCTACGGCAGCATCATCAGTACTTCATTAGGGCGTGTAACTTGCATCATCTTAGTGTAATACTTGACGATATTCCAAACAAAGTCTTGACAATAGTCCCGTAAGGTGGCCGTGTGAGCTTCAAGAGAACCGCAAGACACACCTTCGCTCCCTTTAAGATGTGGCCACTCCTCTACCAGACATCCCAAAAACCCATAGCCCCCGTACCGATGCATAGGATTTAAGCTGCAATTTGTGCATCAGGTTCAATGTTCAATCAATGCACAGAACCAATCAGAGGTTCCGCGGGGGTTTGGGCGTCGTATCGAGAGTTAAAATATTCTGTCATAGTAACCACATTGGTTAATTAGGGACTCAGCTTTTGCATGTAATGTTGTTGGCATGATGACGTGATCAGTGGGCGGAGTCAACCATAACGAAAGAGAATCTGATCGTGATATTTTTCTTTTTTGCATAAAGTCAATAATAAAAAGTTCCTCCAATTTATTTTGATTTTTTTCCCTCTTCTGACTAATGTAAGACAGCAAGTCATCAATCTGGGTCACAGAGACAGGAAGTACCGCTGAAAGCGTCCATCAATCAGATGCAAGTGAATGATCTCATGAACCCAGACACGGAGACGGGATTATCGATGTTTTTGTAGAGCTCCTCACAGTAAATAAACCTGATCTCTCAACATCATCTGTGTCTTCCATGTATTATATTTGAGATATACAGTCAATGCTTCCATGTAGAAATGAGGTTAAAAACTTTGAACAGTAGCTCCTCTCTCTGTCCAGCGGGAATTTGATTCACCAATCATGTTAAGTGACATTACTACAGTGTGTTCTAAATAATTCATGCGAGCCTCAAGTGAAATGCAAGACCCCTAGGATGTGGCCACTCCTCTCTATGACCCTCCACGGGTCAGAGCGACCCAAAAACCTGCAACCCCATACACATCTATGTAATTAAGACTTTAAATGCTGCAATAATAATCTGTATCATAGCATAGAAATGTTTTATACCATTTCTGGACAGCAAATGTCTTTTATTGCAAAGTTTAAGAGTCATTTTACAGGTCAAACAGCTGTGATGTAAAATGCATGAACCATCAACTTAAAAAGGAAAAACATTCCTCCTGCTAGATAATATTTCACTATTTATTATTGCATTTATAATGCATGCTCTCCCACACAAATATTCACCACTAGTTACATCAAACTCCACAGATTCAGTTTCTGCACTCCACGACCCAAAGTTTCAGCACACAGATGTGACTCGAGAGCGTTCATAGGCCAACATTTTAGCATGCACAGGTGTTCAGGATCGGCTACATCCTTAAACGATGATGCAGGTGCAAACGGAAGAAGGGTTCTTAACCTTGAGGTGCAGACCGTAAAACTGCATCAGCAGCTACTGGAGAGAAAAAAAATGCAAATTCAGCTTTTCTATAAATTCAAATCCTCAAAGTTTAGATAATGTATTTACAGAAGTTTAAATTGTCCAGTGTTTCTCAGACAAACCTGGGATTATATTTGAAACAAAAAGGGTTAAGGTGACAGATATTTATTGCACTGGTTGGAATCCAAGGTTTGTTTCAGTAGAAGGGTCATGTTTGCAATTATAGAGGAAAAGTGTGTAAAGTAGAACAGACAGAGCCACAACACAACAGCCCTTTGTCTGGTCGGGTTAACTTTGTGAAATAAATTAGATTTGAAACCTACATACTACAGATGTTTGAAAAAGTACAAATAAATGACAGAAAATTACTTAAAATCATGTGAAAGGATTTTATTTAAAGACATAAATCCACATGATGACAGTAAATATTAGTTTTTATGCTATGGTTGTGACTGAATTCTTTTATTACTGACTACTTATTGAACTATATATATGATGGGCAATACCATACCTTTAAGATTTGATAGGATACTGATTCATTTCTTGATAAAATATACCAATTACTGGTAATTTCTTAATGGTGACTTTTTATCAACCATATTATTTGTTATCTTAAATCCCAACCATACAAAACTGACAAGGGAACAATTTTAATGCACATTGTTAAAAATACAAAACCCTACTGTTCAAAATGTTGTTGCTAATGCTTAAATGCTCCCTGCTCCTCTGGTCATGTGACTAATGCATGTATACTGCTCTATATTTAATATACTGTTTGCTGGGGCTGTTTTGCTACAAAATACTGGAGTAACTCACATGCACTTTTATTTTCTCACTTATCAATCATTAATTAATACTTTAATATAGTAGTCAATACCAATGGGTGATGTACAAGTATCTGTATTTCGACACCAATCTTAACCATTTTCTCGGGGGGTTGTGACTCCATTATTCTAAAATCCAGTGCCCAAGAAATTACCCAGAATAAACTAGTGTGCATCGATGCTTACTAGGTTAGCAAATATGGACTACGATGCATTGTGTTTGAAATTTGTCCAGCAGGGGCTGGTGCTGCAATTAGCTCCAATCTACTTCTTGTGGCTCACCTGACTCATATCTGTAAGCTGCGGCTCAAGTATCATGGGAATTTGAGATGCAAACCATGAAATTTGTTCACGAACCACGAGATCTGGTCGCAAACTGATGAGATTTGAGTCGCGACCCACCAGATTTTGTCATAACCCATGAGAACATGAGTCATAAACCACAAGTTTTGGTTGCAAACCACGAGATTTAGTTGCGGCTCACAAGATTTGGTCACGATCCATGAGAATTTGAGTCGCGAACCACGAGATTTGATCGAGACCCTTGAGATTTGAGTCACACACCACAAGATTTAATTTTAGAACCACGAGATTTGATTGCTACTCATTAGATTTGGTCACGATCCATGAGAATTTGAGTCGCGAACCACGAGATTCGGTTGCAACTCACAAGATTTGATCGAGACCCTTGAGCTTTGAGTCACACACCACAAGATTTAATTTTGGAACCACGAGATTTGATTGCTACTCACAAGATTTGGTCACGATCCATGAGAATTTGAGTCGCGAACCACGAGATTTGGTCGCAACTCACAAGATTTGATCGAGATCCTCAAGATTTGAGTCACAAACCACAAGATTTAATTTTTCGAACGCAACGAGAATTTGGGATTGCTGCTCCACAAGATTTGGGTCACGATCCATGGGAATTTTGAGTGTGAACCAATAAGTTGTGAACCACGAGCTTTGAGCCGCAAACCACAAGATTTGATTGCAACTTAACAATATTTGGTCACTATCCATGAGAATTTGAGTCAGGTACCACAAAATTTGGGCGCAACCAATGGCAATTTAAGTTGGGAACCACAAGATTTGATTGCGACTTGCAATATTTGGTCACGATCCACGAGATTTGAGTTACAAACCACGAGATTTTATTGCAGCTCGCAAGATTTGGTCAAGATCCATGAGAATTTGAGTTGTGAACCACGAGATTTGAGCCGCAAACCACAAGATTTAATTGCAACTTAGCAATATTTGGTCACTATCCATGAGAATTTGAGTCAGGTACCACAAAATTTGGGCGCAACCAATGACGATTTAAGTTGGGAACAACAAGATTTGACTGAGAACCACAAGATTTGATTGCTACTCACAAGATTTGGTCACGATCCATGGGAATTTGAGTTGTGAACCACGAGATTTGAGCCGCAAACCACAAGATTTGATTGCAACTTAACAATGTTTGGTCACTATCCATGAGAATTTGAGTCAGGTACCACAAAATTTGGGCGCAACCAATGGCAATTTAAGTTGGGAACCACAAGATTTGATTGAGATCCTCAAGATTTGAGTCACAAACCACAAAATTTAATTTTCGAACCACGAGATTTGATTGCTGCTCACAAGATTTGGTCACGATCCATGGGAATATGAGTTGTGAACCACGAGATTTGAGCCGCAAACCACAAGATTTGATTGCAACTTAACAATATTTGGTCACTATCCATGAGAATTTGAGTCAGGTACCACAAAATTTGGGCGCAACCAATGGCAATTTAAGTTGGGAACCACAAGATTTGATTGAGATCCTCAAGATTTGAGTCACAAACCACAAAATTTAATTTTCGAACCACGAGATTTGATTGCTGCTCACAAGATTTGGTCACGATCCATGGGAATATGAGTTGTGAACACGAGATTTGAGCCGCAAACCACAAGATTTGATTGCAACTTAACAATATTTGGTCACTATCCATGAGAATTTGAGTCAGGTACCACAAAATTTGGGCGCAACCAATGGCGATTTAAGTTGGGAACCACAAGATTTGATTGCGACTTGCAATATTTGGTCACGATCCACGAGATTTGAGTTACAAACCACAAGATTTTATTGCAGCTCGCAAGATTTGATCACGATCCATGAGAACTTGAGTCGTGAACCACAAGATTTGATTGCGACTTACAATATTCGGTCACGATCCACAAGATTTGAGTCGGTTACCACCATATTTGGTCGTGACCCATGACAATTTAAGTTGTGAAGCACAGGATTTGATCGAGACCCACGAGATTTGAGTCGTGACTCACAAGCTGTGAGTCATGTGAGCCACCCTAAAGAGGTCTACTGTCTTTCAATAGGTCATGAGAAAAAAATCCCAGTGAATTCATAAACAATCTTCATAAACTATTCATATTGATTATATTTTCACTTAAGCAAATCAGTGACATTGTATTTGGGGAAGGCCACGATCTGGTTAAATCCAGAGGATTTTGTTTGGAGGTGCATCTGACATAAAACCTGAAGCCAAATCAATCAATTCATACTCTTACTTTACGTTTTTCTGGAGCTTCATCCCAATGCAAAACTGTGTTTCTAATGACATTCTTACCTATTTTATAATGTTGCGCTTTTATGCATTTATTGGTTCTCTGATCAAATGCCCAAACTATTTTGTTTTTTACATTAATTTCCAAGATTTACAGCACAAACTGATTCATGACTGCTTGTAATAAAGATGGAATGTGGTCAAACTCAAAATGTAATTTTGCGCTTCAGAAATCATAGAAATGCACTGATTTGATGCATGCATCAGCAGAGTGGTTATGTTTTTAACACATAATAATTATAGAAAGCTGTGGTCCAACTGTTTATGGTTTCTACCCAGAAACTGAGCCTTTCTTTCCCTGCAGGTGTCCTCCCGGTCACATGGTCCGTGTGAACGGAACCAAAAAGACTTGCGTGTACACGCTGTGCGCCACGCGACCCTGTCACCGCGGCACCTGCGTGGCCCAGTCGCCCTCCAAGTTCACCTGCCACTGTCCGGACGGCTACAGGGGGCGCCACTGCGAGACCACGCTCGCCATTTACCGGGAAGACGTGGGCCTGAGCTTCAGCTCCCTGTTCGCCATCTGCATCTGCTTCATGGCCTTACTGGGTATTTATGCATTTTTTTCCTTTATGAAAAAACTAAGCAAAAGAGGCTATTGTTTACCTTATTTTAATGGTTATCTGTCCCCTAAACTGATGTTTGTGGGAAATTTCTACGTTTTTAGCTTATTGCTTCCAAGCTTTTAATATGAATAGATTTGTTCAAGGTCTTTCTCGCACATTTTTTCTACTTCAGTGACCAAACAACTGTAGTTTGTAACGCTTCATTTCTGCTACAGAAAAGTGAGGAATTGGTTGCAGATGAGAGTCTTTCAGTGACTCAGGATTTTGATCACACACAGGTCAGTTTGGATCCTCTCCTACCTGTTAAGTTCAAGGATGTTTAAATGTGCAAATTGTGAGAGTTTGATTTAATCGTGAGAAAAATATTTCAACTTCGGAGGAGAAAAAGGCCTAAGTACTTATTTCTAAAATGATTTTAAAAAGTCTGTTGCTACATTTGTGAGAAACCTGCATTTCTGGGGCTGAAAATGTGGTTTTGCCCCCAAAAAAATGCCAACTTTTCTCTGCCAAAGCACATTTTATTGCTGCTGCTTTGAGTTTTTGTTCCCTGTGAGGACGGGTTCTGTCACTGCTCTGCTCCAAGTATCTCAGCACCACGTTCATTTGATTTGAGTGTGTTCAACTCTTCTTCAAAACCAAGAATCTGCACTTTTCTGAAGCCCCCGTCTCGCAAAGCAAGTTTTTTTTGACAATTCATTTAGCAAAATGATGTATTTTGCAATCAAATTGTAAAATTGCAATTCAGGCTTGCAATATGAAAATTGAATCATAGAAATAAAAGAAAACAATAAATGTTGTGAATTTATAGCACTATAGTTAAAGTGAAAACGCATTTTGCAGTTAACAATTTAACATAAAAACACATTTCTGTTTCTTTTCTTATTTAAAAAAAACTAAAAATCTGCTACATTTTAATTTTTCCTTTGTGTTTTTGGGTGAAAATTCAAACAAAACGTGTGATGTATTTTCATTTACAGCCTGTTGGGCTCTTTCGAACCCAAAATTTAAACAGAAAATCCAATTTTTCAGACTCTCATCAGGGCGGGAACCACCTATCTTATCTTGCTAAGACCTGCTGCTTTGAATTATGGGTAAAAAAAATCATAATAGAAAGTCCTGCTTAAAACCAAAGCAAAACTGTATCACAAATGTCACACAGACACACAACAAAACAACAGGGAGGCTTTTATTCATTATTGCTGAGTCTAATCCAGGAAATAACCTGATGCCTCACCTGTACGGCAACCCAAATGGGACAATGTCTCTGCTGTGTCAAGATCACAGATAGAGCACCAGCTGTTTACCTCTTCATTAGCAGACTCACCTGACATGACTCAGGTAAAAAATAAATAAATACATAAAGAGATGTTATCCTAAAGTTCTGCCTCGACCCAGGAGAGCAACATCCACGTATTCTCCTTGTTTCTAGAAACCAGTGATATGAATAAAGCTGTCCCAGACATGAAATATGGAGCGTTAATGGCTGCATCCGTCTGCTGGAGCCACTACCTTCAGTCATCACTCACTTTATGGTTTTCACATTACAGTCAGACATGGCTGAGGAAGTGATGGAGAGAGCTTCAGACAGCATGCAGTATTTACACTCCGTCCACTAAATAAAGTGCAGGGCTTCAAACGCTCACGGCTTCATCATCAACACCACGATTCATGGAAATAATCAGGGGGTTTGTGCCCAGAGAGTTTGAAGTAAAAAGATTATTTTCTTAAGCTTTGTTGTTGGAAAATTAATGATAAAACAAAACCTTGAAAGATGGGATCAGGTAATCTCAATCTCAAAGCTCAACTTCGAGATGATTTTGCAGATTAACAAAAAGGAAATCTGGTGTCCACCTGGAATCCCACTCAAACATCCAATTATTATCCTGAAGATTGTAAACAAACAGAAGAGTTTGGAGTTGAAGGAGTTTCATCTATTTATCGGTTGTTCTTCTATCCTCGTCTGTCGCCCGAGGTCACGCCGGTGCCCAAGTCCTTCTGATTTAGGCTATTGCGTTTCATATATAATGGCCTATTTATTTTTTTTAAGTTTGAAATGTCGTTTATTTGTTGCACTTTGTACTAAACCATTATTACCATGACTTGGGGATTATTCCTCTGATAATCATAGTTTTTTTCAGACAAAATGAAGCACTTTATGGTCATTTTACTGGTTCTGCTAAGACAGGGGTGGGCAAACTACGGCCCGGGGGCCACATGCGGCCCTTTAAGATACTTAATCTGGCCCTCCAAATTAAAATACATTGAATCAAAAATCCTAATTATTGTTTTATTTTCATTGTATTTCTGGTTTCTTCTCATGAATGGTGTTGTTTCTCTGACGTTCATGTTTTTTTCTGAGTCAGAAGGTGATTTTTCGGATTTCTTTGAGTTCCCATTTTCCTCTGAAGAACATCAACCCATTGGATCACCAAAAAGAGAACAAAAATCAAACTTTAGAAATTAAAACTCCCAAATTTTCTGTTTTTAAATTAATATATGTTAATTTTAAAGCATTAAATTAAAGCATGTTTTTTCTCTAAATTCCATATTATCTTTTTAGTTCATGAGGTTGATTACCAAATCTCTCCTTCCATCTGCTCCTTGTCCGGCCCTTATGCCAAATTTTAGAACCCTTCGTGGCCCACAAGTCAAAAAGTTTGCTTGCCCCTGTGCTAAGACATGTCTCAATGTTTTTATACCATTCCAAAATGGCCTCACTCTTTACGTATCTTGGACAATAATAAAAAGCCCGCGTGCCATCTCTAGTGATATTAATGATGGAGATGATCCCTCTCTTATTTTCCAATTCTACGAGAGGGCGGGACTTGTGGGATTCATAGACAGGTGACGATGCGTCATCAGCGTGTACGCTAAATAAAATATACCCTCTAGTTAACCGGGGTGTCCAACTGTTTGTCGAGAATCTCCATAAAACCTCCGTGACCATCCTGGCCCAAACCCAGACGGCCAGCAGATGCACTCAGCTGTCAGCCTGAGTCACAGGATTTCTGTTCCTCAGAGTTATTCTTCTGAAGATCCAGAGAAAACATGACCTGGATGAATCAGAATCCACACAAACAAGTCATAAGAGGAGAGATTCGTCTGTATATTACAACATGCATATCATCTGTCTCTGTTGGGTTCATTATCCCCTCAACACAGTGTTTGCTCTCTGTTTAACAGAAAAATCCTGCGTTTTCCACATCTTTCTGTTTGCCGAGCCGTTCTTCTGTCGTCCTTTCAGCTTCCTCTCTGAGTGGACGCTGCTGACGAATGTTTACAGATTCTGACGAAGAGCAGAAAGCCTTTGAGTTTTGCCCCACTTCATGTTTGGATTAAGACATTAAACCCCTCCATTAACGATTTCTGTGTTTGCTCTTTTGTGATAGCCCCTAAGCTGAAGAGCGGGAAACAGATTGTTGTCATTTAATCATATTTTCCAGTCGGGACATTAGAAAACATTGCATTTCCATTTGGGGGGAGATGGTGCAGTGATCTTTTTTTTGTTGTTGTGAAAGGAGTGATTTCATATTTTTAAAGGGTTTTTTGTGCCTCATTTATTGATGGCTGCGGCTGCAAATATTATATAAGTTTATATCTGAACTGGAAAATCTATAAAAGCCTCAGATCACTGATTTTCATTCTGCAACCTTTGATAAAGGAGGGTATTATGTTTCTAAAAAGCAATAATGGAGAAATGATACAGATGGTTTTATAATAGTTGGGCTTTTTTTCTGCCAAATGTCAGAAAACTTCAGCAGAAACTGATGGGTGGAGAGTTTATAGCTACTTCTGCTTTTGAGCAAAGCTTTGCTGTTGTTCAGAAATCAAGGTTTTTCTGTAAGCACGCCTGTCACGCTGAATAGTCGTCTTCCTGCTCTTTTACTTCTGTATTCCCCAAGTAGCCTCCGCTGAGACGGCACCTTGGGCACAGAATGCTCTGACACGTTCTCCCGGTTTAATTGAGGACAATACGAGAGCGGCGCGAGACAGCAGATCAGAGGCGTACAAAATAAAACAGGACAGTGGAGAAAACGCGGGGAAAACACCAAGGAGCTGACGAGATTACAAAGCGAAGGCAGCGTGCAGCACATTCCAGGAAAATGTTGGGAGCTGAGAAGGATGCCGTCGGTGTCCGGCTGCCGGCTCGTCTCATTGGTTATTCACCTCCAGAGCAGTCAGACACAGTTCATGTGATGGTTCCTACCTCTCTCCACTTTGGTCTGTAGCTTCAGGCTCATATTAAATGTGAAATCCAGCCTTGATCCTGCTGAAGCTCCGTTCTGTTTTAAGTGTTAATTACTTGATTTGTAGGCATACGAGGTGCTGTTTACTCAAACCTGCCGAAATTGAGATCAATGCTCCAGGGGCTGGAGGAGTAATTTCGATTGCATTCTGCGCTCGAATGGTCAAGCGCTCCTCTGTGAAATTTAAGCAGCAGGAGAGACTTTGAATGGCTTCAGCAAATGCTGCGTATGCCAGCTTCACGCGTTTGAAAACGGAAGAGGACTCGCCGGTCGGTGACCCTCCGTCTTCTCGTCTACGTTTCAGCTTCGTTCTAGAAACATCTGTTCAGACCAACAGCCGTACCATCTAATAATAAAACAGTTTATTGGTGAGCACTTTCCAAAAACTCCCAAGGACACGTTCTTGATGAAAACGTCAAAACAAATAAAAGACAGACGGGATGAACAATAAAACGACACCTGCTGAACGAAGACGGCAGGTGATTGAGAGTAATAATGCTTATCGGGGGTGGAGATGGAGTAGAGAGGAGGTCTGACCCCCCCCCACTGGAGCTGAGGAGGTGATGAAAGGAGGAGGAGCTGGAGGTGAACATCACACATCGAGGACTGGAGGTGGTCTGAAGGGTGAGAAGATGACTAGACACTTGAGGTGTAACGATTCGTTTCATCGATGATTCAGTTCATATGATAATTTGTCATTGTAGATACAATTTATAGATGAAAGTGATTCATTTTGAGCGACCAAAAATGGATCTAGAACAGGGGTCACCAACGTGGTGCCCGTGAGCACCAGGTAGCCCTCAAGGAACCTACAAGGTGCCCTCGGGTCTGTTCTGAAATTACCACAACTCACTTGTAAGATGCATCTAAAATTACATTTCATTCTGTTGCAATTTTTTTTTTTAAATTACACGTGGCTTTACATAGATTTAAAAATTAAAACCTCTTAAAAATATGTTCATGATACATGAAGTTTAGGTGACCTCTGACCTACTCCAGTTCAAAAATCATTGATTTTTTTAATTATTATTGGTTATTAGTTCAAAATGTGACAAGATTTGTTTAAAATCTGTAAGTAGATGTTTTTAACATTACGTAATTGATTAATATGGTACAACATAGTGAAAATGGGATATTTTCCCATGAAATGTAAGTGATCATCTCAAAATGTTGAAAATGTTGAAAATATTGATATTTCTTTCCTAGCTTGTTGTCATTGTTGATAATTACAGTTAGAAATCAGTTTCTTTACATAGAGGAGAATCCTTATTCATTATTAATAATATATAACTAACTATAACTGAGCAAAATTTGTTATTTCAAAATGGTAGCCCTTCATTTGACTCGGTACCCATGAAGTAGCCCTCAGGTTCAAAAAGGTTGGTGACCCCTGATCCAGAACATCTTTATCCCAAACTTCCAGCAGTTTGACTCAGAGATCAATACCTGGTACAGAACAGTGCAGCTGAAGTTTTCCAGATTCTTGTATTTCTACAAGAAAATAAATTAAATATGTGAACAAACAAACAAGTAAACAAGAATAAACACCAAATCCATTCACATTTTAGTTTGATAAAGTTGTTGTTTTTCCACATCATTATTAGAACATTCTACCACACTGTATGGTCACATGACTTTTCTACTTTCAAAGTGTTTCCACACATTGGACTGAAATGATGATTGATCAGTTTATTGCTGCATCATACGTGTGTTGTCCGGTGTGATGAACCTTTGATTATTTTTACGTCATAGTAAAATAAGTCTCAATCCAAATGATACTTTCAATTATCGATTTTGAAACAATCGTTTTTAATTCTGCCTCAGATCAATCTGGTTGGATTGTAGGAATAAAAATGATTAATCAATGAATCATTACACCCCATTTTATACAAAAAAAATCCAAACCTGGGTTCAATAAACAAAGCAGGGGTCATTACAAACATCCATCTGAAGAGCCAATAACCCAACCTGTAATCTGACACCAAAGTGGAGGGTAAAAACTGGATACAAACACGAACAGAGAAGTAATAGAGAAACAGGTTTAACCTTGACTGATCATATACTGAGAAGATCTGACGGAGACTGAACAAATGCAGGTTGAACGTAAAGAGCATCTCCCAGGTGTGTCTGATGATGAGGAGGAGCAGTGATTCACACGACATGATATTTAGCATAGAGGTAGAGCAGGGTGTCATCCACAAAATAACTGATTTTCATTTTAAAAGCAGACTGTTACGATAGTAAAAGTGTGTTTTTGAGCACTGATAGACTTCAGTTTGAGTTCTATTGTGGTTTAAACCAGTCGAGGGGGTGGTGGTGTGGGGGGGGGTTCCATTCAGTTTGAAAGGGATGGAGAGTGGCTACACCATAACTACAGCAAAGAGGATATTGTTATTGATTTTAATGAATTATCTCTGATCTGTCATTCTAAGTTGACCTGCAGAGAAACTAACAGCTCTGAATCCCAACACTAAAAATGACTTTCAAAGTTTTCAAGCTCTTTATTGTTTCTGAGGAGTTCCTCATTCACTGGGACACGCTTCCGTTAAGCGGAACCTGTTTATAGAAACCGGTGCTCTGGGTTTTGCACTGGAAGCCCCTGAAACTGGCCTGAGCCATTAGAGTCCTTTACATCCAGGAGTTATAGAGTTTGTGCATCAGCAGTTTCATCTCCTAAGTGCTTGTGGGCAGCAGCGTTTCTACAGAAAAGACATAACTCTATAAAGACATGACGATCTAATAAATGTTGAGCAGCAATCGTACACACAGAAATTGATTCACTGTAGTGCCAAACCGGGAGACACTGGAGGAAATTGTTCATCCAACAAGTGAAATGACAAAGGCTGCTGCAGGCGGAAAAGCAGGTTATGTAATCAGCATTTGGAACAATCCAAAACAGAAATGCTGCAGGTTTTTCTGTCTTGTTCTGGGGGTTTATTGTGTCTCAACACAGTAGAGTGGGAGGCAGTTTAAGTCTATGCACACATGATGGCTTGTAGTTGTAGTATTTTGTTGTGGAGGTGATTTTACAGTTTGGAGGGAAAACCCTTTGGAGTGATATCTGGTTCTGGTAGATTTCCATTTCAGATTTTTTTGCATTTGCTTCATTTTTACATGTTATAGATTCCCTTGCACCACCTTCAGAGGTCCCATTAAGAGAGTGTGTTTCAGCTGGGGGACAAATCAATACTAAGTTTCATGATAAAAAAGTGAAATGTGTCCACAGGATTTTTGGAAACAAGGAAGGAAGAATCTTTTACTTGTGGTTACCTGAGATACTTTAGATAAAATTCAAATCTTGGTCACATCAGAGACATTTTGAATGGTTGACTTATGATGTAAGATCATGTGCTAAAGTCTGGGTGTCATTTTTAAAACAAATTTTAATCCCCTTGGTTTCCATACTACCATTGGACCAGTCTCCTTCTAGATCACAATCCCTTATCCTTGGTTTAACAGACTGTTGGTTCTGTTGTAGAAACCTGCATCTTATACGTTAGGAGCGGCTCCAGATCCACACGTGGCTCTTTTATCTCTTTGGGCAAACATAAAATAAGTCATGGAGACCGTCAGAGTCAGCAGCTCGCCCTAATCAAAACTACCTCAAGAAAACAAATAAACAAAGCCAGAAAACTAAGACTACCAAAATCCAACCCCAAACTAAGATAACAAAACCCAGTAGTGTAAGACTGCTGAGGAGAAAAAGAACAATTATAAATAAATAAAATAAAAATAAAATAGTATTTTTTTTAAAGTGAGTATTACTTAATTACCATTTATTTAATTTAGATGAGTTAAATGTATAAATTGATGTCTGAGGTTCACATAAATCAGGGGTGGGCAAACATTTTGATTTGTGGGCCAGAAAGGGTTCTAAAATTTGGCATAAGGGTCGGACAAGGAGCAGATGGAAGGAGTCATTTGGTAATGAACCTCAATAAACTGGAAAAAGATGAATATGGAATTAGATAAAAACATGCTTTAATTTGGATTAAAATGTACATATATTCATTTAAAAACAGAAAATTTTGGAATTTTAATTTCTAAATTTAGATTTTTGTTCTCTTTTTGACTTTGAATCCAGAGAGTTTGATCCAATGGGTTGATGTTCTTCAGAGGAAAATGCGAACTCAAAGAAATCCCCTTCTGACTCAGAAAAACGCACACGAACGAAATAATTAGGATTTTTGATTCAATGTATTTTAATTTGGAGGGCCAGATTAAGTAGTTTAAGGGGTCGCATGTGGCCCTCGGGCCGTAGTTTGCCCACCCCTGACATAAATGTAGGTTTTTACATCCCTGTTGACCTGAAGATGTCTTGTTTGTTCAACTCTACCTCCAGAATGAACAGATTTTATATGCAAAGCAAAACTTTTGTAAAAAGTTTGATTTTTTTATGAGTTAAAAGCTCATATTGAGTCCCGGTCCCACATGATTTGACGACCACATCACAGCTGGAACACGGAAAAGAATTTAATCTCCGTGGATTTTCTGGTGTATAAGTCGCTGTTTTGTTTTTTTGTTTTTAGTTTAGCCAGGGTGCGACTTATACTCAGGAGAAACCGTGTAAGCCCTGTGTGGGGTATTTTTGACTACCAGAGCGTGGTCCCAGACAACCCAAAAACTCGCAGTACCTGATCAGGTCAACCCCCATGTGGGTGCACGTACCCACGGCTTAAATGTTGCTAACATGGCAGCTTTATCGCTGTTCTAGAATCCTCTCTGGCCCCACGGCGACGCCTCTTTGAAGAGCCGCTCAGCAGTCTGTGGAGGACGGAGGACGCTGGGGCTCATCTTCTGCGCATGGCGTTTCTTGCTTTTGCCAAAACCTTGGTCATGAATTGGCGGTTTATAAATAACACAGAATGGCGTTGAGTCATCATCTAAAGCGAGCTGCATCTTCTCCTTTCACAGCCCCTCTGGTGAGGAAAACGCTGCCGTCTATTGAGCTCGTGCGTTCTGTCGATATCTGTTGTTTGTGGCGTTTGAATAAATCCAGCAGCAGCAGCAGCAGCAGCAGCAGCAGCAGCAGCAGCAGCAGCAGCTCTGTGATGATTCCATCTCCATATCATCAAATGAAAAATCGGTTAATGACTTTATTACAGCTCTAAACTATAAAAACGCTTTAATGGGCTTCTTCAGAGGGGAAGAAACATCCCAAACTCCATTTATTAGTTGTAATTTCTTTATCATAATGAATCACGTTCTCGTTTCTGCGTGCTCAGTGGTATTTAACTGCACTTAGGCACTTTGAAGCCAGCTGTTATGGGTCTTTTACGTAAAGTGGCTTCCATCCAGCAAATCAGCCAGATTGAAGGACTACTGGAGTCAGATTTTTTTACTGTAGTTTTTTACTTTGTTTCTCATTAAAGCCTTAAAAAAGCTTAAAAATCTGCAGCGTTCCACTCCTTTTATTGTCAGGTGGAATTTTGATTTTCCAGATTCATGTTTGATTAGTGACTTTTTTTTTTGTTTGTTTACCTGGGATTGATTAAAACACAGAAAAACATATTGACCATCAAAATGTAAAAATCGATGAAATATGATAAAAAAACACGAGGAAAATTGTATTTTTGGTGTTTTTAACGTGCAGTATTTATTACTTTCTCTATTTGCATATCTAGCTATATTCAGTCTATTTTACTTATTGTTATTCTATTTTATTTATTTTGTTATTTTACTCCATCTTTGTGCTGTTCGGACTCTGGTACCTGAATTTCCCTGAGGACTTCCAAAGGGATTAATAAAGTATTTTCTATTCTATTCTATTCTATTCTATTCTATTCTATTCTATTCTATTCTATTCTATTCTATTCTATTCTATCCTGTCCCGTTCCGTTCCGTTCCGTTCCGTTCCATTCCATTCCATTTTATTTTATTTTATTTTATTTTATTTTATTTTATTTTATTTTATTTTATTTTATTTTATTCTATTCTATTCTATTCTATTCTATTCTATTCTATTCTATTCTATTCTATTCTATTCTATCCTATCCCATCCCATCACCATCCCATCCCATCCCATCCCATCCCATCCCATCTCCCATCCCATCCATCCCATCCCATCCCATCCCATCCCATTTTATTTTATTTTATTTTATTTTATTTTATTTTATTTTATTCTATTCTATTCTATTCTATTCTATTCTATTCTATTCTATTCTATTCTATTCTATTCTATTCTATTCTATTCTATTCTATTCCATTCCATTCCATTCCATTCCATTCCATTCCATTCCATTCTATTCTATTCTATATATATATTGTTTATTCTGAAAGGCTTAAGAGTAGAATGATAGGCCCTTGAAACCGTCCTTCAACTGTTTCTCAGCGGTTCAGGTGTGACCACAGTCAGACGTGCAGGTGGCGTGAACGCGGCCTCCCGCTTTTGTTTTGCTGCCGCCGTCTCCAGCATCAACACGAGTCTCGTCGTGTTCCTTCGCTCCTCTGGGAAATCGCACGCCTTTGTCCCTCGCTGAGCTTGTTAGCTAATTAGCTGGTCAAGCGTAGAACATGAAATGACATTTAAATTCCCCTGCAAGTATAATGTCAGGCTATTTGGATCCTGCGCAGACCTCATTCATCAATATGGCGCTTAACAAGACTGGGTTTGTTTACTTTGTGTCCTTCAGGAGCTCAACCTGCCTGCGTTTGTGGCTCAAACGCTGACGTGCTTCCACTGCCAACTCCTCTCTCTATTGTTCTTTTTAAAACTTGTCTTTAAAAAATAAACTAAAATTACGTTTGCATTCAGTTTACTACACAATAACCGGATATGACGTCTGGAGAAACATAAATTTAAGTCTGAAAAGCAGGAACAGGTGAGCTTTTTGGTTTCAATTCAAAGAAGGATCAAATTACAACAAGTTGCCAGTTCAGATAATTTACGTTTCAAATAAAAGTAAATCCTACAGAGTCTGTAGAAAATGTCCATGATTTTAAATATTCAAGACTAATAAAGAAAACGTCACAGTCCAAGTACATAAATGCACCAAAGAAACAGAGAAAAGGGTTAAAGTTTCAATAGAATAGATTATTAATAATTTATTTATACATTAAAAAAATTGCAACTATGTGAATTGTCATCAAAAAACAAGTGGCAGTGCTTAATATTTAATATTCATTGCAGGAATTATGTTTTATAAATAATACATGACAGAAAAAATATTTACTTTTTAAAATATTATAGATATATTAAGGAATATTGAATAGTATTCCTGCCTTTTTATTCAGAATTATGTTAAAAAAGTAACTGTTTTAAAATTTCAAAATTAGACAATCTACTAGATTTTTGCATTCACTAAGATTTTGTAAGCTAATTTGGAGCTTAGCTAATATTTCAGATACATGCTAGCTGTTTTGGCCAATTTAGACAGTTTTAAAGTCTTTTTGCCGATTTGGAGTTAGACTAATATTTACATTCCAGCTGTTTTGACTAATGTAGAGTTTTTTCTGTTTTTAGGCTATTTTTTCAGCTTCATGCTAGCTGTTTTGGCTAACCTAAGTTTTTTTTTTTTTTTTTGGTGAATTTGGCATTTAGCTAATATTTTAATTTGATATTAGCTTCAGCGTTTTCAGCTTCAGTGTTTTTAACTATCAATTTCAGCGTCTATCAGGACTAGCATCATTAGCATCCATATACAGCTTACAGTTTGAACACTTTATATCTAGTTTATTATAATTAGGGGTGTGCCAAAATATCGATGTTGCGATATATCGCGATATTTAGTCCTACGGTTGATTCTCAATGGGTTCTCACCAAGTATCGATATTATATTTTCATTTTACGAGGCTGTTGCGTCTGAGTCGCGGGGCGGAACTATTGCGCAGCTACTCGCGCTGCGTCTGACATATTTTCCCGACGCACAGACCTCATTCAAGAAAAAACACTGACAGGATTCTAGCTCAGTATTGCGTGTATAAACCATGTCTACCTGTTCTCAATTATCATCCATCTGTAGAAGAGTCAGCCGGTAAGAAGTGAGTTTGTCTGAGCGCTAGAATGACCGCCATCGTTTATTTCCTGTTTGATCGGCGCGCTGTGGGAACGAGGCGCGTGCTTCGTAGTTGTTTGTGTGTACTTCAGGTACCAGTCGGAATTTTCGCTTTCATGCAGTCTATGTTTACCCTGCCGGTGTACAGTGTAACTTTGGTAAATGTATGGTTTTCAAATGAACGTAATAACTTTTTGCTCATGTTAACTTAAAGTCATTCTTAAATTTAAAAAAAGCAGATTTGATGTGTGAAGTAAAAAAAAAAGTAATTAAAATAAAGTCCATGGATTCACGGTAAAATAGGGAAGTTGCTAGTTAATTGAAGAACTTAAAATTGTATAAATTATTATAGATTAAAGTTGTTTATTGCTAATTTTAAATATTTATTGCCATTATTATGTGTATTTTAAGGTTTTTACCTGTTGACTGACCAAATGGAAAATAAATAAAGATTGGAGAAATAATCTCAAGTGACAGTCTGAATAAATCAGACTTTAATTTTGAATGTTCAGCCCTTTTCAAATGTGGGAAAAGTACACAAAAAAAATATGTAACACTTGACAGAGGCTGTAAACATTATATTTATCATCCTTTGGTGTGACGTTCCTTTGGAGGTAGATAGCTGTCAACAATTTGAATTATTTAATTTTTGTTCTGTTGCTAACAGTATTTCTGTGGCTGATCATGTTTACTATTGTTAACATTGAATTTTACAAATAATTCTGATTCAATTGGTGGTAAGTTATAGTATGAGTGATTTTAGGCAACGTTAAACAAAAGTGTCTATAATTTGTTGCACAAAATAAGACATAAGTTGTTTATTATGATTGTGTTTAAGATAAAAAAAAATAAAATGGGGATATATGTCCCCCCAAAAAAGTGTTCTTCTATATAATATTAGTTATTAGAGAGGATTTTTACCAACTATCGCAGTATCGCGATATTATCGATATCGGGAGCAATGTATCGCGTATCGTATCGTATCGTGAGGTACCCAGTGATTCCCAGCCCTAATTATAATGTTAAAAAGTTATGTTTTTAAAGTTTTAAAAATATAATTTTAGAGTTCCATAAATGTTTCTCCTGTTCATCCTAAGGTGTGTTTTGGCCCCTTGTGTGATTGATCTGATTGATTGACAACAACAAAATATTATTATCTATTTCTCTAATTTAAAACAAAAGAATGACAGGTGTGTAAGAAGTACAGCATTTCATTTGTGTAAAAACAATTTCATCTTTTTGTCAAATACGCCTTTATTTTTGCTCAAATTTTATCTTGAACAGGGAGTCTGGCAACCCTGGCTGCAACAGACTTCTTCTGAATGTGGGAGGGGCGGAGTCACTGGTTGCAGCATCAGCAATTGGTTAAAAATTAACAGAATTAACTTTCCTGTTTTTTTTTTTTATATCAAGATTTTTCTTTTAAAAATGAGTCCCTGTATAGTCTGACAGCTCAGGGAATTTAGTAAAACATTTTTTCAGGTTGAAACTTAAAAAATAAAGTAAAACAATAATAAAAAGTGTGTTTTTTTGTCCACATGGGGGGATTTGTAGCTGTGGCGTCGTTGGAGACATTGTCTTGAAGCACTTCTTGTTTCTCTGAAATCTCAGCGAGCTTCTTAGCATTCACGCCGCCGGCACACAGAAGGACGTGACCTTTGACCAAGGGCGGCGATGAATCCTCCATTCCCCTCACAGTTGCTTTTTCCAGCATGGGCAGATCTTTTCATCTTTGTTGTTCAGAACATCATGTCCATTTCAAAAAAGATTCTGAATATTGATTTCTCTGACCTCCGCCAGGCTTCCACTGTGTGACAGCCCGTTTCAGAGGCTCTCTGGCTGTGAGGTCAACACTGCCTCTCAGTGTGGTTAGAAAAAGGATGGAGGCTTTTATCCGAGGGGAGATTTAGAGGCTTTTGTTGCTATAACTTCATGTCTTAGTCCATTTTGTACAAGTCATTTTTCCCAGATTGAATGAATCACTAAAATATATGCATTTTCACTGCAAAAACAGCCACCTGGTAGGCAGAAAATTCTTAAAATTTGACTTAAAAATTTAACAAAATTCATATTTTAGAAAAAAAATGCACAAGCATGGTACGCCTAATTTTAAAATATTCATATTTTAAGAAAAAAAATCAACTCACTAAGACATGGCTTCTTACGCTTCTATATTTTGAAAAATATTCTCGATATGAAAAAAACAGAAGATTTGTCTTGAAACAAAAAGATTCTGTTTTTGTAGCGTTCACTATGGAGTTATTACACTTTAGAATAAGATACAAAAATACTGTTTTTCCAGTGAGAAACAAATGAAAAACTGTCTTATACTTAATCACTCATTGGTAAAATAAAAGAAATAAATTATGGAGAGAAAATAGACTCACTCTGATTTGTGCGTGCATAATTCTTGATTTGTGCGTAAATTATGATCTGTGCGTGTGTAATTCTTGAGTTGTAACTAATATAATAAATTTTTTGCAACAGTAAAAAATTCACAAAAATTGCACCGTGAGACCCTTCCAAACAACCGCCGGGCAGAGGGGCTCGATCAGCCCACCGGGCCGGTTAAGATCACGGGATCACAGGGACAGATCTCAATACCGCGTTCCACCGCCGTTCTCTCCCGCCCAGGTTCCGCGGGGCGGGGGGATCAGTCCAGAGAAACCCCCCACCACCCCCCCTTTGATGAGGAGCGTTGTTAGACAAGCCGGTGAAGTTCGAAGCGCCCTTTTCTAGAAATATTCTTATTTTTAAAAGTATAAGTGCTTTAAAAGCGCTTACTTAGACTTTTTATATTAATTCTATGAATTATGGAGAATATATTTTCAAGAAAGTGGGAAAATGTCTAGTTTAACCGGATGTTATACACAAAGTTTAAAACGGCTCACAAGAAAACTATGATGAACGAGCATCCTGATAGTACTTGAACGCATCCCTCACAGACGAATTTGTGAGACGAGAAAAGAGTCTCACGGTAGATTTGTGCGTAACTTCGGCTGTGTGCGTGTGTAAGAGTTGATTCGTGCGTATTTTAAAAATATATTTTTGAGTAATTAGTTTCAGGCTGTTGTAATTTTGATTTTTGCATGTGTAAATTGCATTTTGTATTTTTTTAATTTTTGTAATTTTTTTAGTTTTGCAAAAAATTTATTATATTAGTTACAAATCAAGAATTACGCACGCACAGATCCTAATTTACGCACAAATCAAGAATTATGCACGCACAAATCAGAGTGAGTCTATTTTCGCTCCATAATAAATAGTTAGCGGTCATTACTCTGGTTCCTGAGCAGGAACAGATCAGTGTCACGTCTGAGGGTTTCCTTAAAAAACAGAATCAAAATGAATGTAATATTCATTTACATAATAAATGTTTGGATTTTCTTTCTTTTTTTAAATACATATAAAGTACAAATAAAGTTGTTTTTCACTATATTGCAGTTAATCTTTGATATTTGGTGAATTTTTCTAGTGCAATTTTGCGCATTTCTTTTTTTTAATTACAGCGCATTGTGTTGATTTTCTGTGTTCTATTGTCGGTCAATCTTCTCCTATACTTCCTGTACAGAATGTGTTCAGTTTGCCAAGTTTACATAAATTGTTTTCATTGCACAAACTGGACTTTAAACACGAGAAAAAAAATTGAAAATGTTCGTATCTGTCTCAGAAAAATGTGTAGTTTTATAGCCTTAAAATATCTATAATGTTTTAAAAAGTAAATACTTTTTCTGTCATGTATTATTTATAAAACATAATTCCTGCAATGAATATTAAATATTAGGCACTGCCACTTGTTTTTTGATGATAATTTGACAATTATTAGACATTTTAACTGAATTGTCACTCATCATGTAGAATAATGACTTATACAAAGTGCTAAAAAACAGTGTTAAAAAGTCTTAAAAGCTTTGAATTTGACAATAATACTTTAAAAAAGTCTTGATATCTGGGCCTTAAACATGGTGCTGCTTAAGACGTTTGTCACATTTCATGTTAAAATTACAATTTTTCAATCACAATTGTTTTAATCAAATGATTAAATGATGAACATCCAGTTGTTATGCACCAATACTCTGAATTTCCACCGTCGGTTTGAAAATTAACAAGAATAAGATAAGAAGATGCAGTTTCTACCATAAAACGGGAATAAAAGGAGAAATAATTTATAAATGGAAAATAGACTGAGACATTGGTCTTAATATTTTAAATGTATGGCCTTAAAAAGATTTAAATTACCTTGAAAAAACTTGAAGGAACCTTATAGTAAGATTACTTCTCCATAACTTACTTTAGGGCATTAGATTTAATACCCACTAATTAAAGAATCACATTTTTTTTAAGTAGTTTGTATTTTTTTTGAACAAGATAAAGGAATAAAAAAGCGAATTAAAAAGGTTTTTCGTATAGATGTACAGTGTTTTTAAAGAGTTGCTGCTTTTTGGTTTCTTTACTATCAAAGTAACAAACTTTTCATGTTATCAACATTTTTCATAAACTTAATAAGAGACAGAATGAATGAGACGGAACTGTAATAAATTGGACAAAAGCAACTAATCTTACAACTTCAACAATAATCAATATATTAACCTTAAGATAATCTGTAAATGAGGAAATTAAACAGACCAACCACTAATTATTTGAGTGATAATCAAACAAGTATTAAATAAAAGCTGGTGAGAATTCCAAACAGAACATGACCAAGAAAGAAGGAAAACATTTAGCAGTCCTCCCATGCACTGATCAATGTCAATCCCTGTGAGTTACAGTCAGTCCAGATGCAAATGATCTGAAGAAGATAACGTTACAAACGATGTGAAGACGTCCTGAATGAAGAGAAGGACGGTGTGTTGAGAAGCCCTGAGCTCCAATATTCATTTATGCAGCATTCTGTCCAGAGTTCAGACTCCATCATGTAATCAGCGTTCCAGTATGATCGGTATGACACCTTCTGTTGTTAACAGGCACTGCATTCACTCTTCTGAAGCTCCGTCTCTCACCTGTGTATCAAGAATATCAACATTAAAAATGTCTACAGAGGAGATGGATGACAAGATGTCAGTTCCTGTTCAATCCAGCAGTTTAACCACAGATCTGAGGTCGATGACTGAAGAGAAAACATCTCCATACTCTGATCTCACAGGAGGTCAAAAGTGACAAATCAGATAGATTTCTTCTCTGGTGGGGGGCCGGAGTCGTTTTGTGGGCAATAACAACCAAAACGTAAAGATTTACGGTTTTCCAGAAAGCAACACAACCATAAATTTTAAATAATTCTTAATAATTTCTGTAATCTTCATGAAAAATGGTCCTAAAACATTTTAAAAATTAGATACATGGTATTAATTAAATTAAATTCAATTTTATTTATATAGCCCAAAATCACAAAGAAATTTTGCCTCATTGGGCTTCATGCGTACCTGCGACAGATTAATAGCTGAAGGAGCTTAAATTAATTGCTAAAAACACTGAAGCTGATAACTAGCTAATATATTAACGAAGTCCAATATTAGCCAAAAAACGCAAACATTTCTAAAGTGGCTAAAACAGCTAGCATGTAGCTGAAATATTAGCTAAATCTCAAAATAGCCTAAAAACAAACATAAAAATAATTCTTAAATTAGCCAACACAGCTATCATGTAGCTGAAATATTAGCCAAATAACAAATTAGCCTAAAGAAACTGGAAAAACGTCTTTTAGCCGAAAAAGCTAGCATAAAGCTAAAATATTAGCCAAATTCCAAAATAGTCTAAAAAAACGGAAAAATGTCTTTTAGCCAAATAAGCTAGCATAAAGCTAAAATATTAGCTAAATTCCAAAATAACCTAAAAACAAACAAAAAATAATAGTCAAAGTAGCCAAAACAGCTAGCTTGTAGCTAAAATATTTGCTAAATACCAAATTAGCCTTAAAAACTGGAAAAATGCCTTTTAGCCAAAAGAGCTAGCGTAAAACAGAAATGTTAGCCAAATTCCAAAAATGCTTAAAAACAAACAAAAAAATAATGCTTAAATCAGCCAAAACAGCTAGCTTGTAGCTGAAACATTAGCTAAATGCAAATTAGCCTAGAAAGCTGGAAAAATGTATTTTAACCAAAAAAGCTAGCATTAAGCTAAAATATTAGCCAAATTCCAAAATAGCCCAAAAACAAACAAAAAATAATAGTCAAAGTAGCCAAAACAGCTAGCATGTAGCTGAAATATGTGCTAAATACCAAATTAGCCTCAAGAACTAGGAAAATTTCTAATTTTGCCAAAACAGTTTGGGGAGTCAGACCAAATGTAGAGGAGGGCCGAATGCGGCCCGCGGGCCGTAGTTTGGGGAACCCTTTCCTAAAAGAGAGCTGCTTCACTTAATTGAGAGGATTTTACAAAAGACTATGAAAGACTGTCATTAACAACACTGTAAAAAAAACAAAAAATGTGAGGAAAAAAATCAAAATTCTGCATTTGAAATTATTTAAAATTTTATGACAGATAATTTATTTTTATTTAGGCATAATAGCCTGTTACTTCTTATTTATTGTTCTTTATTTTACAGTGCCTGTATCCATATTCACATCCTCCTCATTTGTTATTATATTTTCCTGCTCTTTTCTTTATAATTAACACTTTAGTCACGTGCTCCACGTGTGTACTGCTAGCATACTCACCTTTTGGTTCATACGTCTTATTGGACGGTCAGAAGCTGCGCACGTCTCTGGTAGAATCTTACTGGCGTTATCGCTCTGACAAACCATGTTTTTGTTAGAAGCAGCGTGCGCTCTCTGCATCTGTCTGCTTGGACCTGTTCGCTCGCGGCCGCCCGGGTGGGCGCGCACGAGGAGTCCCGCCCCTCCCCTCTGCAGCGGGGCAGGACACAAAAGTGAACCCCGTGTTTGCGCTGTAGCCGGATAAAAACGTATCCAGGATCTAATGTCTGTGGAAGGCATTTAGGATAAAAATGTATCGGTCCGGTAGAAGCTGATGACTATTTTACGCATGACATGCTCATGAAAAGCGCCCCCTGGTGGACTTTTATGGTACTACTTTAAAAAACAGGGAAAGAGAGGACCAGTTTTGACCAGTTCAGACGAGGAAAACAAAGACGTTCATGGATCTAGTCGTCTGCAAGTGGATGCATCAGAATGGAGCAGAGCAGGAAGCTTGTGTACTTAACAAATTAGATCTTTTTCAAACACAATGTGTTTTGTCTGCTACAAGAGCAAGTTTAAAAACACCAAAAACTCTTTAAAGACCACATCTCCTCTTTGCTATTCCACAGACACGTCCGTCTGTTTGTGATGCAAACTCTGCTTCTTATATGCAAATGACCGAGTGCGGAGATGCAGGATGGACACCACGAATACGGCCCCAAATGGGAAATCAGGTCCGACTGTGTGTGAAAACTATCAAGATGTCTCAAAAACGAAATGTTCGCGCTGCCGCGAGATCGATCCGGAGAGAACGTAGCTTCACATTTTCATTCATTCCGGGATTTTTCCTGAATCCACAGGCGGAGTTTGAAGGTGAAGCCGAGCCATTCTGCACACAAACAGGAGCATTTTGAGAAGGAGAGCAGAGCAAACGCTACAAGGATCCTATCTGACATATAGATCCACTTCATTTCATTTGACTTTCTTTTAACTTCTGTCATCTTTGAAAAAAAGGTAAAATAAAAAAGTGCCACAAATCTAAACAGGCGGGAAATGGTGTGGGCCACCAAAGAACTGCAAGAAGTGCATCTGTTTTCCTTCCATATTTGCAGTTCATTGATTGTTCTGGTTCTAACCTTGAATCCCTTTAGGAACCAGAACTAAAGTTCTTCTTTTCTCCTGCTGAAAAACTTTAAATCGTTTTCTTTTTAAGTCCTCTTCTTTATCCCCCTCAGTCAGGAAAAAAAAAGAGAAAACCTTATTTATTTAGGGTTATCTTTACTATTCCTCACTCCATACCGCACTGGTGCATAATTGATCTGGAGCTCTGTTAAACATGTTTTGGACGGACGTTATTCTGACACAACTCCGCTCTCTGCTGAGTTTTCACAGCTTTGGCTGCAGCTTCTTCTTATTATATTTTCTTGAAATCGATGTCCAAACGCAAACCGCACATCTCCAAACCTCCCGGATCAATAAGGTCGCTGCAGAATCCTCCAAAGACATCGGCGTGTGCGTGGTGTTGCACCCATGATGCATAAATTACGGGTTTCCATACGTGACTTGCTGGAGACTTCTTGGAGCTATAAGAAATATTTCCTGTAATTTAACTTCACATGTGAGTTTGTTGATGAGAACGTTCGGTTGAAAACCTTCAGAGAAACCCTCAGGATTTGTCATTCATCAGAAAAACGACGTTATTTCTATGGAAATCCTGCATCTGCTGAAACTTTTCAGTTTTAGATTCTCCAAATGTCCCTGGGTGTGGTCTGGATAACACAGCTGCCGTTCGAGGAGAGCACAGCTGATATCCCGTGAGCCGCAGGCCGTATCGTGACGAGATGGAGGATTCAGGGATGCAGACGTTCTATACTCTGATTTATTGGGTTTTCTTGGAGGGAGTCAGACTAAAACAAGAGTTTAGTTTTAGCGTATTCTCGCTAAAAGCAGCAATTTTTCTCTTTTTAAGCCAAATATTGCTCAGCAGAAAGAATAGAAACTAAAAATATATCAAATTGACAAAATTAAAAGGTTCAGAAAGGTAAGAAGGATGAAGTCAAAATGACATTTCCAGCTTTAAATGCCTCTAACATTTAAATCAAGATCAGAAAATATATTTTTAATTTACGACTAAATCTTGTAGATTTACAAGAAAAAGTCTTAACTGTTAAGTTATGAGAGTAAAATTATATATTTATGATTCTTAAAGTTAAAGGCTAAAGTTATGACTCTTTCTTCAAATTTATGACTTAAAATTTGTTCATTTAAGAGAAAAAAGTAATAAACTAATGATAAAAAGCAGTTGTGCTCTTATTGAGCATCTTGTGAAGTTTTATTTCCAAATAGGTTTCAAAAACAAACTTTTAATACATAAAAATGTCAGGAGTTTATGGTAAAAATGGAATAAAACTCTTAAAGTGAATCTCTGGGTTATAAAACACATTTAAAGACACATAAAAATTGTGTTTTTAACCTGTTCTTGTGGCATCTTTTTGATGCCGGAGGACATATATAAATAAAATTAAGCTAAAATTGGAATTAATAATGTGTATTTATTCAAATCTGTGTGAATCAGGAGCAGATGAAGAGTGCAGATGTATAAAGAGCTGATTTATGATGTAGAAAATATGCTGAGTGGACCGCAGGTCGAACTCACATTGAAGGGGAGGGGAACGGGGGCGAGGCTACCCCACCCCAATAGTCCTCTAAAGCAGGGGTCCCCAAACTATAGCTCGCGGGCCGGATCCGGCCCTCCTCCACGTTTGGCCCGACCCCCCCAAATCGTATTAGCAAAATTAGAAATTTTTCTAGTTCTTGAGGCTAATTTGGTATTTAGCAAATATTTCAGCTACATGCTAGCTGTTTTGGCTACTTTAACTATTATTTTTTGTTTGTTTTTGGGCTATTTTGGAATTTGGCTAATATTTTAGCTTAATGCTAGCTTTTTGGCTAAAAGACATTTTTCTAGTTTTCTGGGCTAATTTGGCATTGAGCTAATGTTTCAGCTACATGCTAGCTGTTTTAGCTGATTTAAGCATTATTTTTTTGTTTGTTTTTAGACTATTTTGGAATTTTGGCAAACATTTCTGTTTTACGCTAGCTCTTTTGGCTGAAAGGCATTTTTCCAGTTTTTAAGGCTAATTTGTTATTTAGCTAATATTACAGCAACATGATAGCTGTTTTGGCCAATTTAGGAATCTATTTTTGTGTTTGTTTTTAGGCTATTTTTAGCTAAAATTTTAGCTTTATGCTAGCTTATTTGGCTAAAATAAATGTTTCCGTTTTTTTAGACTATTTTGGAATTTGGCTAGTATTTTAGCTTAATGCTAGCTTTTTTGTGTAAATTAGACATTTTGCCAGTTTTTTAAGCTAATTAGGCACTTCGCTAATATTATATATATATTAATATTAATATTAATAATAAAGCTATCAGTTTCAGCATTTTCAGCTATCAACGTCAGTGTTTTTAGCTTTCAATTTAAGCATTTTCAGCTATTAATCTATTGCAGGGTAAAGCTAAATGTCTAGTTTTTAAAATGTTTTAGTATCATTTTTTTCTGTAAAGATTGCAGAAATGAATTGTTTTAAATGTGCTTATGTGTGACTTCCTGTGAAACTATAAATGTTTACATTTATTCTGTGATTGTTACTTTTTCTGTTATCCTACAAACCGACCCCGACCCCTCATCAGAGAAGAAAAGAGTTATGTGGCCCTCACGTGACAACGTTTGGGGACCCCTACTCTAAAGAACTCCTGCTGCTCTGCAGAAACTATAGAAATCAACACAGCTTTTATGATTTCGGCTGAAAACAGCATATTTATTATTATTATTATTATATTTATTTATTTATTTACTTGGAACTTTATGAAAATGGATCAGAAGATGATCAGAGTGGGACTTTTAAGGGAATTTTCAAATGATTAAAGTATAAAAATGGAAATTTGTGAATTTCCTTTTTAGTTTTTATTGAGTAATGAAGAATAAAATAAACACCATTTTGGTTTTGGAAGAAAACTAACCTTCAGATTTGTAGTTTCTTGTCAGCAACAATTAAAAAATAAGGTTGAAAATATTCATTTTAATTGAAGCGTGAAAAGAATCTCTCCTACAATCATTTTAAATTTATATTTGTGATATTTTTTTATCTTTGTTCATTTAAAGGATTTACTGTGACGTTCTTCTCCAAACAAAATCAAAGTTTATATGGATTCAAGTTCAGGAAAAAGCTGCAATTCAGCAAACATCACTGTCATTACGAGAAACGAAGTGGTTTTTGATTGAAAGTAACATTTATACTTTAAAGAACTTCATCATTTGGTAAAACTCTAATTCAATCATTGTGACATTTTTCTCACCTTTACCTTTTCATTCCTCTTGATCTTCCCTAAAGGACAAAAGCTACAGGAGAAAAACGAATGACGGGTTAATAAAGGAAAGCTCCTGTTAAATGTAATTATTCTTTAATAAAACCCCACTCACCTGTATCAGTTCATATCATCAAAAGATAACGCCATTTCTTAAAATTCTCATCTATTTTTACCTGGTCTTGATTTTTATCATTTAATTTCAAAAAGTTGAAACAGTTTTGTTGTTCAGTGAGAGGATTGGATGTGAACAGAGACACGTCTGTTCTTCTTCACCGACCAGCAGGAGTTTACTAGAAGTTCTTCTCATTGAAATGTTAAATCTGAGGGTTTTTATTGAACTTCTGGTCTGCTTATCTCGTAGTTTTGCCTGATTTTCCTGTGAAAATATAGGAAAACAAATCAGGATCAGCATAAAGTCAATAAAGATTGTAATTAAAAAAAAAAAAAAAAAAAAAAAACACTTTTAAGCTCAAAAGTACACATTGTAAACTGGAAAGAAATAAAGAAAAATTGAAAAAAGCATAGATTTAGTAAATTTGAGCAATTATTTATTTATAATTTTCATGGAAAAGCTGAAAACTTTAAAACATAAAAACTATGAGATAATATGTTGCTCATTGGTTTCTCTTCTTCTGCACTTTTAGTCCTCAAATTACAGTGTCAGACTTTTCATTCTCAGAAATAATCCTTGTTTCATGTGGGGGCGGGGCTTTGAGCCCATTGGCTCCTGGGACATGATTGACAGAGGTCATGGTGACATCACTTCCTCTCCAGAATGGTGACTGTTGTTGGGACTTGGCTGAGTGAGGAGTGTGATGTCATCCATAGAAAACAGATGTTTGAGATGACGACGTCTCGCCTGGATCGTCGGTGAGACCAGGCGGCCGCAGGCGGGAAAATGCGCCTGAAAAAAAGCTGCAGCAGGACTGAACGAGAACAGGAAGTCGGGATTGAATTTTAACATACCTCTCCCCCATTTCATATGATCTTTAATATTATTTATCTTATATACAATAAATTAATTAATTAATTAAATTGTTTATTCCAAGCAATCGGGTAATAATACATAAAATAACGTCTTACATAATCAATCACAACTTAATCACTTGAATCACAACTTAATCGAACTTATACCCACCCCAGCTCGACCACACTATGAATGATCAACATCCGGTTCAGGACTTAATATCAAATATTTATACTCTACAATCATAGAATCCGGTTATAGAAGATCATTAATATCAGTGATGTAATCAAATTTCAAACATCCACAGACAAATCATTCACATTATTCAGTATCAATAATCTAAAAATACTCAGACGATTGTCATCAGGAAAGAATCATCCACATTAATAAATACCAAAAATCTAAATATATTCAGACTATCATCACCAGAAAAAACCTCCCGCATCAACCAGCACCAAAAATCTAGATCATACCAAGAGGATTAAAAATCATCTGAATATATTCCAGACTCCTGAGACTGATCAATGCAAAAGATCCTCCCGACGATGATGTTCCAAGCACACCCCAAACTCCCGGCACGATCAAAGCAAACGACCTTCCCGATGATAATCATTAATTATCAACAGAGAGAAAAATCATCCAAATTATTCAATGCAAAAAAACAATCAAAAATATACTCATTAAAAAAGACAATTTTGTGCAGATTGTGTTCATAAGAAGATCAGTCATAAATCACACTTTAGGAGAAAGAAAAAATCAAGAATAAGTGCTGACTCAGTGATACGTCACAGTTTAGATGACAGGTTTAAGGCTGCGTAGTCCTTTGTTGTTATGATTCCAGTCTGTCCATCACCTGATATCATATCGAGTAAATCATATTCAGGTCAGCTGAAAATCAGGTTAAAGTTCACCTTTAGAAGTGGTAGATTCTACGCGTCGTTTTCTTGAAATCACCTTTCACGCTCATTTTGCTTCAATTAAAGGCTCAGACGTCTGTAATCCTACAGTTCTCAAAGTCTTTCATGCGTTTGATTTCCGGAGGTTTAGCCAGGTCCGGTGGACCGAGTGGTTTGACAAAGATCCTGGAGTTCTGCACCCAAGTTCCTTGGATCTGTCGTTTCTCCCTTAGAAGTCTAGAGTGCTTAGAATTTTGACTGGTGATCATGAACAGCCGAACCCTTCAGGTGTTTACGTTGTTTCATCAGAGCTATCTTGTGCTTTCGATTCACAAACCTGATCAGGATTGATGGTTCATCCGTGTTCTTTCTCCGAGGAAGCGGATGACAGACCTCAAAAGTATTTAGATCCAAGGAAATCCCAAAAAGTAATCCAACTTGGTTCTCCACTGACTGATTAGCATCTCCAACAACTCTGTTAGCATCCGTGCTAACGCTGGTTGCACCAGGGTTTGAGTTGAAGTCCCAGGAGAATGACGTTGTTCATTCCTACTCGTTCTTCTCTCTAGGAGATCTTGGCAATTATCTCGTTGTCCGTTACGAGCCTTTTCCTGTCGGAAATCTTCCGCAAGTTGTAGCAGCTGCGATAGCTTAGCATGAAGCTAATGGCTAAAGCAACTTTAAGCTCCGTCAAGTCGGCTTCTAGATTTTTCTTTGGTGCCGTCCTCAACTCTCCTTGTTGCTGAATTACTGCTGTTTTGCAGTATATTTGTGATCAAAGTCGCTTGAATACGACTTTAAAATGACGAAGAGTTGAGGAGAGTTCAAGACACGCGTCTGCTCGCTGAAGAACCTGAACTGGGAAGAAATAAAAACTGTCAGGGGTCAACAGACAAAAAATAGCCCCTAGGGTTAATTTGATGAGCACTGTCCCAGAGAAATGAATAAAATTAACTTTTAAAGGCAACAATAACGCACATAACCACACCTGATTTTAAATCTTGTTTATTTTTTCGTCAGTGATTCACTACTTTTTCAGAAAGAGATACAAAACAGGCAGATTTCCTTCATTTAGTGCCGGTCATTTCCAGCATCACGGCATCAACAACATGATCTCAAAAACCAGAAATCATCAGTGAGCAGTAGCATGAGTCGGTCCGAGTCCTAGTTTCTATGGCAACCACTCTCACCAATCCGGAGTGAGCTTGTTGGGAGGCCACACCCCTACAACTGAAACAGGCAGGCTACTCCGAATTTGTAAACCAAACAGTTTGAATGGCTGACTTTGGGCCAACAGGCTCCACCCACTTTTATTCAGCGGTCTTATTGGCTGGTTTATTAATAACTGGCACTACAGAAAAAAATGTAAAAAATGATTTTAAAAAATGTTATCAGAGCGAGAATGATTACTCTGACCTGAGCTGTTTGTTTCTCTATTGAAGTCTGATGGGATTCTGGCTTCATAGAAACAGGAGGTACTTCCTATTAGATCACTGGGTACATATGTTTTAAGTTAATAATGTGATGTTTAAAATTGCTTTCAAATTTTTTTTTTCAAAGTGACAATTATATTTTTTTGTTCACTTAAGCTGATCCTGATTTGACCTGATAAAATAACAAAAAAAAATAGTTTTTGTGAGTTCCAAGTTTGAACGGAAAGAACATAGATCTGTGGCACACAGATGGTGATAAAACAGCATTCATAGAGAATGATGGCGATCTGCATATCGGTGATGACTTTAGGAAAAGGGACGAAGAGCTTTGAGAAGAAGAAGTGTTGAGAGATCAGGTTCATAGGAGCTGCAGTGAACAGAATTAGAGTTTGATGGGGTAAAAATCCATACTATGATCACATGACACAGATCTTATTGCAGGGCAGCTTGGATATTGATTTTCTGATGGGAAATCCCATCACACACACACACACACAGTGAGCATCATCTAAATGGCTGGAGGCACTGTACGTTCATCGGTTGACCTCCCAGAGCATCATCAGAGTACGAAGCAGGGCGAGAGTTTCACAGAAAACTTCTCTTTAAATCTGCAGGATTTATTCAGCTTATTATTATTCTATAATTCGTCGGAACGTTTGCCCAAACGGTTAAATACTCGTACGTCTAAGTCAGGGGTGTCATATTCAATCGCACAAGGGGGCAAAATCCAAAACACAACGTTGGTCGTGGGCTGAACAGAATAAACATTTGTTGAACACTCTGAAACGAAAAGTTTTAAAATGTAAAACTGTAACTTTTTTACACAATTATGAGCTAGATTTACAGCATTACCTGCGATAATGCTAGTGTGAATGCTGTAAGCTGACTTTGGCCGCTGAAGATGCTAGTGCTGATAGCTGAAGAAGCTGAAATTAAACACTGAGACACTGAAGCTAATCGCTGAAAATGCAGAAGCTGATAGCCAGCTAAAATATTAGCCAAATTAGCCTAAACAAAGAACAAAAAAAAAAATAGGTTAGCCAAAAGAGCTATCATGTAGCTGACATATAAGGTAACCACAACAGCTTAAAAAATGTTTAAATTAGCCAGAAAGCTAGCATGTATCTGAAATATTAGCTAAACCTCAAAACATCCTAAAATACTGAAAAAGCCTAAATTAGCCAAAACAGCTAGTATGTTGCAAAAATATTAGCTAAACTCCAAAACAGTCTAAAAAACAAAAAAGCCTAAATTAGCCAAAAAGCTAGCATGTATTTGAAATATAAGCTAAACACCACAACAGCTTAAAAAATGTTTAAATTAGTCAAAAAGATAGCATGTTTCTGAAATATAAGATAAACTCCAAAATAGCCTACGGAAATGCTTAAATTAGCCAAAACAGCTAGCATATAGCTGTGATATTATTTAACCTCCAAAACATCTTATTAAATGCCAAAATAGTCCAAAAATCTAGCAGAATCCCAATTTTTGAAGATTTAAAACCGTAACTTTTTAACATAATTATGAATAATAAAAAGTCAGGAATATTATTCCAGATTAAATCAATTTAAACCTTAAATAACTTTCAATATTTTACTCTCCATACAAATGTATTTTGTCAAAATGATACAAGTTAGAAATAATCGCAAGATAACATCGGGTCATTATTAACAACTCAAATAAAATGATCTGGAGGGCCGGAGAGAATTACCTCGAGGGCCGGATTCGGCCCCCGGGCCTGGACTTTGACACACGTGATCTCGGCGATGTTTTCGGAGCTCACTGCAGGAGTTGGAATCTTTCTGGAAGAGGGTAAGAATACGGGTTAAAAGGAGCTGGCAGAGATGAAGAGTAGAGAAGAAACTCCCAGGCCGGGACCTGGGAGACTCTGTAAACAAATAAACACATAATCTTTCTTTTTAAGCTCACAGAGAAGACACACACTGTCAGGCACACTGATCAAATTCTTCATTTCTGTGTCGGCCCTCTGGAGGGGACTTTCCAGCGAGCAGATTCATCTTGTACACCGTGACCTCCAGCTTTTCCCGCTGCAGCCGCTTCTTGGCGCTGGGCTCAGCCGGGTGGAGCGGCACAAAGACTCTTCCCCGTGAACCCAGCAGCGCTGCTCTTCATATTTGCAGGTTATTCGCTCCGGCGCTTGTTTTTATCCCTCGTGCAGGTTATTGATTCAGAGACGGCGTCCTCACAGGCGCTCAGTAGTCGAGGTTTTTTGAACATTTCTTTGAGCTTCTGTACTGGAAGAAGGAGGAGGAGTCCACTGGTAAACCATTCAGGGTGTTGCCCCGCCTTCACCCAATAGTGGCTAGGAGACATTAGCTGGAGCAAGTGAGTGTGATTGAAATCAGACGCCATTTTTTTTTTTTTTTTAACAATATGAACACCACCATGTTGGAGAGCCAGTATCGTCACAAGTGAACAGTCAGTCTGAGTCATTGTTTCTATTAGATTCTGATTCACGATTCTTTTGATCCAATCGATCAATCATAAGTTTACACATTTTGACAAATTTGTTTGGGAATACATTAACAGTTCTGAATATATTCATCTGATCCAGTTCACGTACTGTAAAAAGTATTAGTGAAATAATAATGAGATTGTTAATATTATACAGTGTTACTTTCATTCTTAAACGGACGATTCAACGATTGTTCTGCCTCTCCTGGAGGACGTTTCAGTTTGGCCACTAGGTGGCGATCGCGCTGTAGCATTACACTTTATTCCAGAAGAAGAAGAAAGAAGGGAGCAAAAACCTCTGTTTAAGAACACAAACAGTGTTTATGTAATATCCCATTATACGGTAGCATCAAGCTAGCGGACTTTAGCATCACGCGTTAGATCGATTTCTATTTTTATGGACCAATTACTCTTAGATAGATTTAGATCGATTAATTAACTAAATTAAGCTTTTTTAAAAGTTTTTTCTTGGAATTTAGCTAATATTTGAGTTACATGCTAGCTGTTTTGACTAGCTTTATTTTTATTTTTTTAGGCTAACTTGGCATTTAGCTAATATTTTAGCAGGCTTATCAGCTTCAGAATCTTCAGCTATCGTCACTAACAACTTCAGCTGCCAAATTCAGCTTATAGCATTCGCACAGATAATGTTATCTAGTTTTTAGCTAATGATAGCTAAGTTGTGTGTTTTACATCCACTTTGCGCATGACCCGATGCAAGTGGTGATTAGTCGACTACTATAATAATCATTTGTGTTTGCTCCACTTGTCAGTACCAGCAGGTAGAGCGATTAGCTCTAAAAACAACTGTCTCTCTTTCAGGGTCTGTTTCACCCCCCGACCAAACTTCCAGCCATTCAAAGACAGATTGGCACTTAACAAAAAAAAAAAAGAAGCTGCCTCTTGAAACAATTTCTTCTCATAAATCTGCCAGACTCTGAGGTTGTGTTGAAAGGGGACAAGTTGACAGTAAATGAATATTGATTTTCCTCTCTTGGTGTGCCGCTGCGTTCTGGCTGGATGGATTTATGCGTACAGAGTTGTCAGAAGGCGGGCGTTTTAATGGGATGTTATCAATTTGGTGTGGAGTTTGGGCACCTTCAGCGGGGAAGTTCACCTGGTGGAGCGGCTGCTGAGATTTAGATACAACAAAAAAACAAACAAAAAGACAAAAATAGACCCAGATTTAAATGAGAAGTGAGAAATCTCCCTGTGAGTTGTGTCAGATCTTTGGATTTCATGGTGCAGATTGAGCTCAGATTAATAGGATTTGAACAGCCTGAATATTAATAATGCTTCCAGTTGAAATCATCTCTCAGATGTGATTAACTGTGTCTTTCTGGAGAGAATCTGCAAACAGATTTGATTTGGAGATACGGGCGGACTGACTGTCCCGCTCAGTCGGTTAACGACGTTAAATCATTAAACTTCCTCTCGGTTTGGTGGGAGAACGAGACCGTCGACTCGTCCGAATGAGGAGGGAGTCGGCGTCAAGCTGGATGGCGTCGCCGGCGAGGTAAATGCTGAGGCGAGAGGTGACAGGAGCGCCGTTTGAAAAGGTTGCGGCGAGCCGACCGGCTTTAACGCGCATTAATGTGAGAGCTGTCCACAGCTCCCCCTCGTCTTACACATCTTCCCTCACATACATTTTTTAATTAGTCCTAACCGCTCCTGTCAGACGGCTAATTGGCTTTCCTTCCTGCCGCCCGCCGCATTGTTGCGACTCTCCTAATGCAATTTGGAGTCGGACTCTGCAGAGCCGCCTGCAGTGGCTACAATCTGAGGCTTGTTCTGCGCCGCCAAAGCCTGTCAGTCACACAAGCATAATTGCTTTTCATTGCAGAGATTTTATCGGACGTTGAAGTCAATGAGGAGGGGAACACTTCCAGCTGCTTTTGAAAAATAAAATATTTCTTATAGTTCTGAGTGTCTGACATGTTCAGAAAGTCTCCTTCAGAAAGGATCCTACCATGATTTTCTTATGGGAAAGCGAACTAAATCCATATAGATGATCATATATTACCTTTGGAACGCTAAAACATGAATTATTCATGAAATATTTGGTATTTTTCGCGACTTTTTCCCACCTGGTAGTAAAACGACTCGATACCTGAAGCTCCGCCCACCGTTGTGTGCGGCTGCCGCCCATTTCATGATGTCATCCTTGAGCCTTCGGCTTCGTTTCTCCCACAAAAATATTCCAATTTTTTGTTGATCACCGCTAGCTCCGTGGAGAAATTGAGTGTTAGTTTTAAACTGGGGGCGGTGCTGGCAGAACAGACACTTCCTGAAAGGGGCGGTCTCACTCTGTGACATCAGATCGTGAGAAACCATTGATTTTCTTGGGTATGGGAGGGGCTGGTACTCAGAGCGCAGGTTTTTAGAGAATTGGTTGGGTTGTTTATAGTGAAGAATGAACAGCATAACACTCTTTAAACCTCAAAAAGTGGTTTGTCATGGTATGGCCCTTTAAGAGTTTCATTCTATGGTAATGCAAAGGTCACAAATGCAACCGCCACCGCGCGACGGAGAGACATCAGCAGATTAGCTGTCAGAGTCAAATTTTTTTTTCAATCGTTGACGTGATCATGAATGTAGGCGGTGACCGTCAAGCGACTCCAATGTGAAATCGAACGGCAGCTCTGATTGGACGATGTGTCTCTGGATGGCGGTCATCCATATCAAGTGCCGCCAGCCGCCCGATAACCCAGAGTGTATAAAAAGTGAGCTGTTCACGTCACAGGTCATTTGGAACTCAGATTTTGGGCAATTTTGTCAATTTACACACATTTTTAGACGACATGTCTCCCAAGAAATCACAATATTCTATCTTATTGGTATTCATCTTATCCGGATTCTATTAATGTTGTGGTTCTATCAGCGCCATGATGACTTTTGCAACAATGATACCATCTCTCCATTTGGACCTACCACACACAGAGAAATGGTACGTTCCATTTTCACCCTAGAACACTTTTGCAATAAAAACTTACTCCATCACTTTGCTCGGTAATTTTTACCTGAAATAATACACTCTATTAAAAGTATTTGTCATTAAAAAATAGATCATAACACATGGTGTATTAGTTTTCTTTTTTTTCCACTTTATTTGTGGTTTATGTAACAAAATTGAAAAGAAAAACATAAACAGGAAGATCCTAAAAACATGCTTGAAAATGACAGAAAATTAGAAAAATCCTGAAAAAAAAAAAAAAGATATTGGAGACTTGACCTTTGGTCCACCCATTCCTTGGACATATGAGACTTTACCCAGGGACCCATGACACTCAGAAAAATTCTGTTCTTTTTCTATTCTTTTTTTACCCTCTTCTTGGGCAAAACTATTCAAATTATACACCCTAACAGACAGAGATTCAACCCAACACACATTTACACATCGATCCTGGGAAAGGAAACCTGTTTTTGACAGATTGTCTCTAACATTTTGTGTTCAATCAGAGGTCAGACTGACCGACGCCAAACTCTACATTCAACTTAACTTTTAGTTGGGAAAAACAAAATGTAGGACTAAAAAGAAGCTTTTTTATCCAGCTACTGCTCACAAAGGATGAAGATTGAAAAAAAAAAGCTGGTTTGAACCAAAGCACAAAAGAACCATTTCATCAGAACACAAGCCTTTAGTTTGAAAAAAAAAGTCTCTTTTCCACTAGAAATGTCCACTTTTTAAAAAGTCGATCGTCTAAACAGAAAGATTAAAGTATGTCACAGATACTTCATGAATACTTTAAAAGATGAGGTTAAAAAACAAGAAATGTGCCAAAAAAAGAGAGGGACAACGTCTCCTCTGATTAAAAGTCTGCTGCTGGTCAGTACAGACCGTTATTTCAGGCTCTGATACAATATTTAGACTTGATGGAGGAAAGTTTTCCACTGGAGCCAATAAAATATTTAAAACCGAACTTATGAAGAGAAGATCCTGTAATGTTTTAGTGAGCATAGAACAGAGGAACTTCATCAGGAGTATGAATCATGGATTATATCAACAGAGATAATTAGCACAGCGGGGAGGAAACAGAAAAACATACATCAGACCGGCTTCTTGCCTTTGTAGAGTTTCTGTCTCACATGGCTTGGGGGGGTTTGTTGCCCGGGGCTACGTATGGAAATGGCTATAGGGATGACATGAATCAGCTGGCCCGCTTTAGGCTCCCGCCTTAGAGCGGCGCTGAAGGGGAGGAGCTCCAGCTCAGACGGACGCCAACACCTCAGCAGACGGTGGAAGAACGGAGGAGAAATTAATAAATATTCAAAGATAATCATTTATTTTTAATATTCCAGTTTTAAAGTCCAAATCTGAGAGGAAAAAGTTGGTGTTAAATCTAAAAAACTTGAATATCAACAATGTTATTTACAATTTTTGCCAATATAGTCTAAATTTATTGATGTGATAACAATGTTCTAAAAAGAAATTCTTTATTCAAGCATTCTTGTTTATATTTTTTAAAAAAATGTTCCAAGAATAAAGTCTTTGAAACCAATTCTGGACATCCAAATATTCTGACAATTACAAGATTTATTTAGTAGAAATATAAAGTAACTGAATTGAAAATAGAATTTTCCTTTTTTTTTTTAACAAGTCTGACTTTCTTACACATTTTCTAAGATTATGGCTAATAATAGATAATGCCAACATTTTTATTATAATAAGACTTCTAACTGAATTAAAAGTTTTATACCTTAAAACTGCAGTTTTTTGGAAAATTCTAATACATATTTAGTCTTTCTTTCCTGGGGGCGGGATCAAGGAAAAATAGGAGGATCGCTTTGATGCTGGAGAGCGGCTTCTTCACACACCTTTCTGAGCGTTACCTGAAGAATCTTTCTTGTTAGCGTGTGAAGGCAAATCACTGAAGTGTCAACCGTGTGTTCCTCACAGTCCTGCTGCTCGGCATCTTCCTCTACACGCGCTGGAGGTCCTACAAGGGGCTGAAGGAGGGCGTGTACCACGTCTCCGCGCATCACGACGGCTGGGAGGACATCCGGGAGAACGTCCTCAACTACGACGAGGAAGGAGGCGGGGAGGAAGACCAGGTACGGACGGGCGTTACAGCATTAGTTAACAGAGGAAAGGCTAATCCTTTTTCCACTTCAGCACTCATTAATCCCCAAGAAACTCATTTGTGGTCCTGAAAGTTCTGGCCACAAAACCCTCTGGGGGTTTGATAACGTCTGGCGGTGGAAAGTGATGCTCGTTCAATGGACCAGGATCTTCTAACAAAGGAATTAAGCATCATTAGAGGAGTCCAGACGCGAATCAATTCGTGTGGAAACAAAAGAATGAAGGGATTGTGGTCATCAGTTTGACCTTTAATCACTATTTTAAACTGTTTGTGCCTCTGAAATACAGCGTCTTATGGATGGAACCTCAAGCTTTCACAACTAATAGAACTAGAAAAGTTATATTACCTGAAATAATTCTTGTTTGATGCTTTTTGTTGAAAGCAGTCGCTGAAGATGCTGAAGCTTTTTGCTGGAAATAGTGACGCAATTGACTTTAATTGCTGGAGGGATTTACTGCAAAAGAATGTAAAAAAATGTAAAATTTGAAGATTTTATTTACAGCGCTACAAGAGCGCTAAATTGCAAATTTTTAACTGTTAAAAATCTTGCTTCTCAAATTATTTGTTACAAAATTAAAAAGTGTTTTTTTAAATATGTAAATATGAGATAAACTTCAAATTAGCACAAAAAACCTCAGTTGATTCCAAACCAGGCAAAAAGGCTAGAGTGTTGCATAAAAAATAGATAAACTCCAAAAAAACATAAAATTCCTCAGTAAACTAAATTATTCAAAACGCTAACCTGTTGCTAAAATAGAAGCTAAACTCTAAATGTCCCTTTAAAGATTCAGCAGATAACAAAACAACAGAAAACATTATCGTGTTGCTAATATATTAGCAAAACTCCAAATTAGCATAAAATACCTCAGTGGATGCCAAATTAGCCAAAAAAAGCTAGCACATTGCTTAAATACTAGCTAAACTCCAGATTAGCTCAAAAAACCTTTGTAGATTCCAAATTAGCCAAAAAAATTTGCTAAAATACTAGCTAAACTCCAAAACAGTCTAAAATTCTTCAATAAACTAAATAAGTCAAGTGCTAGCCTGTTGCTAAAAGAGAAGCTAAACTCTAAATGTTCCTATAAAAACTTTAGTAGATTACAAAATAACCCAAAATGTTATCATATTGCTAATATATTAGCTAAACTCCAAAATCGCCTAAAATTACTCAGCAAGCTAAATTTGTCAAAAAAAGTTAGCCTGTTGCCAAAATAGAAGCTAAACTCCAAATTAGCATTAAAAACTTCAGTACATAACAAATTAGCCACAAAGGAAGCTAGCACATTATTTCCTGAACAGCTAAAGTCCAAAACTCCTCAGTAAACTAAATTATACAAAAACGTTAGCATGTTGCTAAAATATTAGCTAAACTCAAAGTTTTATGAAAATTAATATAAAAGATTGAAACATCCCATGAATTTATTTAAAGGTTTGTTGCTAATCTACTTTGAAGAATGTCTCATTCATTTATATGGAGCAGGAGAATCACTAAAGTGTGATTCTTACTAAGCATTTACACTAAAATACTCACTTTATTAGAACGCTTTCAGCTGAAAACACTTTTCCGCTCTGTCAAAATACAACTTTTAATCAACTATACATCATCATAATATAATAAAACCTGTTGTGCATTTTAAAGGCTGGATTAGAGACAAACTGACTCCTGTATTTCTCTGTTCTCCATGTTGAATGTGCAGATCCGCCTTCATCAGTTCTTATTTATGCAGTTATTTTATTTGTTCATTTGAAAGGGACCTTCCACGTTAGAAAACATCTCTGCGAAGGCAACAGAGAGTTAGCCAAAATGCTATGTGTCATTTCTGGACAGTGGGAAATTCATACACATAAATGAGAGTTAAAATGATATATAAACAGTGTAAATATATAAATGTAAGTATTTTAATTTGATTAATACTTTAACACTTAAACTGAGCACTTCTATAAAATAGCTTAAACTAGCAAAATAGTGGAGCGATCAAGTAGACCTAATAGTTAACTACTAACTAGAAAAGATAGGAGATAGTTAGTTGTGTGAGACAGTTTGGTGACTGTATCTATGGGGTCAAATTAGGACCAGCTTAAAATAAATGATAAACCAAACTGTATATATAAAAAAGAAGAAAATTTGAAAAAGAGAGTTTAAATTGCCTCCATGTAAAAATAAGATCAGCTCAGCAGCAACTTTTGACAACTAAATTGAAACTGGAGAGAAAAAAGAAAAACTTTTTATTTTAATTTGGTAACAACAAGGGGTGTACCGGATCACAAAACTTACGGTTTGGATGATTTTTCGGATCAGTAAAAAGTAAAAAAAAAAAAAAAAAACAATATAAAAGGTAAATTAATTTTTGGAAACGCTTTAAATCATATAGTATTATATTTCTCCTGAGCGGGACAGTTGCTGCTTTTAACTGGGAGATTCTTTGAACCCAGAAGTTGAAATGTACACCGATGCTTTAATTCAGCTCTTCAAATTAAGTAAACCTGATATCTATCGATCTTTATGAAGTCTAGAAAAGCTTTTGACAGAAGCTCCTCCCACACGCAGCTTCAGATGAACAGACTTTAAGATAAACATGAAGCAGCTACTTTAGCGCTTGTCAAAAGTGGTGTAAAAGTAGGGATGTCCCGATTCAATCACATGGTGGATGACTCAATCGGTATCAGTTTTTCCTCCAATCAGTATCAGATATTTTATATATTCTTATTATAATCAGCGCTTTATATTTTAATCTTATTAATCCAGATAAATACTCCACAGATGTCAGCGTGTCATGAACAGACTACAAAATGTTGTTGCTGTAAAATCCAGCAGATTTCGGCAGCAGTTAAAACTGGATGCTAACATAAACAAGCTAGCGATGAGGTCACAGATTCAGACTTCTCGGATCAATAACGCTTTTAAAAACGCTTTAAACTGACAGCAGAAGTCTCTATTAGTTTGTCTTAACATAAACAACCACCAATAAAGACATTTCAACAGAAGAGTTTTTGTTTCTTTTTAATGTTAAGCTCATCATGCTGCAGAGCAGCTGCTAACTGTGCTAAGCTAAGTGCTAGCTCCGTGATTTAACTCCTCAGGACCCGAGCTGTTCTTTGATATGCCTGTTTTATTTATCTGACAGAAACATAAGTTAAAATTAAACTACTTGGGTAATAAAACTGAAAATGTGATGTCTTAAGTGCTTAAAAAAAAACTAATCACATAATCTAAGAACAAACAAACACCTAACAAAAAATTATAATAATAATAAAAAGAACAACTAATAACTGTTTCTAATGATATGAGCTAGTCATGAACACTCATCAAATTAATGTTAAAACAAAGTCATCATTCATTTTAAGAATTTTAAATGACAGCCGGAATCATATTTGATTAAAAATGTTCAACAGCTCTAAAGATTTTAACGCTAAAGTCACTAAACTTTCTTATGTGACTAATTATCACTTATATAACAAGAAAATAGTATTTTATTTTCCTAGTTTATATTTGCTCTATTTTTACTTGTTTATTAAAACTACTTCACAGAAAGAAGGTTAATTATATATAAATAAGGGGCAACACAAATCTGTTTATTCAGTTTCTTGTTTTAAAATCAAATGACTCGGAATCAGATCGGGCCCAAAAAAACCTGTTCGGGACATCCTTAAGTTAAAATGTTCTTTTTATTCAAGCTTTAAATTTACAATTTATTTTTTCAAACTTTCAAAATGTATTTTAAGTTAACAACATTATCTAAAATTCTTAATGACTTTCTTTAAAAAATGAAAGAAAATCATTTTGGTAGCACGAATGAATAAATATGAAAATTAATTCATATCTATGAAAAGACTTATTTGGTTATTTTTTATACTTTTTTGATTTTTATTATTTTTTCCCAAAACTTGCACTTTATAGACGGTCCCTTAGCGGTCGTCTCACTGCCGTCTCTCCGTTAAACTCTCATAGAATTTAAAAAAAGACACCTTTTCTTCTGAAATGCTTGTGTAAGTTGTTGTTTGCATTAAGACAGACCAATGCACAGTCAGTTTTAAACTTTTATTCAAAGAGTTATTGATCCCAGAAGTCTGACTCTGTGAATATCTCATCAACTTAGTGCCGTACTCTGCTTTTTACCATAGTAAAATGTGATCCGTTCATGATTTTAATTATATTTCGCTGGTCAAAATACTGAGAAGAGAATAAATATCCGATCCCTGACCGTGAAGCAACGTGTTTTTGATCGGGCCCATTTCTGATGTCTGAAAATGTTCTCAGATGCTTTTGTCACTGGTGTTTAGAATAAGAAGTAATACTGGATCTCTTAAATATTTTCACAAATCTTTCTTCTGGTTTGTTTTTTTCCATTTTCTCATTCTAAAACTGCAGACGTGCAGGGGGTGTGGCTTCATGAGTTGTACTTATTCGGGTTCAACTAACCCCGCTCTGCTCTTAAATGTAAAGTTGTGTTTTACCAAACAGACGGTGACATCCACACAACACTAAAACTTCCAATTGATTTCTGGTTTTTGGTCCGAGCGGACAATAAAAATTTGGACAGGCAAACAAAAGACGGCTTAAAGTCCAACTCAGAATTAAGCTGCTTTAAAGCCGGGGCATTAATGCAGGCAGGGACGCTTCCAACTGCATCCTTTTAATTCTAAAGACTGTAATTACATTTTTTTAATGCCTGGCAGTGGATACAAGGTACCAGCTTCACACTGGATTAAGTCACTTCAATTTGGACTCAAATTCTGCATGTGTGTGGTGTTTTAATTAGGCCCACGCACAATCCTTATCTTCTCCCTCCACCAGCCAGTCTAACCCACGTGCACTCCACAGTACTTAAGGGGGCTTGCATAATATCACAGCTTTGATCAAAACATGCAGTTACTGCCTCGCCGCGTCCTTTCAGACTCGCGGAGGAAGCAGCATTTCCAGGTTTACATCTTTACATCTCAGATGATGTTTGCTGATTGACCACTTTGTCACCTGTCATTCTAAAGATTTGGATGCATTTGCACCTGGATGCAGATTTAAGAGTCCAGCTGGATTTCTCAGACGGTTTATCATCTGCAAATGAAAGCAAAAAGTTATTTTTTCAAGAGACGAAAAAACCCAAAAAAGACTTTAAAAAGACAATACGTACAACTTTAAATGTGTGTTTTGGGGGAATTTGTGGCCAACCTGTAGAGAGAAAATGTTCAGGCACATTTTTATCTATGGGTACGCTGCGGGTGACGGGTCACAGTGAACACTTAGACAGGTGAACCCCTAAACCCCTCACACTGTGCAAGGATGTTGTTAGTGTTGTTCACGTGATCACGCCTGACTTACACGCTGTATTCAGCCTCGACGCATAAGCGGACCAGAGTTCATTTCCCCTGATAATCCAGAACTAATGTTCAGTCCCAATACACCCAAATAGATCCAGATTTCCTCAGTCTGAATAGACCCCAGTCTCGGAGTGGAACAACTGAACCCTGACAGCCACCATAGCCGGTCATTATGGGATGTAAACACAGTAAGAATGAGACACGTCATCTCATTGACATTTGGTATAAATAACATTTAACATCATTCACATTACTTCCCACACTTTCCCCCCAACAATCTATATGTCATTATAAGTTACTGCTTGAACACGCAGAAAAAACACTGAAGAAGACCAGGAACACAAGGAACGTTTGGAACTTCTAATTTTTGTCTCCAGATGGTGAAAACTTTAACAGATTTTCAAGACACTCTTAAAAAAAATGGGCGCGTGAAATGAATGCACGACAATAGAAGTATTTTGTCGACACTTTAACAAAAGCATCTTCGACAAAAATACAACACCTGAACTGTATATAAACAACATTACAGCATTGAATTGACAGAGCTCTATCAACAATCGCTATCAATATATGACCTTATTATCTAAATTGTAAATCTTAGCTGTCGTCTCCCCGGTAACAGCAGCATTCCTCCACCGTACCAAAGTAGCAGTAAGAAGTATTGAACCTGATGGTGACACAAAGTTATTTAGCGAAATATCAGTGAAATTTGAATGACTGAAATATCCCTGCAAGGTTTGCAAATCTCAGGACCTATATTCATTTTTTCTGCTGTTGCTTTGCCCCGCCCTTGTAAGTCGAGGCTAATGATTGAATAGATCTTCAGTCACGTGGTTTTGTTTACAAGCTTTGCTTTGAAACAGAAATGTCTGTCTGACGACCATCTGAATACAGACCAAATGCAGCGTTTAGGAGTCGATCTGGACCACATTAACTGACAGAACAGACTTTTATATTCTGAATACACCCTAAGAAAAGAAATGAGACATTCAGAGAGTAGTTTGCTTGTTCTTACAGGCGTTCTACAGGAACTTAAGCATCACTTGCTGTCATAGACAGCTGGTTTTTACGTTCAGCAGAGCTAAAAGTCCACAAAGCTAAATCAGAGTCAGACAGGCAGAGGTCAATCACGAGCATAGGATCATCCAAGAAGAGCGTAGAGATGTCAGAGTGCAGGTGAGGGTCAGGGCAGGCGGCAGGAAATCAGAAATAAGAAACAGAAGATCCGGTCCAGATAGAAACGCTCAGTAATGCAGGAGGAGTGGCACAAACAATACTTCACACTGATAGGGACTCTGAGCAGTGCTCAAGTGTCCTGTGGGGAGTGTGTGTTGGGGCTGTTGGGAGATGCAGTGTGTTCAGTACTCCTGTGACCAGAGGGGGAGACAGAACTCTGACTCCTGACAGATGCACACCCCGTCTGCGACATTCGTGCACGGTCAGTACGGGCACCGTAATAACAAATACATACAATAGCATTGCCCTACATTAGTCTTATGAATACTTCACGATACTTTTACCACATGTACGATTGCGGTATGTTGAGGCTCATATGGCCAACTCATGGGAACTAGAAGACAAACCTGCGTTCCTTTGACGGTTTTACCATCTCTGCATGTACAAAGATATGAAAATAGGACAGAAATGTGAGCGACAAATATTCTTAATCTCCTGCTAGTGTTTGGAGACATTATAATTCTAGTAACCCCTGGATATTGATATTTATACCTGATATCCACTTACACACTTTTTTGTAGTTTTTAGTGAATTTTTCTTACAGAATCCTGTAATTATAGTCCAAACTGTTCTCACATCAGAAGTCCAGAATGTTCTTCTGAAGAAACAGGAGATGTTTTTAAGGTTAAATATGTGGCGTTCATCGATCTTTATTAGTTTGAACTTAAAGGGATCCTACCATGATTTTCTTAAGCCTTTCAAAGTGAACTATATCCAAATAAATAATAATATTACCTTTGGAACATTATAAAACAAATACTTTTTGAAATATTAGTTATTTTTGGTGAGTTTTTTCCTACCCGGAAGTAAAACGGCTTGAAGCTCCGCCTGTTGCTGCGTGTGGCTGCTTCTAGAGATATTCTTTATTTGTTTCTGCCACAAAAGTATCCAAACTTCTTTAAAGATGGATGCAGATACCATCTATCTGCTTTTAGTAGCCCCGGCCATCGCTATACTGGTTCTCAACACTCGACGTCAGCACAACTGTACCCAACAGGGGGCGTGTGTCTTAAAGGAGCCCCACGTCTAAAGTAACAAACACCCGTTTGAGCTGGATTTTATTGATGACAGGACACAACTGGAAGATATTCTGGATCTGAAATCAAAGTTTTTTTGCTGATCACTGCAAGATCTGTGGAGAAATTGAGTTTTTAATAGACTGGGGGTGGTGCTGGCAGAGCAGACTCTTCCTGGAGGGGGCGGTTCACATCGTGCTGATGTCAGCACGTTTCCACTCGCTTGTTTTTGTGGGTGTGGGAGGGGCTGCTGCAGACGGCGCAGGCTTTTAGAGGATTACTCTTAAAAGCATGAACAGATCAAAATGCAGCTTTGGGTTTTTTTTACAGCAAGGAATAAAAAGTAAAATGCATTTAAAACCTCAAAAAGTAACATTTTCATGGCTCCCTTTAAAATCAAAGTTTGAATTTGTTCTAATTTAAATATAACATTTTCTCAACCAAAAATGTCTAATTTCTTAACCCATCTCATATTTGTGATCTAAAATGAAGTTTCAAAAAGAAATTGAACTGAAAAAGTTTATTTATTTATGTAAATCCTGCTTACATTTACTGGTAGTTTGTTAAAGAAAATAAAAAAGTCAAAAAGTTTGTAAACTGATTCATGCAACAAAAATACGTTTACCTGAAGATATTTATAGCATTACAATATTGATAAATATTTTTTATCATAACTTTATTTGCAAAGTTCTTTAATACAAACGTATAAGTAAGATAAAAACAAAAGTAAGATAGTAGAAATGAATGTAGAGCAGAATCTCAATTTGTGAAAGAAAATGAAATTTTCAAAAATCACTTTAGTTTTAGAATTTTCTCATCTCCTGAAGTGGAACCATCTCATTAAAGGTTTTTGAGTGCCGGCATGTTGGAGCTCAGTCCTTCGTCTGCGTCTCTACTGAGATGTTTATTGTTGTTCTTGTGATGAAATGTTTGCTCCAAAATCTGTAAAAACGGCTGAGATTGAAGAAGGAGCAGTGGTTGTCTTCCTGAAGCAGAACCACTTCACATCTTCACATCCTCTCCATGGCAACGCCTCCGTACCGTCCACCAGAGTCTTTTGGTGAAATCGCACGCCGCTGTCGCTTCTCCAGAGTTGCTTGAAACCTCACTGGAAAAAAAGAGAGGAGCGTTCGCCATTCGTCACATAATCAGCTTCAAAAGCCGCCCACCCCTCCTCGGCGTGCAGCATTTCATCCTCCGCTTCCCCCGCGTTTTTCCCGCTCTGCGCCGTGGTTACATTAGGACTGAAGTGACTGGCTCTCGCTCGCAGGATGTCGGAATAAAAGCACTTGTTAAAGCTCAGTGCAGCAGGACGGAGAGGATGAGGCTTCGGACAAACACATGCAGACTCTCAGGGACAGGAAGTAGAGAAATAGGTGGAGCGTTCGCAGAGAGCGCGATGGTTGGAGATGATTGTTTCTCTGCTCTCTTTTCATTTTTCCGTTTCACTGCCGTCACGTTTTATTTTTTACCTGTCCAGTTCTTCTTCTGCAAACTAACACAACTTTCCCACCTCCTCCTCCTCTACCTCCTCCTCCTCCTCTATGGAGAGAAATAAATATCACCCCGATTTTGTCAGTGGAATTTTGAATTCACATAAAATGGAATTAGTGACAATCAAGATGCATAACCATAAACGAGCGATTAAGTATGCACAAATCCAGTTAGGAATTACGTATCGTCTTCCATCATATGCAAAATAAAGAAGAACATTTGCACACAAATTAAAAAATGTACACACAAATCAAGAATTACACACAGACAAACCTTAAGTTACCCACAAGTCAACAATCAGGTACGCAAAATCAAGAGTACGTATGCACAAATCCAAAGTTACACACAAATCAGGAATTACGCACACATAAATCGGGGTGATACTTATTTCTCTCCATACTTATCTTCATTTTCTTCCTCCTCCTCCTCTTCCTCTATGGAGAGAAATAAGTATCACCCCGATTTGTCAGTGCGTAATTCTGGATTGCACACATAAAATCGAGAATTACGTGAATACAAATCAAGAATACGCACGAACAAATAAAGAAGTACGCACAGAATCAAGAATTACACACAAAATCAAGAAGTACGTATGCACAAATCAAGAATTAGATGTGAACAAAAAAAAATTTCATATGCAAAATAAAGAAGAAAATTTGCACACAAATTAACACACAATCAAGAATTCACACAAAGACAAGAATTAAGTTTACACACAAAACAAGACAACAAGTTACACCACAAATAAGACAAAGATACGTATGCACAAATCCAAAGTAACACAAAATAGGAATTACGTACACATTAGTGATACTTATTTCTCTCCATACTTATCCTCCCCTTCCTCCTCGTCCTCCTCCTCCTCTTCCTCCTCCTCTTCCTCCTCCTCCTCCTCTTCCTCTCTCTCACCTGCTCGTGTTTGTGTGCAGAACGCCTACGACATGGCAGAGCTGCAGAAGTCCCTCCAGCCGAGCCCGGCCCAGTCGGTCCAGTACTGCCGCTCCAGAGCCCTGCACCACCCGCCCCCTCCCCACCACCTGCACCACCACCTGCTCCACCAGGCGCCCCCCACGCCCGCCTCCATGCCGGGTTTGGACCCCCTCAGCCGGACGTCCAGCTCCACCACGCTGCCCCCTTCCGCCGCCTCCACCTCCTCCACCAACACCACCACCACCAGCCTGCGCCGGGACGTCCCCCCCAGCAGGCCGTCCGCCCAGGGCCAGGCGCGGCCCTCCCAGCTGGCGCGCCGCTCCCTGTCCTTCTCCAGCCAGGACCTGGCGCGCTACCTGTGCGAGATCATCCGCGACGCCGACCAGCATCCCGACACGGGGCCCTTCGACTCGCTGCAGGTCTTCTCCACCGAGGGCGGGGGCTCGCCCGCCGGCTCCCTCAGCTCCTTCAGTTCGGCGGGGCTGGAGGGCGGCGACCCGGCGGACGGCGGGGGGGAGGTGAGGAGGGAGGAGACGCTCGGGGACTGGGGGCCTCGCTTCGAGAAGCTGCGAGCGCTGTACGAGCGGGCCGAGGCCAGCGACCTCTGAGCGGCAGGGGGAGGGGGCCACACAGACGCTCTGCAGAGAGCCCCGCCCCCAGCCCGGTCGATCGTCACGGTGGCCTCACAGACAAAATGAAAGTATAACAGAGTGAAGACACCCCTCCCCCCAGCAGGTGGTGAGGTTAAAGGTCGCCGAGCTCAAACCCTCCTCCGATGAAGGCTGGAAAATGTACAAATAAGACTCTTTCTTCTGTTGATCAAAGGGGGCGTGGCTAAACCATATTTTTATCCTCCTGCTGCTGAATGAAATCCATGTAAATAAAAGTCACGCGATTCGGGGGAACCGGACTGGGTTTGGACAGTTTCTGGCCGCCCGTTTGTACACAGCAGCTTCTGTCCGTCTTTCTATAAGAAAAGGAAAAAAAAGCTTCGACTATCATCCCACTTTTTTTCTTTTTTTTTGCTAAGCGATCCTGTATGGTGGAGTGTCTGCGGGTTGTGAAACATCAAGCCTTCCATTTTCCTGTTCTCCTTCCTGCTCACTCGGGGGGAGTGGACGAGAAGCTCCTCCCCTTCAGCATACTGATGGGGTTGATGTCAGAAGCTCATGTCAAAGACAGCGGCGGGTTGGAATGTAAACGATGCGGCGCGGCGTTCCAAAACTACAATGTTTATGTTCTTTGATTTACTCCAACTTGAAAAGGTTGAAAGTAACGATACGTTAAAGATTTTTGCTTTTAAGCGTCAGCGGTGACGCCTCGGGTGTTAAAGGGTTAACTCCATCAAAATAAATGACGCGTCTCGCCAATAAAAGTTCTTTTATACTGTTTGTCATCTAAAAGTCCCAATCTGATCATCGTTCGATCTATTTTAAATCCTTCCCAGTGATATTTTATGAAGTAATTTTTGTGCCACCATGTTGCAAACAAGAGTCAACATTTTTTGATTAAAATGTCCTAAATTACAAACAAAATGTTCAGGTTTAAGAATAAAAAAACAATTTGCAAATATAAATATTAAATCATGTTTTTTGAGTTTTTAACATGTCTGTGTGCCATTGTTCTTATGTAATAAGAAATCATTTTGTTTTTGCATTTCTGACTATTTTTGGCAAAAAGCCACGCCCCCTCAGGGGAGATTTTGGAAACAGAGGCTTCAGATAAACATGAAAAGTTGGTTTTGAGGACATTTACGTTGTGGGATTTTGGTTAAAAACTTCATGATCATAATGAAAAAAATACTGGAAACAATTTTTTTTAATAAAATTGTCAAAATGGCGCTTTAAAACTTTTTATTGCTTTCAAAAAATATTTTTGCAACAAAAGTTTTAAGCTGCGTAGTGACTCATCTCACTTTCTCCCTATCTTTGATTATGCCTTGTTAAGTTTTAATTTAGCATGATAAATGTGCTTGTCTTATTTTGTGAAATAAATTATAGACACTGTTGTTCAACATTGCTGAAATCAGTGATACAATGTCTTTAACAAGCATCAACACCAGTTGAATTGGAATTGTCTGTAAAATTCAATGTTAACAACAGAAACATGATCAGCTGTGCCACTATTTAGAGAAGAATTACTGTTAGCAACAGAACAAAAATTAAATAATTCAAATTGGTGACAGTTATCTACCTCCAAAGTAACGTCACACCAAAGGATCAGGAATGTAACGTTTTACAGACTCTGTTGAGTGTTTCCTAATTTTTTTTGCACTTTTCCAACATTTGAAAAGGGCTGAACATCCACATTTGAAGGCTGATTTACTCTGACTGACACTTGAGATTATTTTTCCAATCTTGATCTATTTTCCATTTGGTCAGTCAATAGTCAACAGGTAAAAACCCTAAAACACACAAAATAATGGCAATAAATATTTACAAATTCAAATTCTATTAAAGATTAGCAATAAGACTTTAATCAAAAATAATTTATATAATTTTAAGTGTTTCAATTAATTAGCAACCTCCCTATTTTACAGTGAATTCATGTACTTTATTTTAATTACATGTTTATTTAAGTTGATAAATCAAATCTGCATTTTTTATTTATTTAAGAATTACTTTAAATTAACATTAGCTAAAAGTAATTACTTTCATTTGAAAACTTCACATCATAAATTTACTAAAGTTACACCGTACACCAGCAGGTTAAACATCAGAGTGCATGAAAATGAAAATTCCGACGGTACCTGAAGTACACACAAACAATTGCTAAGCGAGCGCCTAGTTCCAGCAGCGCACCGATCAGACAGGAAATAAACGATGATGGTCATTCTAGCGCTCAGACAAACTCACTTCTTACCGGCTGCCTCTTCTACAGATGGATGATACCTGCGCACAGGTAGACAGGCTTTACATGCACAATACCGAGCCTGGATCTCACCGGTGCGTCGCCATAAAATGTCAGACGCAGCGCGCCCAGCTGCACAACACTTCCGTGTCGCGTCACTCCAACACTCAGTGCAACAGGCTCTTCAAATGAAAATATAAGATCGATACTTGGTGAGAACCCATCGAGAATCAATCTCAGGACTAAATATCGCGATATATCACAATATTGATATTTTGGCACACCCCTAGTCTAGATTCTATCCAATCAAGTGTCTCTTCAGTTCTGGATCGATTCTCTTTAAGAAAAAAAGCAAATGTTTATTATTTTTATTTACAAATCAGGAGGTTTAATTCTTAAAACTTTACATTTTGTTTGCAATTTAGGACATTTTTATGGCAAAACTGAATTATTTTTGTAACATGATGGCACAAAAATGACTGTAGTTTTCTAATTATCCTGATGATGATGCATTTTTAAGCCCAAATCAACAAACGTGTGGCTTTCTTGGACATATTTTCTGCAGAGTGGCAGGAGTTGATTGGAAAATTTTGCCCCTGAATTGTGGGAGGGACTATTGGCACAGATCAACCCCACCCCCTCTTCCCCTCCCCTTTGCTCGAGGGTATTTTCTACGCTACAAAAACGATCTTTTTTATACGACATTTAATCTTCTGCTCCTGATTCATGATTTTAATTAAAAAATACTCAGAGATGCAATTTTACGATTTATATTTTAAATATACATCAGTCCCTCGCTATAATACGGTTCACCTCTCAGACTCCAGATGTTTTCAGTTCATTTCTCACGTATTTTATGTGACTTTTTCAACCAATCTCCGCCGTGCCGTGTCTGTCGTACAGAGACGTGCCGCTCTCCAAATCTTGATCAGATCTTCATTTTCATCCTATAAACTGTTCTTATTTTTCTATGAACTTTGAGAGTTTAAAGAAAAGAAAAGAGAAAAGTGTGAATTTGTTTTTGTCTGAGAAAAGTGAGGAGTTCTCCAGCCTTAAAACATCTGGAACCTACGAGGAACGCTGTCTGTCCTAAAACAAGAACACATGAAAAGCCCCATTTTCATGGTAGAGGGTCTTTAAGGCGGAATGTGTGCTTTTGTTGGGGACAGATCCAGACTTTGAAATTGTCCCTGGAGCTAAAAAAAGGGACATCCTTGAGGAAAAATGTCATCTTCAAGGCTCCATCCTCCTCTGCATCAATGCGGCCATCACTAACCGGTAAATGACTCGTGCCAGGGACCCCCTTACCTGTGCACAACAAAGCTTCAGGACTTGGAGGACACGTCCTCCAAGTCCGACGGCTGTCTCAGACAAAAACAAGTCTCTCCTCACCATGAAGGTTGAAGTTTAAAAGTTAGGAATAAAAAAAGCAGATTTATTACACATGAGGATGGGCAGAACGGCTATTTTAATTCCAAATAATTCATTAAACTTTTCATTTTGCATCCTTTGTATTTGAGTTTCTAAATCTTCTTCTTTTCCTGTGTTACATTAAGACAGGATCTATCAGTGGTACGGCCGGGGATCAGAAATTGCTCCCAAAATCGATTCGATTTTTTTTCGATTCTATCAAATCAAATTTGAGTTTACACATTTAAACACATTTGTTTAGAAATATATGAATAATCTACTATTAGAATATATTTATTTTAATCTGATCAGTTCAGACACTGTAAAATGAAGTTATGGGATTGTTAATAGCAGAGTGTTACATGGATTCTTGAACAGAGAAATGTTCTGCCTCTCCTGGAGGACGTTTCAGTTTGGCCACTAGGTGGCGATATAGCATTACGCCAAAAAACTGTATTTGTACCACTTTAAAAGTATTTCCTTAACAGAGATTGAAGAATTCCTGCTGTGAGTTTATAAAGATTATAAATACGTCAGAAATGTATGTTTAGGTCGACTGAGCGTTAGCATTAGCCGTCCTATGGGAAATCACACTGTTCGTTAGCATTAAGCTAATAGACTTTAGCTTTGTGATTCATCTTGAATTCTGGTGTTATGAATCGATTCAGATCGATTAAATCAACTCAGTCCCAATCACAGAACATTTCTACGGTAACCAATGAGCTCGAAGCCCCGCCCCCATGTAAAATTAGGATCAGCTCAGCAGCGAAATCTCTAAATTGAAACTATAAAAAAACAAAGAACTGAAAGCAAAGAATGAGAAACAAAAAAAGGGAAGTTGAAAATAAAAATAAACTTTTTTTTCTTTTTTTAATTTAAGTTTTAAATTTACATTTTTTCAAAAATTTTAAATATTTCTTTCAAGTTTCAAATACGCATTTTTTCAAATGTTTATTTTTTTCCCCTAATTTTCAATAATTCCTTCAAGTTTTCACATTATACTTCAAACTGCTTTCAACTTTTCTTTCTTTTTTTTTTCTACAATCTGTTTTTAATTCACTTTATCCTGATTTGACCTCGTACGTTTCCCTCAGAGGTTCATTAAAAAGCTTTTCTGGGAGGTGATCACATCCACACTGTAAAATTAATAAAATGGAATTCTTATTTTATGTATTTTTTAAGATGTTTGCTCCATCTAAGATTATTTTGCTTTTGAAAAACTTTCTTTAAAGTCAGAAATAAGAAGCGAGAATCTTTTTACATTCTTCCGTTTTTGCAGATGCTCTAAAGAGTTTAAGTGGAGCCTAAACGTTTTCTTTAAAGCGTAGAAGAAGAAAATTGAAAGTTTTATAAATTAAGAACCGATGAAGACGCAGGACCACAAAAACGCGACACCACAACGTGCACAGAAAGTCCGGGCCGGTAGAGTGCAGAATCAAAGGCCCGGTGGCTCTCACCTCTGATGAGAGGAGAGGTGAAGCGTAGATGTATGGACACCAGATGATGAAGCTACTCAGAGAAGAGAGCTTTGAGTGCTGCAGTTTGTCAAAAAGCAGCCGGGCATCTGCTGGCTCTGCGATCCGCTGGAAGAGGCAGCGGCGCTGTCATCATCGATCCTTCTCCGCCTTTTTTTTTTTTTTTTTTTTTTTTTTTTTGGGTGTTTGTCTCCATCCTGGCAGATTTGTGCCTGCCAGCAGAAAGCAGTTAAAGGGTAGGAGAGTGTGAAAACATGTCAGACCACTAATCCTAATGGGAGGTGATGGCTTGCTGTCATACTGGAAGAAAAAGAAAAAAAAAACCAAAGGACTGTGTGGACTTTCAGAGCCTTTAACAGAGAATCTCAAACATATTTACAGCCAACCTGCTGCAGGTCGGACGACGACGTCTCAACTGCTGTCGGGATTCTGTCGTCTTCCTCTGTGAGAGAGGCAGACGCTGGTGCACAGCAGTCCGACTGCTTCGTCCCATCAAACGGCTTCTTCAGTGTTGTGTTCTGGGTGCAGACTTGTGAAAAAAGTTTATGTTTTTACCTCATTTGTATATACAGAGATAGATGATATACAATTACTGCTTTTTGTCAAGACGTGAAAGATGCATTTTAAGAGTCAAAAGGGAAATTCTGACTGAACATATTTTCTATCGACATGACGGCGAGGAGCTTTTGACGGCTCTGTAAGTGTTTTGTATTTGCTTTGATCTCTTTCTCAATAAATTCATTTATTTGCACCAGATTGGATCATGACTGCGTCCAAAAACACGATGGTTCACCTGATATGCAAATATTTTACTGTTAATATGGTTGAAACAAATTCTAATAAGTAAAAAACATAAAAAATTGTCCTTTAAGAAAATAGTTTTTAACGGATTAACATTTAAAAATTCACTTTAAGAAAAACTTTAGACACTACATGTTCTAGTATAACATATATCTACGTGTGATGCTACGCTAAGTTTCCATTCACAAAGTGTCAGTTTACAATCAATTAAAAGTGATCAGCAAAACATATAAAAATGTTTTGTTGCTTAATAACTGTGTAAATGCATCAGAAAAACACCCAACGACTGTACATGAGAACTGGAGCGAGTCACTGTCATGTATACCATGTTGGACCTAGACGCGCGAGTTGCAGTGATTGGTCCTAGTCAACATTTCTATGGAAGGCATTCTGACCAACCAGGAGCAAGCTTGATGGAAGGCCACACCCCTTCCACTGCAAGCAGGTTACATCTGGCAGCAAGCTCCACCCACTTGACGTTACCTCATTGATTAGTTTTTGCCCCTATATAATTGTTTTTTGATGTGCGGACTGTTCCAATTAAATCAGGGGTCTGGTTGTTTTTTTGGATTTTGGTACCGGATGTGGACCGGCGCTCGGGATGCGGCTAGTACCAGTACCCTAGCACTAACCTGGCCCGCAAACCATTACCACGTCTGGAAGCGGACGCGCGTGGTCCCGGACGCGGACCCGCGTGGTCCTGGACGCGGTGCGGTACGAGTCCCATTTTGCGGCCTGGAGGTTGGGAAGCTCGGGTTTGATTGGACCAGCCAGCACATCAAAACAATGAATTAGGGAGACCCTAAACGTGACCCGCAGGGGTCCTTAACCAAACGTCAATATGAGACGAGCTGGGAATGAGAATGTGTCACCAGTTCAAATCCCAGCAGAGTTTTCTGTGCGGACGCTCTGGTGCGTGATCGAGTTTTCTCCGCGGTGCCAAAACGTGATTTATTCCTCTCATTTGTCCCTGAATTGTCCGCTCTGGTCGCCCCATGATCCTGAGCGGGTTAAGAAATGGGACGGATGGTTCGTCCTGAAATAACCCCCCGATTTGTAGATAATCACTGAAAAAACAAACTTTGTTCTTTTACTTGTACTTAAGTGAAAATAGAAGAACCCTAAAATAGTTTGGAAGTTAGTAATGAATCATCTACAGCAGGGGTGGGCAAACTACGGCCCAGGGGCCACATGCGGCCCCTTAAGCTACTTATTTTGGCCCTCCAAATTAAAATACATTGGATCAAAAATCCTAATTATGGTTTTATTTTCATTGTATTTCTGGTTTCTTCTCATGAATGGTGTTGTTTCTCTGACGTTTTTTTCTGAGTCAGAAGGTGATTTTTCAGATTTCTTTGAGTTCGCATTTTCCTCTGAAGAGCATCAATCCATTGGATCACCAAAAAGAGAACAAAAATCAAAATTTAGAAATTAAAATTCCCAAATTTTCTGTTTTTAAATGGATATATGTGAATTTTAATCCAAATTAAAGCATGTTTTTCTCTAAATTACATTTTTTATTTTTTTTTATGAGGTTCATTACCAAATCTCTCCTTCTATCTGCTCCTTGTCCGGCCCTTATGCCAAATTTTAGAACCCTTTCTGGCCCACAAATCAAAAAGTTTGCCCACCCCTGATCTACAGCATTGATCCATTCTTCAGTTCCTCAAAGAGCTGAATTACTGACTGGTTATGATTGTTTATCCATCAGCTCGACATGTCTCTGCTGGTACAGATGCAGATGTCTGACTGGAACCTTTATTAAACGGTTAACAGGCCAACGTCCCCCTCCCTCTCTCCGGTTACCATAGAGACCAGAAGCAGCGCAGGTAGATCTGCGGCGCTCAGATAAGATGCTGCAGGTGAGAGAGTGACACTGATGCTCCTGAATGAGCGTCTGTGACCACGGAGCGGCAACGCCATCCTGTCCTGATTTCTGCCTGCAGGTCTTCATGTGACGGAGAGAAGACGACGGTTTCACGAGAAAAATCTGTTTTATTGAACAAACTGCCATTGAACATAGATGTGACTGATAAAAAAGTGGATCCGTGACACGTTTGGCACAGAGATGTGAGCGCACAGAACAAAACAGATGTTTTTGTTTTTTTTAGATAATTCTGCTGCAAAGAGAGAAAAGAAAACAAATGGAGAAGTGACTGAAGGCACCTGAAAGCAACATTCCTGTTTCAGATAAACAGTCGCGTCTTCCACTTCCCGAGGAAAAGTTCACAGTGTTGTTACTGAAGGACTGAAACGAGTCATTTAAGCAGAGCGGGTCTTCTGTAGGTCGGACTGTGGCGATGACCTCCAGAGATCAGGACGTCTTCACAGCGTTTCCTGAAGAACTGACAGTTGAAGCTCCTCTGGTTCTTTTTTTTTTTTTAACTTGTCCTGTCCAACAGCTGAGCAAGCAGATACGGGTTGAGAGCCTCTAGTGTTGGACAGATTTTAATGTCCCAACAGGGGTTTATTAAGTATAAACCCCTGTTGGGTTTATACTTAATAAACCCCTGTTGTATTTTATGCTAGAAGCTCTTCTGGTTCTAGTAGAGCAGGGCTGCTCATTCCTGGTCCTCGAGATCTACCACCCTGACTGTTTTCCAGATCTCCAAGCCCAGCCAGCTGTTGATTGGCTTAGTCAGATGTCTCCACAATCTGATTGAAAGAACACACCTGGTCCAGGTAATCAGCAGCAAGCAGTACATGGAGAGCTGGAAAACAGGCAGGTTGGTAGATCTTGAGGACCAGGAATGAGCAGCCCTGTAGTAGAGCCTTCGTCACATGAACCATAGAGGGGCTGACCCGTCCAGGAGCTTTGGGTTTTTGGGCCTGCAGAGGGTCATAGAGAGCAGGTTGATGCTCGTTGTTGAGATTCTGCTCCTTTCATGTGGAGAACCCACAGGAACGTCTGAGGATATGAACCGGAAGTGACCTTCATGACCTTCCAGGACAGCCAATGTCCTGCCAAGATTTCCCAAGAAGATTAGCCAGGAGAACATGTTTTTGTTATTGCGGTAAGAGCGGTTTGATCCGGTCCTATAAATGTTCGGGGTACCGTAGGATCAGTGAAGATCCTAAGATACTAAGAAGATCTTCTGTTTATTCTTAACAGACGTCAGATTCCAGCTTCATTCCTGTTTCAACTCATGAAGTTGGAACATACATGTGTCAAGCGTGAGATAAGCGTGTTGTGAAGTATTTTTAAAGATAATGCAAGTTAGACAAACTTATGACATATGGACGATGCTGTAATACGCTGACCTTACGCCACGCCCAAGTCGCTAGCAAGGTGTGAGTACTGGCTCCTTACAGGTGATACACGCCCACACAAACCGTGCTCTGACTTCCTTAATATGCCTCGTTTCCACTGACCGGGCTCCAGACCGGGCCGGACCGTCCGAAACCAGACCGGTTTAGAGTGGTTCAGGTACGGTGTAGCTCGATGACGTAGCAGCGTGTCACAACGGTGAAACTACAGCAGTTCTCCGTATCCGTGGATTAACAGACTATCTTTCTACCAATCAATGGATTTCATCATGTGACGACAGAAGCTCCGCCCTGAATGGTCTGTTCCATTTTTCTATGGACCTACAAACAAATTGGTCCATTCTATGACGGAAATGCTCAAATACGTTTTGTTGAAGTATTTGCTACGACCTGTCGCCCGCAGCACACCCATTAGAAAAAACAGTGTATGAATGTTGTGGCTCCACTGGTTCACCACAAACTTGGTATTCCCGTTCTGCCCATTTCTACGCCTGCAGGTCTTTCTGTAAGGACAGTCATGACAAAGACTCAAACTTTTTTCTGTTACTTCATAGTAAAAAGACGATTATTTGATTTAAAGTCATTTCAGTGTATTCATAAACAAAATAAAGATGTTTTTCTGAAGGAAATATTGAACTATAATGATACTAGTGATACTTGAAGACTTGTATTACGAGTGACCAAAACAAGTCGAGCTTTTTGTTTGTCAGAATCAGAGAAGATCAGGATGAGGAGAAGAAGATGAGGAGATCCCACGGTAACGAGACAAAAGCCCGTCTCCGTTTCCGTCACCTTTTAATTCCCAACACGATTAGGATCTGATTATTTAGCAACATCTCCTGGTTCCTCCTCCTGCTGGAGCTCTCGTCCTGATCGGCTCTTCATTAAGGAAACCACCGGCTGCCCGGCTGCCTCCTGATGAACTGCTAATCCCAATATGTATGGAAATTACCAGCGTTAAAAAAAAAGATTACATTAGTGCACTCTTATTAAGCAAACATAATGGGATCACTTTGTTCTCAAATAAAGCAATCAAACATCTCCTAAATGAAACATGCGGCAGGACAGGGGGGGGGAGCGGGCGCCGCTGCACCCCGTGCATGAGAATGAGGTCGCTCAGCAACCGGCGAGTTTCAGGACGGACGGACGGACGCAGGAAGTGACCGAAGACGGAGGTCACATCCACACCAGGAGATACAGACACTGAGAGCATATCGACCGATGTTTGACCAACAACTTCATTAGAGTGGCCTAGTGGTGGAGTGTCCACCCTCAGACTGGCTCAAATCTCAACAGACCGGTTCCTGGGCGTGCAGCTCACCGCTCCCCACGGGACGGGTCAAATGCTGGGAACATATTTCACACTCTCCCATGTAGAAAACTATCTTCAGCTCCAGCATTTACATTCTTTCAGCTTCTGTAACTCTTCAACTGTTTATGGAATTATCAGAATTCCAGAGATAAAAGCCGTTCTGTGCTGACATGCAGCACTTTACAGTAGTGAGGCGTTTGTACAAACATCAGGTGAAACTGTCGTAGAGAAAAGTTTCCTCACGGTAGCGATGGATCACACGTTAGAATCCGCTGAGTCAAGTTGATTGCGTAACAATTGAAGAGTTACGTTGTGCAACACCGTCAAAGAGCGTTCGTTTAGGTGTAGCGTGTGACCTCTCCAGGGTTGAACATTGGCTGTATCTGAGAACTGGAGTGAGCGAGTTTGACGTCATCTATAGAAAATAGCAGCAGCGGCAAACAGCTACGACCCATTTCCTGCAGATCGCAACCAAATCTTATGGATCGCGACTCAAATCTCGTGGATCGCGACTCAAATCTAGTGGATCGCGACTCAAATCAAGTGGATCGCGACTCAAATCTCGTGGATCGCGACTCAAATCTCGTGGATCGCGACTCAAATTTCGTGGATCGCGACTCAAATCTTGTGGATCGCGACTCAAATCTTGTGGATCGCGACCCAAATCTAGTGGATTGCGCGACCCAAATCTAGTGGATCGCGACTCAAATCTCATGGATCGCGACTCAAATCTAGTGGATCGCGACTCAAATCTAGTGGATCGCGACTCAAATCTCGTGGATCGCGACTCAAATCTCGTGGATCGCGACTCAAATTTCGTGGATCGCGACTCAAATCTTGTGGATCGCGACTCAAATCTTGTGGATCGCGACCCAAATCTAGTGGATCGCGACCCAAATCTAGTGGATCGCGACTCAAATCTCATGGATCGCGACTCAAATCTAGTGGATCGCGACTCAAATCTAGTGGATCGCGACTCAAATCTCGTGGATCGCGACTCAAATCTAGTGGATCGTGACTCAAATCTCGTGGATCACGACTCAAATCTAGTGGATCGCAACTCAAATCTAGTGGATCGCGACTCTAATCTAGTGGATCGCAACTCAAATCTCGTGGATCACGACTCAAATCTAGTGGATCGCGACTCAAATCTAGTGGATCGCGACTCAAATCTCGTGGATCGCGACTCAAATCTAGTGGATCGCGACTCAAATCTCGTGGATCGCGACTCAAATCTCGTGGATCGCGACTCAAATCTCGTGGATCACGACTCAAATCTAGTGGATCGCGACTCAAATCTCGTGGATCGCGACTCAAATCTCGTGTCGAGTCACAACCCTTGAGATTTGAATGGCGACCCCTGAGATCTGGTCGAGGCTCAGCAGTCGTGTTTGGTCAGAGCCGTTCGCTGCGCCTGCTGTCTTTACCTCCAGCTCCAATCAAATGAAGCCAATTCGGTTTGTTGGAGCCAGATGACGTCAGGAAGGTGATTGGTCCGAGTCGGTCTGTGACTAATCAGGAGTGAGTTTGTTGAAGGCCACACCCATATAGTTGTATTCAGTCTAAACTTTTTGAATCTTGGACGTGAGACCGCCTTCTTATATCGAGGCCTCTGATTGGCCGGTTTCTAACCTGAAGTCCAGCGTATCACAATCATTTAGAATCCCTTCCTGCTTGTCTCAGGTTTCATTTGAAGTCCACAGATTTCATGAGCTGTTCCCCGTCTTCTCTGCGTCCCACCTCTGAAGACTGTTGCCGTCAGGCCGCTGCTTCCATTATTCATGAGCGTTGTTGTGAGGAGAGCAAAGGTGGAGCTGATGGAGGAGCCGGCGCTGAGCGACACGCCGGCGATGAAGATAAAATACAGACTTCACCGGGAGCCGCTCTGACCTCCCAGTCGCCGCGGAACTGCGTTTGATAGGAAGTTCAATCCAATCAGAGCAGAGCGCCGCGGCGCCGAGGAGAGGATGTCACACGTTGACCTCGACACGGATCCCGTGACCTCTGAAATCTGAAAGACAGCCGGAAACACCGGGCTGAACCTCACACTTCTGTGGCATTTTTCGTCATGAGACGAAGACTAGATCTTGGCCCGTTTCTATGGCAACAGCAGCAATAACTTCATTGGGGGAATCCTGGCTGACACAACCTGAGCCCCAGACCAGCGGAGCGAGGGGTAGATGATGGATCGGCGCTCGCTCTCTCTGTAATATTCTTTTAATCTGCCCTGTTTTGACGGTTGCCATGGTAACACTGATTTAGGTAAAACTGGATTTGTTTTTTAAAGGTTCAGGTCTCCAAGTCCCTGGAATCAGAGAGAATTTTAGGTCATGATGGCGCCATGGTTCCCTCCTCTCAAACCTCTGAGGGTTTCTGGGAAATGTAGTCTTTCTGTGAAGCTCTGACCTCCCAGAGTTCGAGTCCCCGACGTCACGGTTCCAGAAGGAGCTGCTCAGGACGGAGGAGAACTTTGCAGAAAGTTTTAAGGAGGAGCGAACAGCTGAGGAGCTCTTCGCCTTCACAGTAAATCGAGTTCAGTTTCTGCTCCACAGAGCCGCGTCGGGCTTTTAAGGTGGAATTCCCTGAAGGTTCTACCTGCGTTTTAACACCAACTAAACATCTCCTACATATGAATGTAATCTATTACCTCAGTAACCGTAAATTAAAAGTAATCCCAAACATCTACTTTCTTTTGACAGACACGCCCCCTCACAGAGTCATATAAAAGTGGTTGGGGTAGAGGGGCTACGGCGCCGCCGCAGACTCCGACGGGCTTCTGGGAGTTTTCCGGCGCTTCTTCTTGAGCCGGTACACGTGGAAGGTTTTGTTCTGGAAGGTTCTGGTGAACAGCGCGGCGTAAGCGGCGCCGTCTGTTTGGACGGCCTCACAGAAGCGGGCGTGCTCGGCGGGGCCGAGGTCCGGGTCGTTCTCTCCGGGTCCGTCCATGATCTGCAGGGAGGGAAATCGGGATGAAGTTCAGCTCCTCACACAGACGCTGCACGACCGTGAAGGACAACCACGGTGACCCGGCGCCCCGCAAACACGCCGCTCTGAGAATATCGACGGCTGGATTGATAAAACGTCCGACGCCGAGTGCTGATGTGGGAGATTAAGGAGAAGAGCTTCCTGCTCAAGGACCGAGTCTGGACGAACATGACAGGAAAGCAGAAATGAACATCTGACCCTCAAAACTGTTATGAACATTTACTAACAGCAGATCATTTTCTCTTATGTGATCAAATTAAAGGCTTTTTCCAGATCACAGACGGATTTAAATGAGAGAATATCAACAGACCAGTCTGATGACGCACAAAGCATTTTTAAGCTTCTGTTTCTGAGAATCGATTCATAATTTAAAATGATACTACAGGAAATTTTGTATCCAGAAGCCAAAAAATATGAGTTGATTTTTTCTTTTATACAGATGAAGAAACAAAGTTGTTGATTTGTTGAAGTCTGAAGAAAATCCATAAAGGAAATATTAGATGATTTTTTTTCCCATAGAATGTCATTTTTAAACTCAATCCAGACCGATTATCTCTCAGGGCAAACAGGTCAGTCAGATTTTCTTCACATAAATCCTCATTTATTTGGTAATTCTTCAAAGCAAAGGAGCCGTTTCTGTTCTAAAGTTACTAGTGAAGTATGTCTGCTGTAATTATTAATGGGATTTGCTTAAAATTCTAATGCTATTGGCCTGATGCCAAAGCTGAGTGTTTTAATAAATACAACCTAATTAACAGTCAAATTATCAACAAAAAAAAAAGCTAACATGCTAGAAGAATGTTGGATAAACTAGAAACTATCCCAAAAAATCTCAGCAAATGACAAATGAGTTCAAAATGTTGGCATGTTTCTAGAAAAAGGTGATTTAACTCGAAAAAAACGTTAGAATGTTGCAAGAATTTTTGCTTAACTCAAAAATAGCTACAAAAAAAACCTCAGTAAACGCTAAAGGACCACCGCCCGACAGGAACAATCCAAACCCTGAAGCAAAAAACTGAATTCATAAACTTGAATAAAAGAGGAAATATTAACTAACATTTAATTAAGTTTTCCTGAGCAGAACATTTGTGACCATCAACCGCCTGGACTGTTGATTATTTGAAAGTTATATTTTCTGAGAGAACTCATGAACGTTTTCACGATTAAAGACTGAGCAATTAGAACATTTGAGGAGATCATTTGTGTTCATGAATTGCAAAACATGTCATCAAGCGTCTCTCTGCTCCCTCTCCTGTTTATTCATCTAAAGTCTGGGTTATCAAAACGTTTGAACGGCTTCACGCCGTCGCACGCCGTCCGTGATTTCCTCCTTTCTGACTGAAGAGGCTGGAGCGAAGGTTGAGGTAAAAACCGCAGTAGAGACGAAAACAAAGACGGAGACGCGGCGAGATGAGGAAGGAGGCGGCGGCGTGACGCGCTTCAATAAAGCTGTCCAGGTTTTCCACGCCCGGCGTGCAGAGACGCCTTTATTGCATCACAGAGAGAGACGAGTGTCGGCTTCGCCGTTTCATGTGTCTTTCAGCGCCGGGAAGGGGGGGGGGGGGGGGGGGGGTCGCAGCAACAGAGACGAGCAGATAAGAAGTGAGACTATTGATCCCTCCCCCCTCGGGGGCTGATGGAGGAGTAGAAACGCCACTCACGTGTCCGTTGGCCAGGTCCAGCAGGTCCCGCAGTCTGCAGCCGCGCCGGTGCCGCCGCTCGTAGCAGATGCTGTTCTCCAGAACCACGTAGTCGGCCCCCGCCGCCCTCAGGAGCTCGTGCACTTCCTCTGGAGAGCGCCGAGCGTACACCTGGTACACCTGCGCTCGCACGCGCGCGCACGCACACACACACGAGAAACCAAACGGAGAGGAAGCTCAACATGTGAAAAACCCGTTTCTGCTCCAACAGGAAAATGTTTGAAATGATCCAGAATTACAGGAAACGATAAAACGAACCAAAGATTCAGACTGACCTCTGATTTCAGACCAAAACAGAGATTTTTTCTTTTAAAAACAACCGTTCAGTGTGAAGAAACACACCTGTGTGTCAGATAGAGTACACAAACAACACAAACACAACCCAATGACAGACGAGATTAGAGCCTTTGATGCTGGAAACAAAAGATGCTCTTTCAGATTTCCTCATGTAGGATCATTATTTATACTTTTCAACATCATTTATTCCAACAAGTGTCAATAAAACAAGAAAAAGCTTTTTTGTGTCATAATTATTTGTCTAAATTGTTGAGTTTTCATAAAAACGGTTCCTCCTCCTCCAGATGAAAGCATTTTGCTCATTCGTTGTGTTTCCCACATATTTTACTTTGGTTGGACAGAGCGTACACATGTGTACGCATGTGTACACATGTGTACGCATGTGTACACATGCGTACGGTTCATCAAGTGGTCCATGACCTTCTAGTGGGCGATCTGCGATCAACTTGTGTTTGGAGGAGAAAGAACACGAAGCTCCATCCATCAGTTATCGCTAATAAAGGTGTAAAACAAAGCACAGAGACTCATTTAGTCTCCCATAGTTGAACATTAAAGGCTTTATTATTCTTTTCAGTATTTTTCTGTATGTTTATGGTTTTTCTTCATACCCGTCTCTGCAGGTGGTTCTGCTTGAAGTTTCTTCTGAATCTTTTTCTCTTTCCTGTCATTCAATACGTGATTTGTACTGAAGGTTCTTCCCATTCATGGACTAACCACCTGTCCAAGGTCTAGCTGTAGCTGGGATAGGCTCCAGCAACCCTGTGACCCCAAAAGGGACTAAATGAGTTTAAATATGGACAGAATAGAATGAATAATCCTGATCTCTAAAGCGCTGATGGTTTTTCTTCCTGTGTGGGGATCTGAGAGCTCCTCAGCTGTGAACTGCTGCTTTGAAAACAAACGGAGATTTGAATCAGCTGATCTGTTTAAATCCCGGCTTCACTTCTCCACAGACTCCACCTGGGAGCTCAGGTAAAAAGAAGGTTCAGCAGAGCAGCCTCAATAAAACACATAAATATTATGAACTTCTCGCTGCTGCAGGCGTTCGTGTTCGACTCTCCCGCGTTTCTCTCAGTTTTGCTCCTGCATTAACATCCCATCTGGATAAAATGTTCCAAACAGAAGAAAAAGAAACCTTAATAATACAAAAACTCCATGTGAGCAGAGCCACAGCACCGAGCGTCTCGGTTCTTCTTCCTCATGAAGGATTCATGAGGAAGAAGAACCGAGTCTGTGTTTGAGCTGGAAGGAACGCCGGCTGAGTTCCATCCAACAGAAGAAGAACAGGTGAAAGGAGAGCATGTCGCTCCTTAAATAAGACTTTATTTAGGTTAAGAAAAACTCTAAATCTATTGGAGTTCAAACTAAGAGTCTTCTAAACATCCACATGTTCATATCGAGTCCTTTGAAAAGGCGTTTCTGCAGCTCAAACACACTTGGACTCCACAACTCGCCGTCCCTCGTCATGCATCATTAATGAGCGCCATGCCAGGCTCCGGCCTCGCCGCGGCCCAGCATGCATCGCTACCCGCTGGGAAGCAAACCACAGGCTCAGCTGCCCGAGAGGAGACCTCACATTACTTCCTGCATGTTGTAATGAAGACACACGCAGAATGTTAAAGAAGAACGGCAGAAATGCTGATTTGAACAACTTTCTGGGTCTGCTCGGAAAACACCAAGATTAAAAAAAACATTTACAAATGTGACAACAAATATGTTTTTTAATAAAATGTAAACATCAGAACCTCAAACTTTTGAAGAAAAATTCAGAAACAGACATAATGAAGCTTGTTAGTTGAGATAGGCTCCAGCAACCCTATATCTACCAAAAGGAATTCAGTGGTTTCAGGAAAATAGATGGACCAATAGATGGATGGATGGATGGATGGATGGATGGATGGACGGATGGATGGATGGATGGATGGATGGATGGATGGATGGTTGGATGGATGGATGGATGGATGGATGGATGGATGGATGGATGGATGGATGGATGGACATAATGAAGAACAAACCAGTCTTGTTAAACCAAAACATTTTTATCTTTCATTTCACTCTGATGAGTTTGTAATTTTTTCAATCTGTTCCAAATGTGTGATTCCGGAACAGTTAAAATCTTCTTAACTGCAGATTTATTTCAAACAGAAACAGAAACACAATTATTTCATAACAAGAAAAGAGCAACTAAAGATGTGCAGACATTAAATTCAAAACCTCATTTTTGTTACAATCATCCTGACTGGCAGAAATGACTGTCATCACAATGAAAGGTGAACTTGGAGAATTTAAACAATGTGCTAGCTTTGTTCAAGTTCAAGTTCAAGTTCAAGTTCAAGTTTATTGGTTTAGTTCCCATTTGTACAGTCAACACAATATACAATACAAACAGACAACCAATAAAAAAAAAGGAATAGGCAGAAGCTTTTTAAGCTTAATCAATGCCTTTCCTTGAAGATTGACAATATGCTGATCAAAAAAAATGATACAAAAGAAAATAATTTACAAACAAATACAAATAATTCAAATCTTTTACATATGTATATTATAATCGTTCAAACATTTACGTTTTAAACTTTTTTTAAACTGTAAAAGTGAAGAACTTAATTTGAATTCATCATTCAATTGATTCCATAATTTAACACCAAGAACTGAAACACATCTCATCTTTACATTAGTTCGAACTTTAACTTGTTCAAAATAATACAGACCTCTTAAATTATACTGACTAACCCTTAAAGTAAACAGCTTCTGTATATTTTTTGAAACCAAATTATGTTTTACTCTATAGACAATTTCTAATACCTTGACATAAACAATTTCCTTTAATTTTAAACTATTATTCAAACAAAATAACGAATTGGTTGGATCACAATATCCTGTTCTGTTGACTATTCTAGCTTTGTTAGCTACTGAGGGTTTTTAATGCTAATTTGGAATTTAGTTTACTAAGGTTTTTTTAGACTAATTTAGCTTATATTGAAGCAACACACAATATTTTTACAAAATGGTCATCTATTAAGGGTTTTTAAGCAATTTTTCAGACATTTAGGTCAACTTCAGCACTCTCTCATAGTTCTTCTGTAACATTTCCAGTATTTGATCAGATTTAACATTTTTGTAAATAGCTTTTGCGTTTTCAGTAAACCTCTTCATCATTTAAAGTGAATTACATCAACAGTTTCCTCTAAAACCTTCAGCATCTTCACAGTAGAATTATCACAGGTAATGTAACCTGTCTAGTAATCTGTTTCTACTTAAATAGTTGGTTGATAAAAAGGTTTTTGATGTTGTTGAGACTTCAGTATTCATAATGTACTATATATTGTACATGTATCTTTATGCAAACACAGATGATTAGACGAGGAGTTACAAACTCTGTCGACTGTTAGAGTTTAACACCAGAGGTTAAAGAATCGACTTTCATGTTTTGTTGTTTATTTCTGACATCAAATGTGAGAATCAGAGAAATGAAAAGCTGGACGTAAACAGAGGAATGTGTTGGGAGATCTCTGAAGGAGAGTTTCAGCCTCACTTTGAATGTCAGCATCCCAAATCCAATCCAAACACAACAAGACGGTTTTGTTTCATGACACAAACACCATCTGGTGCTTAAGTTTCATTTAATTCTGTAATTATGTACAGGAGGTTATTTTGAATCTGAACACTTTGGACCTGAAGGAGAAGCATGAAGGTGTCATTTGTTTTGGACTCAGAACTCTCCGTGTCCTCTCTGCGTGCGGTCGCGCCGCGTCCGTCTCCACGCCCCCCCCCCCCCCCCCCCCCCTCCCCATCGGTTTGCGTGAGGCGGTACCTGTCTGGTCCGGTCCCGGAGCTCCTTGTCTTCGTAATGCGGGTGGTTGGTGAGGACCCTGCCCGTGCACAGCTTGATGCCGGCCAGCAGCTGCATGCTTCCTGCAAACACCGCCTGCTTGGGGGTCTTTGTGCTGCGGACAAACACGGGAGAGGACGTCACTCACCTCCACAAACATCCGATTACGGGATGCACAACGGGGCTCGAGATTAATTACAGTTTGTTAGGAGGCGTCTGACTGAAAATAAAAGAAAGAGAGAGAGGAAGATGAAAAAGTTTGGGGGCCATTCAGCGGCGCATGCAGTCATTAGAAAACTTTGATTGGTCTTCTGTTCCGTTTATTTTCTGGCTTTTTGAGATTTTCCAGTTCAAATATTTTTGCTTTATGAGCTGCTGCTATAATTGGAACAAACTGCTGCCATTAAAAAAAAAAAAAAAACAGGCTTCAAGGACATCAGCTGTTTACTGAAGAAAAAGTCTGGACTGAACAAATGAAATCAGAGAACGCACAGATGTGGAGCGCAGAGACCAGCATCCTCCAACCACAGGAAGATGAAGAACTGAACTTCAAAAGCTTCTCACTCCTGAAAACATCTCCTGAGTCGTGAGGCCAGCGGTCTCCAGGTGCTGCTCCTTCACCTCTTGAAGACAGAAGAATGTGGCAGAAGATCCACATCATCATCTCTGACCAGCTCATCTTCAACATCCACCTCAGATCTCAGACCTTTGAGGTCACGACCCTGAATAGTCGCGTTTCCATTAACTCTGAAATTTTGAAAAACGGAATTTCTATATTAATTTCTCCTAATGGAAACACCACAATTTTGTAAAAACTCGCCTTTTTCGAAATAAAGTTTTTGCGCTTAGAGGAGGTGGTATTTGGGCCGTATCGAAACAGTAGTTTTTCGAAAAACTGTAACGGAAACACTTTTTTCGAAACAAACGAGTCACGTGACCATTAACCGGATATGACGTTTCAGACAGGAAGCAGGAAAAGCTTTTTCACAGCAACTGGCTGCCTTGGGCACCGCACAGCGGGCGCCACGAGAGGTCCCACAGCATCGCACAGCTTCATCAAAAGTTGAGCGTGTCATGCGAAAATGCTGAATCCACAGCTCTTCGGTGAATTCTTCAACAAAAATGTTTGACTGTACGTCGCTCCCACGTATAAGGAGCCTGCCGCTCCGAGGCTCGGATCAGACGTAGACGTCTTCTCTGAATGGAAGGATGAGAGCTAGCGCCGTGGCAGAAATGTGAATGAATCTACTGCACATCAAAATAGTGTTTATATCCGTCGCCATGTTTTTTTTAATGACTTATCGCGGGAATTACTTCGAGTTTTTCACATAATCATGGTTTAATGGAAACAGTGTTTTTTCGAAACAGTGTTTTATCGAAATTCTAGAAATTTCGATAAAGTTTTGCGCAAAAGTGTAATGGAAACGCAGCTAATGTGGACTTGTTCTCTACAACACCAGGAGAAGACCTGATGGTCGTGTTTACAGTTCTAGTTCCAGCTGTCCTTAAGGGGGGGGGGTGTCTGCCAGTGGAAAATGTAACGCAGGTGAACCTGAAAATATCAAGTCCATAGAGCGCTCCATGAACCCCTAGAGAGAAAATGTTCTTAGAAATATTTCTATATCTGCGGCGATGGGTGAACGTGAACACTTACTCTACAAGAGAGGGTCAGTGGGGGAGGCACACAGTGTTTCAACAACCCCCCCCCAAACACCAAATCACGCCGTCGGTAAGGAGCCAACCCGGATAACTAACCAACGACTAGAATGTGGCGTGAGGACCGAAGAGTTCTGTATGACTAGAGATGACACATAAAGAGTGACGCCATATTGGAATGGTATAAAGAAACCTGAGCAGAAGAGATAAAATGACCATAAAATGCTGAAAATCTCTGATCATCCCAACAATAAAACCCGGGTCATGGTGCAACAAATGAACGACACTTCAAACTTCTCTATAGATAAATACGTTATCACTGTGGAAACACAACAGATTTGATCAAACCTCCGTCAGTGTTAATAAACGTGTTTAAAAGCCGACATGCGTGATAAATACCTCACTGGTCATTACACCGCATGACATCATCAACCTTATGTCACAAGCAGTGTTGGGTACGTTACTTTTAAAAGTGCTTTACTTTAGTTACTCGACAAATCTGTAACTAAACGACTTTATTCATTAGGTAATTAAAAAAAACAATTCACCACTTTACTCTTTTATATTTACTAGAACTGCCACGATTAGTCGACTGATCGACTATTAAAATAGTCGACGACTAATTTAATAGTCGATTAATCGTTACTTTATATTGTATGAAGTCAGTTTGTATAAAGTTGAAAGTTATAATAGCATTATGCTAGCTTTTTGGAATGTTTTGGCATTTATTAAGTTTTTTAGGCTTATTTGGAGTTTAGCTAATATTTGCTAGCGATTTTGGCTAACTTTGGCTCTTTTTATTTTTTAGGCTAATTTTTCATTGAACTAATATTTTAGCTGGTTATCAACTTCAGCATCTTTACATCCACTTTGTGCATGACCCGATTAGTCGACTAATCGGAAAAAATAATCAGTGAGTAGTCGACTATTAAAATAATCGTTTGTGGCAGCACTAATATTTACATATACATTCTCACAGAAATGCAGCGTTCCCTCTCTTATCTGTGTTCCTTAACTTGCGGTTTCACATATTCATGATTTTTTTTTTTTTTTTGGTTCAGTCACATGACTCCTCCGGTTCGTCACTAAAACTCGACACCTGAAGACGTTTGTATGAAACTTTTGCCTCTGGAGGAGGTGGTGCGGTGCTGGGGTGCTGGGGGGTGGGGGGATGTCTCCGGCCCCTAACCCCCACATAAAAGAGAGGATTACTATATATTAGCTCAAACGAGAATCCCTCGTAAATCCACTACATAAAAACACAAGTTAAGGGGAATCGGGGATTTTTTTTTAAACCACCACATTCATTTCTGCACATGAACATGACACAGTGTACATGTATAGTGCACAGTATACAGACAGGTTACTCATTGACACTAGTGGAACGCAGTTCAATCTCATTGAACCGTCATGTTTTTGTCTTTGTTTTCAACTAATTGGAAATATTTCAGTATCATCAGTTCTACACGCTCCTCATGGTACTTTGACCAATCACCAACAGCATTAACAAGCATGAGTTAGTAACTCCGTAAGGTTTTTTACTAGTATCCATTCTGTTCCATTTCAGAGACAAATGTTTACACAGGTACATTTGATTTATTAGTCACTGCATCAAAATGTGAGTAATGAAGTCAAAGAAATTTCAATTGAATTACCAACATTTGAAATATAACTCATTCCATTACTGTCTTACAGACAGAAGTAATTAAATTACATTAATAATAATCCATTACCCTGGTCGTGAGTACATTAGTGTAATTTCCGTTAGCTTAATGAATACTTCATGATACCAAATCCTCTCTATCATTCTCCTAAAGCAGGGGTGGGCAAACTACGGCCCGGGGGCCACATGCGGCCCCTTAAGCTACTTAATCTGGCCCTCCAAATTAAAATACATTGAATCAAAAATCCTAATTGTTGTTTTATTTTCATTGTATTTCTGGTTTCTTCTCATGAATGGTGTTGTTTCTCTGACGTTCATGTTCCTTTCTGAGTCAGATGGTGATCTTTCGGATTATTCCTACACCACATAAATGCAGCATTTCTTTGAGTTCACATTTTCCTCTGAAGAACATCAACCCATTGGATCACCCAAAAGAGAACAAAAATCAAAATTTAGAAATTAAAACTCCCAAATTTTCTGTTTTAAATTAATATATGTGAATTTGAATCCAAATTAAAGCATGTTTTTCTCTAAATTCCATATTATTTTTTTTAGTTTATGAGGTTGATTACCCAATCTCTCCTTCCATCTGCTCCTTGTCCGGCCCTTATGCCAAATTTTAGAACCCTTTGTGGCCCACAAGTCAAAACAATTGCCCACCCCTGCCCTAAAGCCTCTTGAGGTGACCGTACGAGCCTCAAAGAAACTGTAAGACACACCTGCGCCCCCCTAAAGGGTCCAGACGACCCAAAAACCCGCAGCACCACATAAATATCTTCCAGCAGGACCACCAGGATGAAGGTTCCACTGCAGAGGTAGGACGATCGCAGGTTTGGTTCCCGCCTGTGTGTGTCCAGGTGCCCCTGGGGGAGTCACTGAAGCCCACATGGCTCCTGATGGTCATCGGTCGGCGCCAGTGTTGGAACTGTGACTAAACCACTTTGAACCAAAAGAAAGGCGGAAAAGCGCCACAGACGTAAACGCCATTTAGCATCTGATAGTCAAACTGTTGGGGTAACTGTCGGGGTAACTGTGGGGGTAACTGTCGGGGTAACTGGGCTCCATTATACCGGCAGATGGACCCACAAAACAACACAGCAGAAAGACTGAAGCGGAGGAGTAGAATCAGCTGAGAAAGTGAGATGATTTAGTATTTTAACCTTTTTCTGAAACAAGCCAGCCCGCCCCCGCAGTCAAAATGTCAGGACGTGTTTATGACTGAGACGGGTTTATGGCTTTTTAATAATCCCTCCTCTCTGAATGATGATGAAAGGAGTCAAATGTGCTGGGGGACCTGGGGGAATGCGCTCGCTCCTTTCACGCCATAACGCTGCTCACATGACGACACCAGCAGCTGCACTGGAACACTGAACACGGGCAGGGGTGGAGAGTTTCCCTCACGTTTTGGTGGTTTTGTTCCTCAGGATTTCTGCACCAAAGTTGGAGAAAAGCCTCCATAAACAGAAACTTTCAGAAACAGAGATACTTTCAGAATAATAACTATTCTCTTGTGTGTTTCTAACTTTACCAATAAAGTGACACCTGACAGCTCAATAGGAACCTGATTTTTTTTTTATATAAATTAAATCTAACTTAGACAATTTAAATACATTTGAAAGATTTCTGGGATTTTTGGAAAACACACCTCCAGACATCTCCACAACATAATATATGTATAAGTACGTTTTTCCTGGAAAAAATATTTCACTCAATAATAGATCACATCTTCCTGAATATATCAGGACTTTATGTGAATTTAATAGCATTTTTGACCCTTTCTTGACACTGTGATCATATTTTATCTTTTCAGCTCAAATGTTTTGGAATCGTCCAACAGCCAGAAAAACAGGCTGTAAAAACAGGTTCTAACAGTAAATATTCAATCATCCTCCTGGAGCTGAAACAACGTTGACTGAAATAAACTGCAATCTAATATAATTTAATACAAGTTTGTTTAAACTTTAAGGGAAGCTGGATGTTTGCTTTGAGTGAATAATTAATTCATGTTTAGATTCAGGATGAAATACAGTCATCAGATCTGAATCTAGAGAACTGAGACCACACCCATCAGCTCAGGTGACCTAAAAATTCCACATTTAACTCATTATGTGCAGTGGTGTGTTTTTGGTGGAATTTGAATTCTGCCTGACCATCATGGATGTCTGGTGTCCTGTGAGTCAGAGTGGACTGAAAACTTCAGACCACGACGCTTGAATCACTAATCAATGAAGATAACATCAGGAGGTTAAGGATTGTCCATCTGCTATACAGATCTCAACCTTTTTGAATAGAATGTCACATGAAGTTCGTTTGTCATACCTATTGACTGCATGTGAGAACTGGACTGAGTGAGTCCTCATCCTGACATTCCAAACAGGAAGTACCAGCTGGTTCCAAGATCCCCTCGGCTGTTATAGAGACAATCGTCAATATTGATCAGAAGAACCATTTTATGCATCTTCAACAGATTTTTTTCTGTACTTGTTCAAGTTATAAACTGACCAATCATTAGCCTTGATATAAGTGGGTGGAGCCTGCGAGTTTCACGACCGACATTCAAAACGTTAGACAGGTAATTTCAAAGGAAGGGGTGTGAACTTCCGACAAGCTCACTCCTGATTGGTGGGAGTGGTTGCCATAGAAACAATGACTCAGACTAACTTGGACCAATCACTGCTCACTGTCAACGTCTGGCTCCAACACGGTGACGACTGTGTCACCAAAAACAGAGTGAATTGATTTTATTTGGTTGGAGGAAGATCTTTTTCTATGGATAATGTCTGACTCACTCACTCCAGTTCTCACATACAGTCAATATCCTCAGATTTTGAATCATTTGAAATGTTCATGTTCTGGTACCAGTTAAGATGCAATGAGGGTTCACGTCCGGCGGACTGACAGGACACAGAGGTTTCAGCTTCAGTGTTGGTGTTTTCTCTGTTCTGGGACTGCTGCTTCTCTTGTGTTTAGACCAAAGTTTGATGGTAATAAATAGAGAGAATATTGTAAAATGGGCAGTGTTCCACATCCCCCCCTATAATGTGCCCAAGTACCCCAAGCGGTTCATCACTGCCTGGCAGATCGCTGGTCTGCAGTATTAATAAGTTGCCAAAAAGTTCTTCTCAAAGATGCGATGATATTCAAAATGCCAACTTTAACTTTGTTTTGCTTTAATTGTGTATCCTCTGAGGGAAACCAACAATCTGTTCAATGAATAGAAAAGAGAAAGTATCATTAAAAGAAAACAGAAGCCCTTCGTTAGTCCTTTACCGCGTTTGTTTTCGTCTCATCTGCTTAAACCCTCCAATGGGCCACATCACGACCACCAAAACAGAAGCAACCGGGTCATTATTTGAAATGCTTGTTTCATGCAGATGGATTTACATTCAGACACCAAACATTTGGATGTTTTCTTCTGTAAAACTATTGTTAAAGTCATTCTTATTTTTGGACCACGTGGGCGAGTAAAGAAGTGATGCTTTTAATCATTGCAGAAGCATAAAAAAATCCCCCCCCCGGTAACTGCAATAACGAGTGTTGGGGAGGAACACAACAGTGAGTCCTAACAAGCAAATCCCACTGATTTCCAAATGCCTTATTAGCAAGAATAGAAAAGTGCTGCGTGATAATACGACCGGCGGAGGACAGATATTGTTTATCCAATGCATTGAAAGTAAAGATGAAGAAAACAAGTTTGAGAAAGATTTAGGGGCCAAAATATGGTATTAAAGCCCCCCCCATCATTTTCTTCTACATACACCATTCAGAGCTTGGATGAAGAAACTAAAACGAGTGGATTTTTGCTTGTTTTCTTTAAGCAACATTACCAGTTTATTTTTTATATTTAAAGACATTAAAAAAACTAAAATGGGCTGGTGACCCGTCAGTGTCCAAGATGTACCCAACCGTCACCAATAGCAACCCACAGCTATCAGTGAATTTGGGATGAATTCAATTTCAATTCAATTCAATTTTATTTATATATAGCCCAAAATTAGCCTAAAATTAAGCAGGTTTAACATCAGTTTCTAGCTAAATATTATATATATATATATATATATATTATATATATATATTATATATATATATATATAGTCTCTGAAGATGCTGCAGCTTTTTGCTGAAAGCCGGGGACGCAAACTTTGTAGTAAAATATCTTAAAAATCTCAAAAACTTTTCCGAATTTGCACAAAAATATTTAGGTTGATGCTTAAATATAAGAAGAAATCCAAATTAGCCCAAAAAACCTCAGTAGATGTCAAATTAGCCATAAAAAACTAGCTTGTTGGTTAAATATTATCCTAACTGCAAAATAGCCCAAAATTCTTCATTTAACTAAATTAGTCAAAGATGTTAGCCTGTTGCTAAAATATGAACTAATCTCCAAATTTTTGTAACATTATAACAGATGTAAACACATCTCATGAATATGTTTAAAGTTTATTTGATAATCTATTTAAAATGTTGACATTTGAAGAATTTTGTTCATTTCCTATGAGGCATTTTTTGCTCAATATTTCCTAAACCATACATTTTATGAACACAAGCAGTAATGTTCTGAACAAGCTGAATGTTTTGATACCAAGATCTGCTGAAATCTCTGAAAGTGTGAATGATTTTTCTCGTGCCACAAACATCCGATCAGGATCAGGATCAGGATCAGGATCAGGATCAGGATCAGGATCAGGATCCAGCTGCTTTCTGTACACAAATCGGATGAGGAGACGATTTTCAGCCTAAAGCATCACGCTGCATCACAACATTCATATACTGGGATATGAAGCCGACCTCATGAACGGCTTTGCTGCCTTCCATCTGTTTGCATCGAGGAGTCGGAGCGATGGAGGTCATGGCTCCGCCTCCTAACACGACAGCAGATATTCCGGGGTTTTCTCGTCCCTCAAACAGTTCTTCAAAGTTCTAAAGCATGTTTTGTTACATTATTCTGAACCGGTGAGGCTGTGAAGAAGGGGGTGGAGCCACGTCCGGCTGCCCGATGAAGGTCCAACATCTCGGGATTCTGAGCTGAACTTTGAGCATCAGTCCCTGCAGGATGGGGTCATTTTTCTTTGATAGAACTGAGCGATATCTAACAGAACATTTTCCCTTTCAAACATTCTGTTCAGGCTGAAGAGAAACTCTCCCTTTGACACCTTCATTTAACCCTCAACTTCTCAGAGATCAGAAAACAAAACCCATTGACATTGTGACACGTCGCTGTGGTCGCTGACAGCTCTGCTGCAGTCTGAGTTTTGTTGTTCCCGCTTCCACAGGGCAGCGTGCTTTCTGTCTCGTGTGCCGACATGGCACCAGCCACAGTAAACAATGCGGGCTGTCATGTTGGGATTGAGGGGGCAAAAAGCCCTGAGGTGTCACACCATTGGTTCACAATAAAGAACAGATTCAAGCGCTCTTGACTCAACCATAGAAAGTCAGGAAGAAAACAAGAGTGAATTGTAAAAAACAGAGAAGAAGTCGACTCGTATCAGGGTTCCTGCAGTCTCTGACCAGCCCTGAACCTGCTGGAGCTGCTAAAGGAACGTCTTTATTTAACAATGAAATCAGATTCAATTCTATTGTTTTAACAGTTACAAGGTTTGATTTTCTTCCTTTAGGCAGTTCATGCTAATTAGGCATAAATTAGCTGATATTAGCTAATTGTATTGATATATTTAGATCATTTTCATGCCGGATTTTTAACTAATTCATCACTCTAGTCAGGAGAGAAAGAAACGTTTTTAAATTTGTCAAATTTAACCTGATTTAGTCATGAGGAATCTGAAACGACAACATGTGCGACTGCTAAATCTGATTTCTAGATGCATCGATTATGATTCATAATCCAAACATTTATATGATTTAAAGCAAAAGTCACAAGTGGTTTTCATTTTTTGAAGAGCAAACAAGCATGGCAGACTTTGGTCAAAGTGAAGCATTTCGTCTTTCAATTGGATAAAAGTCACACAGTGTGTAAATTATGTCTCACCAACATTAAAAATGTAAGGAACACAACAAATAAGCAAAATCACGAGGTGTGGCTAGCTAGACTGTATGCATTTACTATGACGTGAGTTAAAGAATGTTCCGGAAAATGTTCTCATGATAAAATGTAACTTTATCTTCTTTAAGGTTGTTGAGTTGGAGAGGAATCGACCAGAATGGACCTCTGAGACGTCTGGTCTAGTGTCTTGTAGTAAAGACATTCAAAAATGCAGATCTGGGATGCATTTATGATCGTTTCATAACCGCCTCCTGAAACGTAACTGAATCGAATGTAGCAACCACTAACAAGCACAGTGGAGGAAGGCTTATGGTCTGGGCTTAATTAGTAACTTTACACAGGAACTTTATGTTAGTGGAGTCAGTGGAATGGCTGAAGTGTTAAAGACAGAAACCTTCTGATTAATCAAAATGCAGCATTAAAGCATTAAAGCATTAAATATTCTTTTTTCTGTAGGATCAGGAAGCAGCTTGTACCAGAAATCCTCTCCTCACAGGTTCCTCTGGAAGCTTTTATTCTAAACTACAGCTCAAAAAAGGAAATATTGTTTGTACGTGTCAATGATCTGCAAACTTTACCACTTAAAGAGACACACAACCCCGTAGGACATCCTTTAGAAAAATAAGACTTCATGTTATTGTTCTTTTTAAGAGAAATATAAATAAAGTATATTTAATTGGCATAAATGAAACAAACTTTAAAAGAAAAATGATCCCCTCGCCCCAAAAATGAAACAGTTTATACATTTTAACAGAGATTCAAAAGACTTCCTTTCAAAATAAAAGATTTCCTGTTTCACATAGAATCATTTTAACTGTAGGCAGTGTAATGTCAGGAAAAAATATATATATATACTTTTTTAAAACATTTGTGGTGCTTCTTAGCCAGAAATTCATAAATCTAACTTTCTAAAATTCAAACAGAGCTAAGAAACAGTATTTTTGAACCATCAGGTACAGTTAAAACACTGGAATTTCTTAAAACGTTTAGTTCTGGATTATCGAGCCTCTATGGCTACTGTGCAGTCGCAGAACTAAAATCTTTATATTTTAATCAAGCAAAGAGCCGGAACAGAGGGGTGAAAGAGAGACTTTATGCATGATAAGGACGTTTTCGATGCCTGGATGTAACACAATAAGAATGTGGTTTTTTTTTTGAGGGGATAAAACTCTTTTCACCCGTTTTAGGACAACTTCAGACTATGATAATACAGACAATACAGACATTTTCTGATCATAATTATCCCAGTGAATGCACCGCAACTAAAATTATCTCCCTGATTGATGTGATTGGTTGTGATTGATTGGTCCCTCATGGTAGCCCCGCCCCAAAAGGGCCAAAGGTTTTGAAACTGAAATTTTTAGAGCCGAAAAAAAAAAAAAAAAAAAAAAAAAAAAAAAAAAAATAGTTTTTTGAAATTGAAATTTTGAGTTTCGAAACCTAAAAAAATAGAACATTTGAAGCTGAAAACAATTATGTTTATTTTAGAATAGCGAAAAGTTTTGGACATTTTTTTTGGCAAACACCAATATTTTTTTCAATTTGTTTTATTTGGGTTTCAAATAATATTGGCAAAATGACAAAATGTTCTGCGATCAAATGCTTGAGGACCGGCTCACGCTCGCAGAAGAAGACAGTCTGACGACGTTTCTGCTGGCGGGAGGGTTAAACACGAGCGCGCAGGAGCAGAGAAGCACTCCGGGTCGGAATGATCCGCGAGGAATGTTTGAATGTGTGCACGGATGCATTATTCTGTGTGGAGCTTTGACTAATTAGGTCCGCAGTTTCATTAATTGGTAAAGTTAAAAATGGCTGAGATAGTCAGAAAATTACTGTAAATGTTTTGTTAATATATATTTGTTGAATTACTTTAAAATAAAATGTTAATCTCACCATTTCATGTTGGTATTGTTTTAATAATGTTTTGAATTCCATTTTGTATGGTGGAGGCAAACCCAGCAGTTTGGTAACACCACTTCAGTCAAACCTTTAGTGAAGGTGTTGACGGTGTTAATGTTTAAGTCTAGTCTATTTAACCAGGTGAACTGCCCCGCCTCTTCCATTTCCAGCCATGAAAACCAAGAGGTCAAACTTTCTTCTTCTAGGTTTTCATTTATGACCTTTGACCGCGTTTTTGTCAGTGTCGGGGCTTCACTTTCGTTGCCTCCAGCTCATCCTCATTCCGCTCTTCTCTTTCTTGTTGACTGGATGTACAAACACGCCGGCGTTCCGCTCCAAAAAAGCGCTGACATGTTCCCGCTCTGAGTGGATTTCCATGCTGAGTAGCCAGATGAACCTCCTGAATCTGCAGCAAAACTGCTGTCAAAGCTCTCATTAATAATTTCCACTGCAGATTCATAATTCTCCGAAGCATACTGTGTGTTTTGACCCAGGGGAGGGGATGGATTGGGTAATGGGTGGAGTGCTAACGGGGAAAAAAAGCAATCTTTCAAAATAAAATAAAGAAGATTACATCAGAATTCTGAGATGGGATTCACAGCAGAACTACATTAACTTCTAGATTTGCAGGGATCTGAGTGATGAGTCTTCCTGTCACGTTCTCACATGAAACGCTGTACGAGGGTTGTATTTCTGACACCCGACACCAGCTGTAACCTTCCAAGAGTCCGATTTCAAAACGACATAAATCCAAACCGAGGGGTGCTGGGAGCTTTCAGCGTCCCGTCGGGGAATCGGACACTTTTATGAAACCCGTGTGAGCCGAGCGCGCTCCTTCCCGCGCCGCACCTGTTAATGAGCCCACAGCCTTGAGCCCCCCCCCCCCCCTGAGATCGAGTCAGGCAGCGGAGCGGCGAAGAACGAGTCGATTTCTGGCTCAACCGACAACACGAGAGCGCAAATGTAAAAAAGAGGTGAAGATGAGTTACCTTCAGGAGAAAGAGCGGCTGAGTCGGCGCTCTCAGGCTGTGAAAAGTCACACGTGAAACGCAGAAAAGGAAGTAGCTTAAACAACAGCTATTGATTGATTTACTGATTGAAAGCAGAAGACGCAGCTGTCAAACCCTGACATTAGCAAGATTCTGCTCTCAACTCCTTCAAGAGTTTCTTATCCCTTCTGTATCCAAAAACTGCCCTATCATAAATGGGTCATCGCTTAGCCCCTCCCACAGGCTAATTACACGAACATTTCCTCTCTAACTTTCTATCTTTACATTACAAATATAATTCAGAAAACATTCGAACATCGGCGACTTCCTTTCCAAGACGATCTGAGACCAGACAGTGAGTCCCGGGTCGTCTCTTCCAGTGGGACGAGACCAGAACACCTCCCAGCCTGTGCTGGCCCAGATACCTTCTCTGTTATTTGGCGAGCTGAGAATGAGCTCTGAAAAGCATGACTGCTATTGGCCGACGCCTTCCAAGATCAGGAAGTTCCAGGAGGACGACAGAGGGTCAGAAGTCCCGTTGACCGGTCCATCTTTGACTGAGTTCTACTGTTTGTGAGGCGCTGAGAAGATCTTCTGTTGGAATCTTAAACAATCAGATCCTTTGAGCAGAAGTCTGATTACGGCTCCATTTTAGTTTCAAGTTAATTTCTCCTCAACGGCTGATCATCCCACGCTCCGATCTTACCCCAAGATACCTAAACTCCTTCACCTGAACACTCCACCCCCCCAGAGAAGACACAATAGCTTTGTTCTCTTTACCAAAATGACAAATATTCCAATTTATGTTGACATGATGTCACTTCCTGTTTCCAGATGTGAATTTAACAAAGAAAACTTTATTTGTATGGCACCTTTCACAGATAAAATCACAGAGTTTTCCGTAGTAAAACAGTGAAACAGATTAAAACCATAAACAGAATAAGATGCAGGATAATAATAATAATGTATACGAAAAAAGAGCAATCTCTCTGAACATAGGAACTGCAGAAATTAACATGTGAGAACACAATGATAATAGCAATTCTGTGGAAAAGTTGTGATTTTCCAACGGACTGTTGGAAAATCACAACCACGGACTGTTTTGTCTGTTGTGAGCCTGGTGGAAGACGGCCACGCCCCTTCACGTTTGTTAATTGGGGCCTTGTCGGGACACCAGAGGGAGGAAGGAAGTGGACAATGCCAGAAGAAGACGCGTCTCGGAGGAAATGAGATTAAAAAAAATCCTTCCTTCTCTCTAAGAGGATCCTAACTCCTGTCTGACTGGATTGAGGCTTTTAGGGCCCAGTAAAAATGGCGTGGACGAGTACGGGAGGACGACCATCAGTTGGAGTCTGACTCGAACGTCTGGATGTTTAACTGAGTGGAGGCCAGCGCCGAGTGAGATCAACATTTTCTTTTCATTTTTTTACCTGTAAATCAGAGAAATTCCTTTTTTTCATGCACTTTGCCTCATTTGGATGAATCTATGGACACAAACAAATATTTGTATTTCTTAAGGTGGACTGGTTCTGTTGGGGGTTAGAATGACGTGCTTATGAAAAATCATGACTGAATAATTAACCCTCATGCTCTCTTATGGGGTCCAGATGACCCAACCCTTACATTGAGGCGTTAGCCCTTCCATGACAAAGGTGGACAAGCCTTCACGTCTGTCATTGGACAACGGTAAAGATCGACAATCATTGAGAAAAAAAAAAAGTTCAGCTCTCTGTCTTTCATGTAAACAAGCCTAAGAGAGCGGAAGGTTGAAAAGGTTTCATGTGATCCGGAGTTGGAGGTTATTTCAGGGTTAATCATTCATCTTTGTGGACATTAAAAGCATCATTACTCAATTAGTCACGACTTTTCAATTAGTCAACGACTAATTTAATAGTTGATTAGTCGTTTAGACTTTTTGTCTCCAAACTCTGGTGCGTTTGTTCAAATGCTGCATCTTTCCTTGTCTTTTTTTTTTTTTTTTAAATGATGTTGTATCTTTTTCTTTTTTGTTGGACCGGACGGAAACAAAGGGGGGGGGGGGTAAAAGAGTGGGGTTAAGAGAACAAAGAAGGTAACACAGAGTAGCAACATCCTATAACAACCAGGTCTAAATAACAATCTGGAAAGGGCGGGGCCTGTCTACACACACACTCAGTTACACACATACCTTTTGGCTAGAATAATCTTTACCTTTAAAGTTGTCAAAAATGTACACAATACCACTGCAGCTCACACACAATCATAGAAGCTGACACAAATAAAGCCTTGTATTTTACACTCATACGCAGTAGAGCTAATCCGAGTCAGTAGTGATGTCACAGGAAGTTCTAGGAAGACTCGGGTACCACAACAACACGCCAATGGAGATGAAAGTGGGAAACATGAAAAATAAAAGACCAAAGTGTCCAATGCAATATGTGTAAGGCAGAACTTGTGTCCCGCGACAGCTCTACGGTGATGCATGAACACCTGAAGAGGAAGCACGTTGTGACTGATCACGCTGAGAAGGGTAAGCTAAGCTAACATTAGCACAAACTTATTAGCTAAATGTTTTCCGTGCATCCCTACAGTGTCTCTGCTGAAGGAACATCTGCTCTCTGAAGAGATCAAGTCTTTCTGCAGACGTGTTGAAATCATAACTTTCCTGCATCGAGAGAGAACATCGTAGAGTCTGGAGTTCTATAGAATGAGAGTGAAGTGAAGCTGAATACAGCTGTGAGCGCTCAGCACCACAAAATGCACATCAGTTCTATTTGAGTCAGTGAGATCAAAACTTGATCTTTAATTAAAAAATAGTTCCTGTGTTTCAGATGTCGACCTCATTAGATTTAAGTCTCGTTTTAATGCCAGAAACAAATAAAGGAAAGAAGCTGCAGGATTTAATAAATCGATATAAGAAGATATAATATGAGGCCTGGAGATTTAGAGCTGTAAGAATCAGAAATCACATTTTTAAATCAATCCCAATATTAATGGGGAATTCCAGCTGATTCCAACCTTATTCATGTAAAGCTCAAATGAGCTAAAAGGGTTTATTAAAAGGGTTTTATGGATCTGCAAGACAGATGTGTGTGGTATGAATGTGTGGTGGGAGGAGCTTAACAATTCTGTTTAGATCTTTAGATTTAGACTGTGTGGTAAAATGTGAGTGACTTTTGTGTGTGTATGTGGAATATACTGAGAAAAAAGAAAAATAAATCAACATCCACATGCTACTTAAGCATTTACTGCACAAACTCTATGAAACAAATCAATATTTCAGATTTCAAAATGAAATGAAATAAGCTTCACTAAAGAACAAATGATTCCTGTTTCTGATTCTGATACGTTTGTCTCGTATAGAACATTAAAAGGACATTACATCCCTAACAGCTTTGCTTGAACGGACCAGCTGCTCACTCTCCATCTGCATGCATGTGTCCGTGCTCCGTCTCTCATTATGGAACAGTCAGAGGATCCTGATGAGCTTTACATGCTGCAGTAAATAACACGAGTCTGGAGACTGCGGTGGAACTCCAGCCGCCTTCTCCGTGTTAACGCTGTCATCTGGATTGTAATTAGCGCAGCAGCAAGAAGCTTAGCGCTCCACCCCGCTCTCAGCACCAATCAAGGTGGCGGTTAGGCGGCCCCTAATCCTCGGAGCCTGCTGGGATTAGATACGGAGGGGAGGGAATCCGAGTCGCGCACACAATCCAGACCCCTCCTCTCATGTTCCGCCGTCTCCCTCCCTCCTTTTCTCCGCCATTGTGCCGTCTGTCTAATTAGATTAGCGCTAAATGAATCACTTCTGCAGTTCATCCTTATTCTGGGGGCGGAGCCTTCACCAGATGTGAGGGGGTTCGATGGATGGATGGACGGGTCAGCGCTCCACCACAGGACGTACGAGCATTTTGAAGAGCGTCCGAGAGGAGAATCCACAGCAGAAATATGTTGGTTTTTAATTCAAGCAACAATCCTGTTTGAACATTTCCTCTGAGAGATTCTCATACAAACTCTTTATTTTGAAATGAACCAAATGATTTCTTTTCATTTGAAGTTTCAGCTTCAAGTTCAATCAAGAAAATCCCATTTATTTCTTGTTTTTTGAGATAAAAGTTGAAATGCAGTTTTGTCATCTCCAGAAACGTCCGGTTGCATTAGCTACGTGTCACAGAAGTGGTTTTAAAGGCCGCCGTTTCTGCATGCTTTTACTGATGGATCCAATCGGGGCTGATTACCTGGACCAGGTGTGTCCGGTTGATGAGAACATGGCAGAACCCTCTGTGTTTTTCTATAAGAATACTAGATTAAAATAGCTTCTTCTCCTGTTTTGAAACTGGTGCAGGTGTGAATGCTGACCAAACAACAAACTAATGTCTCGTTTTTTGCAGGTAGACCTCGCTGTGGTTCACCTTAAACAGAAATGACTTTTCAGCTCATCAAAAAGCAGAAATAAGCCAAGAAAAGAGCCGTGGAAAATAAAGAGAAACAGCAGCCCGCAGGATAAACACAAGAAGAAGAAACCACAAATGAAAAGGAAGCTGGAAATGTCAGGTGGATAAATGCGGTTTAGTGAAGCACTTGAAAATCTGGAGGAGGATTGGTCGCTTATCTTTGTCCTTATTCTATGTGGTCAGAGCCTGGTTTAAGTTATAGTGTCTCCAAATGAACAGCTATTGTAAATACGATGTTTCCAGTTCAGTTTTGGTTCATTCAAGCTTTAAGCAATCAAAAAGATTGTGCCTCACCTGCAAGATATAGCTTAAAAACTAAATAAATAAAACATATATATTTTTATTATAAATAAAATATACATTTTTAGACATGCATATTCAATAATTACTTTTTTCTTTGCCAAAAAGTACAAATTTCCTGTACAAATACATGAGAAAGTGGCAGGTGAGGCACCGGAAAGCCGCTGCAGCTGACACATGCTTTACTAATTCGGTCTATTATCATAAAAGATGCTTTATTTTATTTTAATTATCTAATTTGCTTATTTCTCAACACTTTCTGATTACATTAGTATCCGTCTGTGGCTCATTTAGCCTTTTTTTGACCTAAGAATGAGCTTTAGAAATACACTGAGGCGTGCAGTACGCCTCCCTAAAGGCAGAGGGCGCTGGTGAGCCCAGAGAATGTGACACCGCGGCTAAGGAATAAAAGAATGAGTGTTAGCAAGTCAAGTGTAGCCACGTAACTCAGAAGGAGCAGAAAACAGACATTTACATGTTAAAGTGAGTCAATAATGAAAGTTTTTTTTTTCTATACTAGTTTGAAAATAGAAGAAAACCGTTGAGATGAAATCTTAATCAAATGGTGAATAAGCTGCTCTGTAGGGTTCACATGTTTGTAAATCTGACTGATGAAGCCGATGCCACCAATCATCACAAACTCAGAGCAAATTATGCAGCTGCAGAGTCATAAGTTGTAGTTTAAAAAGAAGACTTGCTACACGCACCAGTTAGTCCAGCCCAACAGCCCCACAGGAGGTCTGATTGCTCCCTGCACACCGTTCCACTCACAAACTCTTAACCATCAGTTCACCGGCACAGCCAACACAGACGCCGCGGCAGTGGGGGGGTGGCTCTCGCTCCTGTGGGTCGGTCACAGCTGCACTGTCCCGTTCTCCAGTCCAGAGGCCGGCGTCGTGACAGAACTACGTAAGGAGCAACTCGGGGGGCGGCACCAGAGCTACCGAGAGCCGTACTGTGGGACCAGATGGACTCTGGTGAGGCCCAGCTGGTGCGCTGTGAGTCAGCCTTCAGAGGTCAACAACTTCATCAACACAAGGCGCTCTGCTTTAAAGTGACTCTGTCAGCAAAGATGCGGGAGTGCAGGACAGTCATGACTAGAATGTGAAGGTGAACACATCCTTTCAATCGTTCACACAGATCTACAATGATAGAAACAGTCACTGGCTGATCAGAATAAAAACATGTCATGTAAACACGCCGTTCGGAATATTCTGGACCGATCACACTCATTCAGATCCAAATTTCCTTCTGATCAAGACAGGTGGTTATCCTGATGGTTGATCCGATCGAGGTGGATGTATGTCGTACATAGAGACTTTGACAGTCTTTGGAGCGGACAGAACCGATCGGCTGTTCTATGCAAGCGAACTGTTTCTTCAGCCGGATTCATACTTTTCATGTCTGTGAGCGCGGGGGAAGGCGGGGGGGTGCTTGTTACGGTGTGAACTCCGGACCGCAGTCCGTCCGGCTGCTCTGCACGAGCGAGCTGCCGAATTCTGGAGAACCGTGTCTCCTGGGGGAACCGTCTCTCCGAGCGGCTTCAGGACGGTAATTAAAAAAAGCCAGTTGGCCCAGATAGTGATGCAGAACAGATGAAGAAGAGGCTAGAAACGGTTCAACCTGCACAGGCGACTCCATGACCACAGGATGACAAAAATACACAACAAGCAAATCTCGGCGTGGTTCTCTGCTCCCATCAGACCGCCGCTCTGGATGGAACGCTCAGATACCCCGAGGTGGGTTCAAGCTCTGCCAACAGATGGGTTCTTTCCAGCGCCGCCATGTCTTATTCATGACAACCCATCGGCTCTCATCACTCATCAGTCAGACACGTGCACACCAGCCGTGCACGCACACACACACTGCCTGCTCCACTGAAACAAGCTAATGAAATTTGCATCAGCTTAACATGTGCTCCAGATTCAGAGCGTGTGCGCGCGTGTGTGAACACACCTAATCCAGGTCATGAGCTCCACCGTGTCCGGGTCGTAGAACTCGCGGAGCTCCGACAGCTCATTCATCAGTTTGGGCCAGAACTGAAGACGGAGGGGAGAAAACTGTGAAGCGGAGGATCAAACCCGCCCGGGAAGAACATTTCATGACCGATCCAAATACCTTGAAATACAGGAGAGCAATGATCAGCAGGGGGACGGCGTACCGGACGATCCTCAGCTGCAACAAGAGAGAGGAATGAAAGAGCAGAAGAGCGTCAGAACACATCTGTGAGGAAGGAGAGGAATAACTTTCCTTCTGATCATCATTGATCCGTTCCTTTATGACCACACTGACACCTAGTGGTCCGACGAGTAATAATCTGATCAGCTGAGGTTTCATAAAGCCAGCAGATCATCTGAGATCTTTAAATATATGCAGCCGATGTGTTTTCAGTGAAATTATTCACATACTTGATAAAGATTTGCAGTCACTGTGAGTCCAGATCATTTTCTAAATAATAAAACAAAAATGATCTATAAACTGCTGAGATTTTAATCGATAAATGCTATAAAATTATATTGATTAGCACTTCTATTTCATATGAATGAATCCCATCTGAAAGGAGGAGAACAGATTTGTAGCTGGATGAGATCCTTGAATCCAAATACAAACGAACGGCGATACAGGAAAAAGAGCTCAAAAAATCCCATCAAACCTGGAAAAATATGAACATTTTTGATTCAAATTGAATCTAAAAGAGTTTGGGATGAGATCATTTCAATGATGCCTGAGTTTACTGAAGGGACAGATTCCATTTAGGATTTCTGGAGGAATTCCTACATTCTGGAAGTCTGAATATTCGGTCACGGATACACCAGCCACGGAGCGATGAGGCGACTGACGTGCTCATGAACGCAGACATCAGCAGACAGGCCGCCGCCCATCAGGCGTTGGGAATGGCACCATTGCAAAATGGGCCAGCTCTGATTGGACGATGTGATGTATAAATGGGATGGCGACCGTCCACATCAAGTTCTCTGGCTGACCGGGAGCCAGGGGGGAGATTCCCAACACACACATTCAAATCTTGTCATTTTACAAATGTACATATTTTTAGACAACACGCTTTCCACTAAAGCTCAGTGTTCTGTCTTTATCGTATTCTTCTCACCATCAACCGCAGAGAGTGGTGCTATTAACGCCATGAGGAATTTGGTGCCGTCTCCACATTGGTTGATATGTCGATGTTTGTTGATTGACGTCTGGTCATCAACAGGCCTCGTCATGTACCAGCGTTGCTACCGTACGATTAATAACATCGGACAGCAGCTATGGGGCTGCTAGGAGGGAGGCGGTCTGAAATCAGACAATCATCAAACGGTTTTGGCGATCCTATCAGTCAATTATGGCGCTCTTGCCTTTCTGCCGCCCGCCTCTCGCTTTACTGCCGCCGTGCGACCTCCAAATGTGCCAGAGTGACCATTGAGCGATGTTAAAAAAATCCTACGGTTTTCATAATATTTGTACTTTTTCTTAAAATCTTTGCAGCGTGTAAAAATGTGACTCAGAAAGACGGAAAAAAGTGAATTCATACCCTCCCCCTCCAATTGTAGGGGCATTTGGAGGGGGAGGGGTGTCCAGAACAGTTCCTCTGGGCCAACTCTGGCGGGGGTAAACCGCGTCTCGCCGCGGAGGAGAAACGCTTCTCTTCATGTGGGACAGAAGTTTAAGGCCCAACTCGAACTCTTCCATTTGGTCCTCCAAACGGAGAGTTATGAGAAAATAGTGTCACTTTTGTTCAATGACGTCAACAATAATCGCCGGCCCGCTAGCGTTAGCACGTAGCGTCCAGCGCTTGAATATACATAACAGGGATTTTATAGCTTTAAAAAGTCATGCTACAACACAAAATCCTTACTTCTATTTAAATGTAAACGCCCGTGCTTCAGAGCGAACACGTGAAGAAAAGCGCTGAAGAAAAGTGAAATAAAAAAAAACATTACACCCGACACACTCAGGCCATGTCCACACGTAGCCGGGTATTTCTACAAACGCATATCTGCCGACCTCCGTTTTATAAAAACGGTTGCGTCCACACGTGATCGTTTTCAAAATAATTCCGTCCACACGTGCCCGCATACTTGCGCTGCTGGGCGATGTAATGAGCATGCCAGAACAGTAGTTGGCAGTGTTTTCCTAAAAGTCAGTGAAAATCTCCGAGCAGGAGGAAGGGATATTTGTTGTAAAATAGCCGACTGCAAAGCGCTTATTCTCCTTTGTTCCTCGACAAGAAGCAGTAATTGTGTTTGTAAAAAAAGCAAGTATGAAGCATCTGTACCAGCGTAATAATTAACACACTCCTCGGGTCCATGCTGAGCACTGTAAACAGCGGCGCATCTATGACGTGTATGCACTAATCGTCGCAAAGAGTGACGTTTAAAAACGGAGATCTCCGGTTACGCATGTCCACTCGCAGACGCGAAAACGGAAATTTCCAAAATCTTCACTTTAGCCGGAGTTTTCCAAAAGCTCCGTTTTCAGTGACTTAAATCTTCGGTTACGTGTGGACGATAGGCCGAAACGGATAAAAATATATGCGTTTTAGCAGATACCCGGCTACGTGTGGACAGGGCCTTAAACTAAAAATGCCCCTTCAGATGTAGGGGAAGGGCGAAGGGAAGAAGTCGAATTAGGCCATTAAAATGGTGACTTTGTGTTTTAGCATGACTTCTTAAAGTTATAAAACAGATGTCACGTATTTCTGAGCGCTGGCAGCTCGCCGCCAACATATCTGACCTGGACTATTGGGTAGGATTGACGTCTGAACTCAAAGACACTATTTTACCATGACTCTCTGATACATTTAGGGCAGGGTTGACCCATTAAGGTGCTGCAGGTTTTTGGATTGTCCTGGTCTGTAAAGAGGAGGGGACACATCTTTAGGGGAGGTGTGTCTTGTGGTTGTGTGGCCTTTTAAAGGAACGTCATGAAATCGAACATACTATTGTCATGCGTGTGGTAAGTTTTTTTTTTTTTTTTTTTTTTACAGCTGAACCAGGACAAAACAGAGGTTTGAGTGATCGGTTCTGAAGACAAGAGAGAGTTTGTTTTATCTAAACTAAAAAACTATAAGACTTCTCACTGTGTGAGAAACCTGGGGGTGATTTTTGACTCTGAGTTGAATTTTATTCCACAAATTAAAAGCATAACAAAGACAGGATTTTATCATCTTAAAAACATTGCCAGAGTCCGCCCATTTCTCTCTCTTGCCAGCACAGAGGTACTAATGCATGCTTTTATTTCCAGTAGATTAGATTATTGTAATGCCCTGCTCTCTGGTCTTCCCAGGAAAAGGATTTCAACCTTCAACTATTACAAAACTCAGCTGCACGCGTGCTGACGAGGACCAGGGGCCGGGAACACATTACACCGATTTTAAAATCGCTGCATTGGCTCCCTGTGTAATTCAGAATTAATTTTAAAGTTCTTTTATTGGTTTATAAATGTTTTTATGGCATCGGGCCTTCTTATTTGACTGATATGATTTTAAGGTATGAGCCCTCGAGGACCCTGAGGTCCTCTGGAACAGCCTGTTAGTCATTCCAAAAGTTAGAACAAACATACGCGAGGCCTCATTCAGTCATTATGGACCTCGCCTGTGGAACAGCCTCCAGAATGCAGTTTTCAGGGCTCGCAAACTGTTCATGTTTTTAATTTTATGTATCTCACCTACCTTTTTAATCTGGCTTTTAGTAAATTTGAGAAGTTATCTGATATTTTGTTCTATTCTTTCTTTTTACTTAATTCATATTTATATTTTTTTCTGAATAATGTCTATTTTATGTATATAATCTTTGTTTTACCTGTTATTTATATGTTTTTTTATTCATGTGTTTTTTGATCTATTTTACTCCTTTTACATTTTTAACTCCAGTGTTTTCCTCTGAGGGATCCTCCACATCAGTGATTGTCCTTTTCTCAGTAAGTGGGGTCGCCGCAGTGGGACCTCCCGGGTCTGGCTCTTTGCTAGGATCTGGGGGGTCCTGTAGTGGCGTACTCTATAAACTTGATAGGGGGCTCACTGGTGTGGACAGGTCCCGAAAATATTGTTTCCTCACTGCAGTACAAAGCCAGATTTCTAGATTAGTATTTTCCAGCCTTTTAGTAATTATTTTATTGTTTTTAAACATTATGGTGTGGCAAAATGTCAATGTGTGTTTGTGTGTGCGTGTGTTGGGGGTGGGGGTGGGGTTTGAGGGCATTGTCCTTTTGTTTTTAACATTTTATTGTGTTTTATGTAAAGCACTTTGGTGGAAAATGATCTATTTTTTTTCAAAAGTGCTATACAAATAAAGTTGATTTGATTTGATTTGAATGATGAAGTACTTGTACGTTTTATCCCTCTTTCGCCTCCCGTATCCACCCGTTGGGAGTAAGGCTTAAAGATGAGCAGCTCTACTAACAGAGAAGATGAGGAAAAGAAAGACTGTACCAGGATCCTGGAGTTGCAGCGGAGGGCGCGCAGCAGCAAAGTCCAGAGCTCGGCGCTGCACACGCCGTGAGCTGCAAGCGCACACATGTGGCCCGTCCATATGTACTTCATCCTGAGGGGAACAGGGACAGACGGGCTTTACGGCAGCTTCTGCATCCTAATCCCCACTTCTGAGGGGCTTCTCACACGGAGGTCTTTGCTAATCCTCAGACGGTGAAGCCAGCTCCGTGTCAAAAACTTAACCTTTTAATTGCTTATCCAGATCAAGTGCTTTCCGCGGCAGACGAACAAACGAGCGAGAAAATGAAATCAGCCGACGAACACATGAAAGAAACGTGGAAGGTTTTAAAGACGGAGCCAAGAGAGGAGGAGGAGGAGGGAGGGAGGGAGGGGGGCAAAAACTAAAAGTCTTCTTTGAATGCAAAGAAGCAGTCTGACAGAAACAAATGGAGTCTGCACTTTTGGCCTTTCTCTTTGAAATCAGCATTTCACAGAAAGTGCTGACTTCAGACGTGTCAGTGGTTGTGCGATTTTAAAAGCTTCTGTCTTTTTCTGCCTTCCTTTTCTCTCGTGGGGGTTCAGAGTTTCTGTCGGTGACAGTGATTATCGTATGAGGGATCTGTATAAGCGGAGCTGGAGAGTCTGAATCACTAACCAAGCAACTTCTGCACTAACTAACCCGTCCACGGCGAACCAGGAGCTCCAAACGGGACGGATCCTGATCCGGAACATTTCCTCCTGTCTCCACTGTTCCGTCCACTGACTGTACACGAGAACTGGAGCGAGCCAGTGTGACATCACCCACAGAAAATGGTTTACTTCTGGTTCCAACCACATTAAGGTAATTCAGTCGCCATTTATTCACAAATTAACCGCCGCATATTGGACCCAGAAGACGTCTGAAAGCAGTGATTGTTCAGTCAGACAGAGTCAACGTTTCTATGGAAACCACTCCCTCCAATCAGGAGTGAGCTTGTCAGAAGTTCACACCCGTACCACTTAAAACCGAGCTACATGAAATCTGTCAGTCAAAGGTTTCGAGCGTTGGAAGTGTGGGCCAACAGGCTCCACCTCCTCTGAGGAGAAATTGAAGTGGTTGAATATCGATTGGTCCGAGTCGGTCTGGGTCAAAATCTACTCGTGGACTACAGTTTTGTTTAGTAACAGTATAAATAAAGGTTTGATCTGCTTAAAATCTACTTTTGCTTCAGACTATTTTTACATCAATCAACAGTTAGGAAAAAAATCTGGCTATATAAGCAATAAAGAATAAATTAAAAATGCTTGAAAAGTAAAACTATTTTGTATTTAAAGCCTATTTTGCAAGAAACTAAATCTGCTTAATTTGTTCTGGATTAAGTCAGAAACCATGCAGTCAAAAGGAGATTTCTGTTTTCAACCAAAGCTTGTAAACAAATCCACATGATTAAAGATCTCTTCTGTCATTGGCCAGGAATTATGAGGGCGGGGCAAAACAATCAGAGAAACGATCTTTGTCTGGATAATTCACTGATTCAAACTTTATATTTCACTGTTCAATCCAGAATGAGAGCACTTCCTGGATCTGCTTCAAACTAGCGCTGTCAATATGTTAACACACGCAATTCATTACAAAAAAAATAACGTGTTAATATTTATTAATGTAAATGAATTACACTTAGCGGAACAGCCGTCCACTGCTTTACCTCAGAAGGGTCAGATTTCCACCACGTGTGTTAAAACACTTTGTCTGCTATTATACCAATTATACCATGTAGTCACTTATAAAAGAAATAAACATTCAGTTTTTAGTACTTTAGACTTGTTTTTTTTTCAGTTTAGGTCACTTTTTCACCAAAATGGACAATTTTCTCTGGCTGAGCCTTGACTGCAGCAGCAGAGTTAATATAAATGCAGGTCGTCACTTTAGGTTAAACACTGCTCACAAAATGAAAGGAGAACTTTAAAGAAACACAGTAGATCCATCAGATCTCAATATAAAGTTGGATATCTATCCAATTAACAACAGGATGTCAAGTCTTTTAATGAAATAAAAGTTTTCAGTCTGCAGAGGCTCAATTGTGCAGACACCATCAAATCAGAGTGAAATGAAGAGTTATGTGAATGGAACTTCTTTTTTTTTCAGGTATGCATCACAGACCCAACATCCAATCAGAATCTAGTATTTACCTGGATGATGGTATAAGTTCATTTGAAGAGCAGAAACACAATGTTTATTTCTTATGTTTGTCTTTGTTTTTTGGAGTAAAACTGCAAGCATAAAAGTTTTTAGAGTTCTGCTCGTCTTACTGTGTTTTTGTACTCACAGTTTACACTTCTGGAATATCTGACTTAATACTTTATAAATGTAAACATGTCACAAAAAAAATAAAGAAACATTTTTCTCATTGTACTGTTTTTTTTTTTCCTCAAAAGTAATATAAAATTTATCTCTTAAAAAGCTTCGATTAATCATGATAAATCCCAACCCAAAAGTGTGATTAATCTGATTAATTCAACTTTTTCTTGTGGGCCACATAACTGTTTTCTTCTCTGGTGGGGGGCCGGGGTCGGTTTGTAAACTAACAGAAAACGTGTAACAATAACAGCCTAAACAAACATTTATGGTTTTCCAGAAAGCCACACATGGCGAGGACTCCGTTTTAATCAAATTGAAACTGAAAATGAGTTCCGGATTATTGGGGAAACAAACTCTGGTCCTCGTGTTTGAATAGACGTTTTCATTCATTTTGATCAGTCTGTGCAGTTCTGGAGGATCTGGTTCTGGTCTGAACTCTGTTCCTGCGTTGTCCTTCTGCGGCGTGTCGGCTGTGTGACGGCGCCGAAAGCTGATGGGGGCTAAAGCAGACTGAACGCACTTGATGGAATGGATTTAATCGTCACTTCAGAGATAACATCCACTCCAGAGTGTTTCTGGAGGAGTTTAGAAACAGGATTCTCTTTTCTGAGAATGTGAGGAGCGTGGACGCCAGCGCGCTCACCTCATGGTGCTGAAAGCCACGAGGCCGTAGAGGAGCGTGTGCAGCAGATTATAGGCCACGTCTGGACGGAAAGCCTCCGCCTCCGCCGCCGCGTTCTTCTCCTCTGCAGAACCTCCCTCAGACCTGCTGGAGAACAGGAGAGGAAACAGAGGAGCCGTGCATTAAACACCGGCGGCTGAAGGAGAGGCAGGGCGGGGGGGGGTGGAGGCGGTATTATTCACATATTCAGATTTCATTAGCACACGCGTGTGATGATCCACACCCACCACCGGTTCTGCCTGCAGGAGTCGGCGCACAGACACAGCGTTCCTCCCACGTTCTGGCTTCCTGCGCTGAATCAGACGGACGCCGGCTCACGTCTGAATGTAAATCAAATCGGACTCTTCCTTCTGCAGGAGGGGGGGGCTAAACTGGACTGAATTCATTCCTGAATTGGCAAACAGCTCTTTGTTCTTGGAGTTTAGTATTCTCGCCGTCCGCCAGCAGAGGGTGAGCTCGATGCAAATGTGATTAGTTCAACGCGACCCCTCACCTTCAACCAGAGGCAAATGAAGCTGCCGGAGTGGAATTCTCTGATTTCCAGAGCGAGCCCCAGCATCACCGAGATGAAAGCGGTGAGAGGGGGGGGGGGGGGGGGGGGGGGGGGGGGCTGGATTTTAAGTGAGAGAAAGTAAAAATCCCAGGATTCCTGGGGGCTGAAGCGTTTCATTTACAGACGCTTCAGGAAGCCCTCCGACCGTCTAACCGACAAACATCACCTGCAGCCATCAGGCTACCCTGCAGGGGGGAGGGGGGGGGGACGGGACGTCTGACCCTCTCAGGCAGCAGCGTCAGTTTCAGAGCGCTGCCCTCCCACGTCCTCCCCCGCAAAAACACAGAACTTTCAGTACAATTTCTTATTTGTTTTCAGTTTAATTTAAGTATAAATGTCTTTGGTACTTTAAAGTACTTCAATACATCATCTACAGATACATTTCAATTATGTGTATTGCATTAAAGAAACTTTTATAATAAATTTCCGCTTTTGTCTGGATCAATGAAATAAAAAATAATAAAATATACAACATATGATCGTTTAAAGGGGCCATACCAAAGGATTCTCTTCAGCCTTTCAGAGTAAATTATATCCATATATATGATCATATATTAACTTCAGAACACAAAAACCCACATTATTTATGAAGTCTGAGTCACTTTAGTGGACCGTTTCAATACACAGAAGTAAAACAACTTCATCTATTAGGCTCCGCCTTTTGCTCCATGTCGGCCCCGCCCATTTCAAAAGGTTCTCCTCGAGCCGGCCTCCTCAGCGTGAACAAAACCCATGTGACTAAAGATCTCTTCAGTCATTGGCCAGCAGCTATAGGGGCGGGGTCAAAGCAGAAGAGAAAGATGGAAGCGCTGCGGTCTTCAAATGTTTTCCAGGATTTTTATTTTTCTGATGGATTTTGAGCGTCTGTATGAAGGTCAGGTTCAACACGTTTTACTGCAGCTTTGGTACGGCGCAGGAATCCTGCATGACGGGACACGCTACGACGTGCGTTTTTAAGATGACGTCACGCCGGCACCCCACACGCTTGCTGCTCAACGAGACACAGAAAAGAGTTATACGGTTTTTAGTGGTGTTAAAATAAACAAGTAAACAGTTGGAACAATTATTTCCTTTTGGCCAACAAGACACTCCATGCTCTACATTTGTCCGCAGCTCAATGTTCACCTCATTTCTTACATGTTTACATCACATGATTGTCGGTGGCCGTTTTGGTTCAGTTGTTCCGCTCTCGGTTCGTTTCATGTTCAGACTGAGGAATCGGTCCGATTGGAAACGAACCGAGACTACATTGAAAGAAGGGTCCGAGAGCGGTTCTGGTACAGCTGTGCTGCTACGGTAGTTCTTCCCTGCCAGAATGTGCATCGTGGCAGGTGAGAACTACCTCGGCACCACAGCTCCACAGAGAAACCGGGTTTGTATTCGTCTGGGGGCGGAGCTTGTAGTACAGATTTTTCCTGGTTCACATCGTGCTTACGTCAGCACGTTTCCAACCGCTTGTTTTCGTGGGTGTGGGAGGGACTGCTGCAGACTGTGCAGGTTTTTAGAGGATTACTCTTAAATGCATGAACAGATCAAAATACCTGGAATGAACAGTCAAATGTATTTAAAACTTCAAAAAGTAGAATTTTGATGGCAGTGCCCTTTGAAGTTATGATCTGCTCTTGCTGGAGGAACTTTCACTTTTCTTTCTGCTTTTTCAACAAAACCAACAGAAAATGTTGAATATCCTAAATTGTATGTGTGCTCATAAGTAAAATAAGTGTTCAGTTGTTTTTGGCCTATACAATGCAAAAATCTACTTTTGAGTGTATCATAATAAAAAAACTCAAAGCAGAATTTTGATTCCTTCACAGATTTCTGAGGATTCCTCTGAGCAGCGGCCCCTCCCATACCCACTAAAACGGGCGGGTCCTCATGAGCTGATGTCACAGAATGAGAACAAATGAGAACAGCCCCTTTCAGGGAGAGTCTGCGCTGTGGGAACGCCCCCTTGACTAACACAAACACCCATTCTTTTCCGCTCGGCTGGTGGGGATCAGCCGCTAACTTCACCGCTAGTTTGTTTCACAAATAATGTGTGTCAAAGGTAATCTATAATAATATCTATGCATACAGTTTACTCTGAAAGACTTAAGAAAAGGAATCTGAGCCCTTCAATATAAATCGTTTCTATCATTTTAATGGACAAGCTTGTATCTAATGGAATATTTTTTTTTTTGTTCGTTGTTCCTTCTCGAGTTTTTGGAATAAAAATTCAGAAACGTTTTGAGTTTTCTTGATCCTTAGCTCAAAAACAGCCTAAACTCTGTGCAGGAAAAGAAGGTCGCTAATGAACGCCGCTATTGCAAAACTGTCAACCCATGAGCAAGGCATCTGGAACTCATGTCAAATCCTCACGGGGAAAATAAAAAAAGCGTTGTTTGTGTTGTTTACTCTGGTTTAGCAGCACAATACCTCAGGTTCTTCAAAGCTGCCATTCCCAGCATGCCGCTGAGCAGCAGCAGCGTGGGGACGTAGGGGTACAGCAGCAGGGTGTCGGCCAGGCGCTCCAGAGTGTCCAGGGGGAGCAGGCCAAACGCCTCCTCGCACAGATAGAGACTGGCATCAAAATCCCTGCAGGAGGAGGAGGAGGAGGAGGAGGAGGAGGAGGAGGAGGAGGAGGAGGAGGAGGAGGAGTCACAGCAAAGAAGGGTGGAGGGAGGAGGAAAATTACAGATTTCTAATGATTTTCAGGAGTGGATTAGAGTCTCACATTAAGATTTTTCAGTCAAAATAAACTGATGCAAGACCAAGAATTTACACTGAGACAAAAACGAACAAATTAAATTCACTCTGGAGTTTTTAAACAATAGCAGCAGCTTTAGGATCCAGAATCACAACATGGGCTCTGACTGTGTCCCCCAACAGAATTCCTAACTCTATTTACAGTGTTTCTGTGTACAAACACTAAAGCTGGGGCTGTGCTGAATCTATATGAAGGTTTCTCTGATGTATATTCACTGTAAGCTGTAAAACTCCAGAAGAAGTGATCTGAGGCAGTGGTTTCATGTCACGGAGCGGCCTGAAAGAGGTTAAAGAGGTTATAAAACATGGATGAAGGAATATAAGAAAAGTTGAATAAATACATAAGGTCACTACAACTGATATTTTCTAATAATAAATCTTAATAAATGTTATTAGCAGCATCATCACAACATTAGACAGTCTGTTGATGAATGTTCTACATTATTATTTTATGGTGTGTGGGAACAACTTAAAATTAATCCACATTTGGAGTCAAGATTTCTGGTTTTTGTCTGTTAAATGCAGCGTTCTTCCATTTTGAAGTCAAAAGCTCTTCTTTTTGTTTACATGTTCATTTATTTACATGTTTGCCAACAGTCCAAAACCTATTGAAAGACTCATTCACGGGATAAAATCACTAAAATCTCAGCATTTTCATATAAAATATACCAAATAAAATAACAAATGAAAATAAAACTGAGAAATTATTTTTTTTTTACATTTTTATCTGCCTCTGATAAATGTTAAAAGGTGAGCTTTTAAACTGCAGGCGTCATAACAAGCAAAAGGAAGATGAAATCGAACCGATTGTGTTGTGGTTCTATTGGGCCCGTGGAGTCCGAACTCTAACAGGAATCAATCGGTCATCATGTTCCTCAAAACGGTGAGGTCTGACTGAGCACAGCTGATTGTAATGTTGGGAGGGACGATGAAAAATGTTAGGAGGTGTTGATCTGAAGAAGAAGAAGCTGCAGTCAACACAGGATCGCTGCCTCAGGTTCAACCAGCAAGGAAGAAGTGTTTGTCTTTCTGTCTGTATGGTTTTATTTTGTGTGTGTTGTGATTATATATATGTTTATTTTCATCTCTACAGTCTATTTAGATACAAGAACATGATGACATCCGTCTATCACTGTTTTATTGTGAAAATTGGTTATATTTTGAAAATGAACTCCATTTTCTCATGTATCTTGATGCAACTTCCTGTCAGAATTAACGCAGATCAAGTAATAAATAGAGCAGACGCTGAAATGATCCGCTGCACGCTGCGAGGCTTTCGTGGAGGACTGCGGCGCTCCTCGTCTGGTGTGGACCACAGCTTAGGTTAACAAGGGCGCCAAATGGGAGTGGCCTCCGTTCTGTTCCTCCTGCTACGTGGCGCTGACGCGTCCAATGTGAGCCTGGCGTGAATCTGGCAGCCTCGGACCAGAAGACGCGTCAGTTTCTCTTTCGTAGAACAGAAACCTTCCTCACTGGGTTATTTTTTGCCAAAAAAAACTTTCCAAACATGTAGGGCTGCCACGATTAGTCGACTAATCGATGACTAATTGACTATTAAAATAGTCGACAACTAATTTCATAGTCGATTAGTCATTACTTTGTAATATATGGAGTCAGGCTGTAGTAAAGTTGAAACTTGTAATGACATTCTGCTAGCTTTTTAGACTATTTTGGCATTTATTAAGGGTTTTCAGGCTATTTTGGAGTTTAGCTAATATTTTAGCTACATATTAACTATTTTGGCTAATTTTGGATTTTTTCGTTTTTTTAGGCTAATTTCAAGTTTAGCTAATATTTCATTTACATGTTTGCTTGCTAATTCTAAATGTTTACAGTTTTTTTAGGCTAATTTGGAGTTTAGCTAATATTCCAGCTACATGCTACCTATTTTGGCTAATTTGGAATTTTTACAGTTTTTTAGGGCTAATTTGGAGTTTAGCTAATATTTCAGCTACATGCTAGCTATTTTGGCTCATTTGGAATTTTTACAGTTTTTTTAGGCTAATTTTGAGTTTAGCTAATATTTCAGCTACATGTTAGCTTGCTAATTGTAAATGTTTACAGTTTATTAGGCTAATTTGGAGTTTTGCTATTATTTCAGCTACATGCTAGCTATTTTAGCTAATTTGGGATTTTTTTTACAGTTTTTTAGGCTAATTTGGAGTTTAGCTAATATTTCACTATTTTAGCTAATTTGGGATTTTTTACAGTTTTTTAGGCTAATTTGGAGTTTAGCTAATATTTCATTATTTTAGCTAATTTGGGTTTTTTTACAGTTTTTTAGGCTAATTTGGAGTTTAGCTAATATTTCAGCTGCATGTTAGCTATTTTGGCTAATTTGGAATTTTTACAGTTTTTTAGGACTAATTTGGAGTTTAGCTAATATTTCAGCTATATGCTAGCGATTTTATCTTATTTGGGATTTTTTGTTTTAAAGCTAATCATATTTCAGATTTTCTTTACATCCACTTTGTCCATGATCCGATTAGTCGACTAATCGGAAAAATTAATCGATGATTAGTCGACTATTAAAATAATCGTTTGTGGCAGCCCTACAAACATGTTAGTTTTTATGAACTTTGCTAGCTTGCAGGTTTCAGTAAAGCGGTCGCTGCAGCCGCTTGAAGAAGTTTGTGGATGGACTTGACATGTTTCAAGTATGAGTCGGATGTGCTGAAGGGAATCCAGGAGTTTTCCTAAATAAAATTTCCCTCAGAATCAGATTATAAACAAAATGAAAAAAATGTAGGTGGTGGTTTTTTCTCTGCAGTAGCAACTGTTCCACAGACCGGTACCGGTCCGCGGCCCGGGGCCCGGGAACCACAGATAACTGCCGTCCGTGAGAGTTAAAGACCACCTTAGATCTCAGTTACACAACCAGATCCGGTCACGAACATTTTCTGACTTTCTCCTGACAAACTACGGATGCAGGACTCCATGATTAAGACATAACGAGAACATGCAGATTCTAGAAGTGTATTACTTGTAATGAGCAAAAACAATCTGCCAACAGAAGAAGATGAACAACTCCTAACACATTTATCCATAAAACTGTTGGAAAATGCTCCATATTACTGGAGAGTGAGAACCAGCTCTATCTCACTGAAACATTGCCTGTTGGCTCACTGCGTCTTCCATCAAGTGTCAAAAGGTAATGAGCTTAGAAATTGGACAAATATGAATATTTGTAGCGTACAAGATTTTAATTACCTGTATTAATCATTTATTAAAGCGCAATATTTTACAACGGTTTTGAATGAATGAGGACAGTGTGATGCAAAAGCAGCAGCAGGCGTTTGTGAAAGTAAACTTTCAAAATTGAGGCAGCAAAAACATACGTCCAGATTCCTGGGGTTTGACAGAACTGCCAGAAGTCTGCAGTTCCATCTGTATGGGGTTATCTTTCTGCCAAAAGTCTCCCACGAGCGTATATCAAACTCCACGCACACAATGAACGTTCCAAGGGATTTGGAAAGTCTCCATGCGCCACTGAAAACCTCTCCGCGATTGTGAAACCTAATTTATTCATTTCTAAACTACTGTAGTAAAATTAATTATGTTCCCATTTTTAGATAACACATAATGAACATTTAAATACATTTTCTAAGAAAAGTGTTTGATCATTGGGTGGGGAAAACACTAAAAGTTTTTGATTACAAACTTTAAGAATACAAAGATTTTTAATTTCTCCATAATAGTTTAGAAAATGATAATTCTATGAAATAGTCTTTTTTTTGTTAGTTTCTTTTCATTTGAAAATAGAAAAAAATGATACATGGATCCAGCTATGGCGTCAGTGTTGCCCTAGCAACGATAACGGTGCGGGGCCGATAGAAAAGTGGCCAATCAGACGCAGGTTTCCATATTGTTTTTTGTTTTACATGAAGTCGGGCATGAGTCGTTACTCCCGCAGGAATGCCTCCACGGCAGGATTGAACCTGTGGAGTGATCATTGCGTGTGTGGAGTTTGATAAATGCTTGTCGGGAACTTTTGGCAGAAATTTAACCCCAAATATCTGCAATGATGCCAGAAGGAGACAGAAACATCAGAAGACAGAAATCTAAACCATTCTGAACTGCTTTGAACGACACCTCGCCGTCAAGTTTCTCCAATAAGAAGACGATCTACAGCAGAGCTGAAGGAAGCGATCCCACACACAGATCAATTCCTTCAAAAATATATCTGAGAGGTACTTTAGCAATTATTGACGCATGTTTTTCTAGAAAATTATGTACATTTGCAGGCTGAAGACTTGAAAAAGATCAGTTTGTAAAACTAAATAAAAAAGAAAGTATTTACATTTCTAAGTTTTACACCTCAAGGATATGGATTTTAAGGTTTTGAGGCGATAAAAAATTCACCCCTCCAACACCTCCAGTGGCAGGTTCAGTTCATTATCCATGAAGATCTAACGAGGTTTCTTCAGAAATCTTCACACGATGCAGAATCACTCTCACAAAAAGGACGATTTGGGATGTTCCTCATGAATCGCACCATCTGCAGAGTCTGCACTGAGGAACCGGTTTACAATAAACCTGAACGCAGAGTCCATCCCCCATCAGGGCTCCAGGGATCAAACAAAGAAAGTGGAGGAAGGAGCCGGGAGGCGGCGAGGCCGAGGCCGCGGACTCGGGTTTTCCAGCCTCCTGAATTATTCAAGCGCCAGTTGTGAGCCGTGTTTTCTGCCACCCGGAGCCGAGTTGTTCTACACACATACTCTGATCAATGAGAGGTCTGGCGCTGTTACTCTGCAATCTATAATTCACACACACAAACACTGCAGGCGCCATGACACTGGTGCTCACTGAATAATGCAGCCACTGCGAGTCAAAGCCGAGGGTTTCTGGAGGTGTGCTGCACGCTTAACACCGCGCACGCTCATGAGGAAGACGAGAGGGAACTCTTCGGTGAGCCTTTTTACCGGCGGTTTCACAAGTCCGAACACAGAAATGTTGGAAGTGGTGGAAACCTTAAGATCACTCCTTCCTGTGCAGTCCTTTGAATGTTTCTACCACTGACTGTATGTGAGAACTGGACTGAGTCAGGGTGACATTTACTTCCTGCTCCAACCATGAAGTTATTCAGTCGACATTTTTTCACAATACGAACGCCGCCATGTTGGAGCCAGACGACGTCAGTAAAGAAGTGCTGAGTCATCATTTCTATGAAAACCACTCTGGCCAATCAGGAGTGAGCTTGGAAGGCCACACCCCTACAACAGGAAATCTAAGAATCAAATGTTTCTACTGTTTGACATGAGACCTCCTACTGTTATTGAGGCATCTGATTGGTCAGTTCATATTCTGAACAACTTGCACTGCAAAAAATATATCTAAATCAAATTTTAATAAATTTCATTTAAAATAATTTTCATGTTAAAAGGAAGAGAAGACACTCATAAACAGCTAAAATGTAGAATAAAGAGATAGAAAAGCTAAAATATAAAAAACCCAAAATATAAATCTATAAATTAAAATAACTCATACAAAGTACAAAAGTATACAAATATAAAATTATAAATTAAATTAAATAATTAAACAAAATAAGTCAAATATTAAAACACAAAATAAAAGGATCAACTTAAAAGCTAATATGAATAAATGCATTTTTAAAAAACCTCGACAGTGGACGAAACCCTCAGGATTTTTATTCTGACCCCGAGCTAAGATCTGCGTCAGAAATCAGTTGGTTGTAAAAATGAACCTTTCTCCTTCGCTTCCGAGCCTATTACCCAGACTTCCATTTTGTCCTGGTTGAGGTTAACTTCTCTCCCATCCACATTTTAATATCTGAATTACAGTTTAAAAGATTGTCCACGGGTTCTGTCATCAGGAGACAGTTACATACAGCTGAGTGTCATCAGCATAACAATCAACGTTATTACCATGTCTCCTGATGACATCAGCATGTAGAGATTAAAAAGTGTGGGACCCAGGATAGAGCCTTGAGGTACCCCACATGAAATCCTTTCAATGATCTATATAATCTTTGTCTAGAGCAGGTGTGGAACACTCAAGGGCCTCCAGGGCCGGCCTTCTACCGGTTTTCCAGAAACGTTTCCTGCTGCTCATTACCTGGATCAGGTGTGTTTAACCAATTAGGAGCTTCAATGGCAGGTTGGTTGGAAACCGAGGCCTGGAGTTTGACACCCCTGATCCAAAACATGCTAACATGCTAGTGCTATCAGAGCAAAAATGATTATGCTGACAAATAGAAGGAATGAGTAATAGCTGTTTATTTCTCTATTGAAGTCTATGGGATTTTGGCTTCTTGGAGTCTGCAGGTACTTCCTGTCTGAAATGTCAGGGGGGAGGAGTCACTCAGTCCAGTTCTCATACACTGCTTACCGTTGATAGTAAATGTAGAATGTGGTCATTTTATCTGAATTAACAAACTAATAACTGCAAATAATGAACGTTTATTGTAGATGGAGGCAAGACAAGTCCTTTCATTTGCTGGTCGTTCCTCTTGAAGCGTTTTCGGATGGATTTCTCACCATCTTCCATCTGAGAACTTACAACACTGAAAATCTCTCAGCTTTGCCAGATACTGTTCCAGTCAAATAAAGATATTCCACTTCACAAGTCATTTGACTCTCAGACAGATTACCTTGTTTTGGTATCATATATGTCTAATAATTGAGATTTTTAACTTTTTTTTTTTTGGATGATGTATTTCCTCGTTTCAAACCAGTCGTCCAGTTTTCTGCCCATTACTCATATTTAAGTCATTATCTGTAATAATTCAGACGAGTTTCCCGTTTCTCACCAAAATGATGAGAAAGTTGTCATTAATTCATTACTGGACTCGTTCAGCTTACAGAGGACATTCATCTTTTATTGTTCTCAGAAATACTTGGATTCTTTTATTGATTGAGTTCCAGCTGTAAGTACAGAGTATAGATATACACACACTAGCATGGGTTCGATGGGGGGGTGAAAGTCAAACATTGTGTTGTTCAATTTACCACAAATTATCAAAATATATTTGTTGTTGTTGTTGTTGTTGTTGTTTTTTGCAGTAAATGCATGCCAACATGTTTACAGTCAAATACACACAATGCAACAATTCAATGTGGATTTAAGTCATTAAAAGTGGGATTAAAATGTTTATGTTCAGGAATTATATCTTAACATTTTTTTAAATTGAATTTTTACTGTATTACATCTGATGGCTTAAGATGTTAGCTTGTAGTTTTGAGTTATGATGCAGATTTAGAGTTTGGATAATCAAAAACTTAAAAAAAAAAAAAACCCTTTTCACTTGATGTCAGACAAAATGGTGAAATCTCCGGGGCTGTTTCACATGAATCCACTTTATGGGTCAAGATCAGCAAAGATGACAACTAAACGCTGTTTACCATCATTCTATGGCAATAATAAAAGCTAACCTTATCAACCGTGATGGAAAATTTTAAAATATTTATGTGGTAAATGTAATCGTTCTCCTCTTTTAGATCGTTCACAAATCAAAATACAAACATCAGTAATCCTGCACAGCTAGTCCCACAATTCACATGGAAAACATTAAACAAGTTGTGGATCTTTTTTTCTGACAGACAAAGATTACAAGTTGAATTCTTTTTGTTTAATTCTGAAGGTCATTTAGATTTCATTCATCCCATGAGACATGGAGCTGCAGAACATCTTTTATTCCCAGCTAAAAAAATGCCATGTTTAAAAAATCAATGCAAACAGAGCTAAAATAAGACAATTTCAGCAGGAAATACATGTGAAAAACATCAGGTAAAATAGAACCTGTTAGAATAATATCTGTCTCTATTTTCCACTGAATCTCAGATACTGAGAGATTATTCAAATCTGTATTTCGATTTGTGAACGATCTAAGAGAGGAAAACCAATACAGTTAGGTCGGACATTTAGAAAATAAAGTTTGAAAAAAATGTTATAAATGAATGAATGAGTGAAGACTTTTTTTATTTGAATAAGGACAGATATAAAAACCTAGAAGTAAATCAAAGAATCTCATCTTCTACCTTAATGCTTCTAGCAGAAGCTAATTTGCAGCATTTGTCAGTAGATGGAGTAAAAGAATGATAACAAAATGCAGGAAAGATAAATAATTCATTTAAGAGAATGACTGTGACATAAAAGAGTTTTAAACATGCAGACACATCAGATGTGTGCTGTGCTGCTGCTGCAAACAGGACTGGGTTTGGTTTTTTAAAAAGTCTAAAACTGGTGACAGACTTTAGATCAGCAGTAAAGTCATGTTCCTTCATGGAGAGAGCAGATTGAGCAGAAGAGATTTGGTAGAATGGTATCTTCCAGTTTCTACTTGAGACTTTTGTGACGGATCGATTGAAACTCTCCAGCTTTTAAATAAAAGCCCCGAAACGTTTAGATGCCAATTCGTTAAGACACTTACAAATCATTTTTAAAGAGTTAAAGTAAAAAAAATACAAAAAAGGAGAATGTTAAAATGTTGAATTTTAATAAAATGAGACAGAGATGGAGTTTAATTGGTTTCAAATCTAAAATCTTCACTGCTGGATTCTAAAGCCTCCATGGGTTAGAGTGCAGGACCTGAATTTAAAAACATCCAAGCACACTCAAAGGTCAGAGGGTCAAAGGCTTGAAGCCAATACCATTGATAAGTTCACCTTGTATTATAATATACGTAGAATGATGTCAAACAGCGTTCAGTTGTCAGCTTTGCCGGTCTGGACCTGTAAGCTAGAAGCGGAGAGGTCGCCATTTTGTCTGATGTCACAGTGAAAAGGGTGCATTATGGGTATCTGGGTCCTTGAGCCTCTTCCTCCGTGTTTGACAGATGTCGGGTTCTATAGGTGACCCAGTATGGACCACGTTTCTTTAACACAAAAGGAGCTGAATTGTTCATTTAAAAGTCAAATGAGAGCTGAAGCTTGTAGAGTGAGAAGCATCTCGTCTGATGGAGCTAAAGCTTCTGCTGTGCATGGGTTCAACTCTGACATGAGGCTTTCACACACTCGGAGGTAAACACTTGGTGAGCATCTGTCTGTCACCAACTCCCCCTGATGGCAGCACTGAGGCTGTTTGAGCTGATATTTACCTCTATCAACGATCAGACTCACATTCATCATCCCAGGTTGAGTTCAGCAGTTTGTTGGACTAACTGGATGATTCATGTTTTGTGTCTGGAGTGAAGGCAGGTGTGTTTTCACGTAACACGCGTGTGTCGGTTTGTGTTTGTGCGTTCATACCTTGTAGGCCTGAAGGCAAACTTTGACTTGATGAATTTGAAAATGTGCTCGTCTGATCTGACCTGCAGCGCTTTCTGTAAACAAACACACAGACGAGGTCGTGGGGTCAGCGCTGAGGATCAGCTTCAGATGTTACACCAGTGCATAAACCCAGCAGACACAGTTAGATAACATCAAGAAATTTAAGGAAGATCACATGTGTCAAAGTCAAGGCCCGGGGGCCGGATCTGGCCCTCTAGGTAATTCTATCCGGCCCTCCAGATCATTTTATTTTATTGTTATTCATGACCCGATGTTATCTCGCGCTCATTTCTAACTTGAATAATTTTAAATAAAAATAATATTCCTGCCTTTTTATTATTCGTAATTATGTTAAAAATAACAGATTTTAAGGTTTTAATCACTGTATTTCTTCTAACTTTTTGGACTGTTTTTGCATGTACTACATTTTTTTAGGCTATTTTGGAGTTAAGCTAATATTTAAGATACATGCTAGCTGTTTTGGCTAATTTAGGCCTTTTTTTTTTTTTTGCTTTTTAGGCTATTTTTAAGTTTTGCTATTTTTCCAGCAACATGTTAGCTGTTCTGGTTAACCTAAGCTTTTTTTTTTTTTTTAAAAGGCTAATTTGCCATTTAGCTAATATTTTAGCTGATTATCAGCTTAAGCGTTTTAGCTTTTAGCATTTTTAGTGGTGAAATTCAGCCTACAGCCTTCACACTAGCATTACAGCAGGTAGTGCTATATATCTAGTTGATAATTATGTTAAAGGTTACGGTTTTAAAGTTTTAAAAATGTAGTTTCAGAGTGTTCAATAAATGTTTATCCTGTTCGATCCACGATCTAAGCTGTGTTTAGGATTTTGGCTCCTTGTTTGATTGAGTTTGACACTCCTGCTGTACATACAGTAGAACTGCTAGAAGAAAACATCAAAACATTTAAAGGTAGAAGAAGAAGAAGTTCACCTTGGTCAGGTAGTTGATGATGAAGGTCAGAAGGAAAACCAAAACACTGTGGAGGAGAATTTTGCTCAGACGAACCAGCAGGCCTCCTGCTTTCAGATCAGCCTGCAGGAACAGACGCTAGTTTACTGGTGACAAAAACTCAAATCATACAAACAGGAATCATGTTTCCTGTTGAAGATTCAAAAAGACGTCTGTTGACTGTGATATGCATTCTGTTCTTGTTCCTGGATGCTGCAGGGAGGGATTCATCTACACCTTTTCACATGGTCAGAACTGACCTGACAATGTCTGACGAAGAGCGCCGCCACGATGAAGCTCAGGACCAGAGAGCCCAGGATCATGGAGTTACAGAACTGGAGAAGCCAGACGCTCAGCAGGCCGCTCACCTGAACCAGGTAGAGGGTGGTGACCTGCAGGGACGGACCGAAGACCTGAAATGTTGACTCACATCGGTCACTTATCTGGAGATGTTTTAAATCATTTTCTTTTGTGTTTCTAACATACTCCTGTAGCATCCTGTACTCCTGTAAAACGGTGTTTCTGATTATTTAAGAATTCAAATCAGATTAATGAAATGGGCGTGGCCAAAGTTTCCTCTCTCCCTCATGCTGTAGTGAATCGCATAATTAAAATGTTATGATCTTGTTAACTTTAATAATCTAAATTAAAGTGTGAATATGAAATGCTTTTCTCCTAATTTAATAAAAAGATACACGAAAGAAAAATCTAATTTAATCTAAAAAGACATGAAATATTTATCAAACTAAAACACAGAATACTTCTAAAGAAGCATTGAGTAGATATTGCATGTTTTATTCTTGTATTGTATTAAAATAAGAAAACTGCAGTTTGGTCTGCTGCTCTGCACACCTGAGACGTGGTCAGGACGTCCACACAGTCCAGACTGTAGATGATGAGAGCCTGGACCAGCAGGATGAACTGGTTAAACTGCCAGGTCAGACAGAAGCAGAACGTCGTGACGTACATCAGCCAGACCATCACCTTCTGAGGGGGAGAACGCACACGCACGCACACACACACACACGCACACACACCACTTTGACTGTGGATACTGATGAAAACCTCCTGCAGCTTCATGTCTTCTGCGCTGCTGCTTCCTTTATGGATGATGAATTATTGAATTTCATCAAGAGGAACCAAGTCACGGTCAATCATTGAAGCGGTCAGCGGCTTGGAGCTCATGTGTGTGTAAGCGTGTGCGTGTTGTACCTGCTGTAAGGAGGTGAGCTGAGGTCTCAGGTAACAAGTGATGGCAGCGACCTGCAGAGCCAAGAAGGGCAAAGACCAGTTCTCCCGCAGAGAGATGGTGAACTCCACCCGGGTGGTGTCCACCCTGAAACAAGGACGTGGAATGAAGGTTTTAGTGAGAAGTCACAAAAAAAAAAATCATTGGATTCATTATAAATCATAGGAAGAAATGATCTTGTGCTGCCAATCACTTCAGCATCAATAATTGTCAGTCAGGTGGTTAATAATCCAGGCTGATGTGTGAGGCGGGACCGTGAGTTTCTAATAAAACATGACAGACTGGGTTGGATTTTTAAAGAGAAACCAAAGGTGACGTTCACTTTGTCGAGTTCAGTCTCTTCTAGAAGGATGTGAAAGAAGACGTCCCACCTCAGATGACCTCAACTGAACCTAGCAGGGCTGACCACAAGCTAACTCATCTAAATCAGAGTTTTTTAACCTTCAGCCGAGTAGGGAAACACAAAACCGCCTGCCCTACTTTTTTTTTTTTGTTTTTGTGATGACAAAATAATTTTTGGGGAAAACAAAGTTCGTCTCCTCGTGATAACAAGATATTAACTCGTTTTACCAACAAAGCAAAGATTGTTTTCTTCAAAAAACAAGATAATAACTCAATAATAACTTGTTATCACGGGAAAACAAACTTTATTTCCTCGTTATAACAGAAAGTTGATCTTGTTATAATGAGAAAACAACTAAAAAAAAGAAAAGTACAGCAGGCCGTTTTCAGCTTCTATACTTCTACACCAGCATCCAAAAATGTAAAAAAGGAGAAACTCTGCAGTCTGGATGGATGTACAGTCCCTCCTGTATTTTTTTAAATAGTTAAGTCAGAAAAAGCTGGAAGTTTCAGCTGTTTTTCCTAAAAATTCTAATATAAGTTGTGATCAATTTTAATAATTTTCATCTAAACTAGTGGAAAATGAAGCTGTTTTTGCTTCCAGTTAAGTGCAATTATATTTTAACCTGAGAAAATAAAATCAAAAATAAAAATATAAGCAAGAATACATTCTTTTTAAACAATCTTTTTATTTTAAACAATTATATAATTTATGCTTATTACACAAATTTTACACCAAAAAAGATTTACATTATATTCATGTTTATGTTCAATTGTAACCACATAAAAAAGTAAACATTTTGAAGTTTTTTGTTTTTCTTTTGTCTAATTGAAAAATGTAACTTTAATAAAAATGTTTTCTTTATTTTTTGATGAATAAATGGTTTGATCTAGTTTACATGTGTCTGTTGGTCACTAAACTTTAATCCTGTTGATTTCTATTTTACTATCACTTATATTTAAACTTAACTTCAAACCTTTCAGAAATGACTGAAGCTGAATTGTCCTTCAGATATTTTAACGAAGCAACGGTTCTTTTAATAAAACTGACTTAGACCAAACGCTGGAATGTTAATAACAAACACAAACCTTAAAGGAAAACTAAAATGTTTTCTCTGATTTCATCAAGAAGATTTGAAAACTGAGAACAGACTGATGTGTGCTGTCATTGTAGCCCAGAGACACTGTCACTTTAACCCAATGGATCATGGGAGATGTAGTACAGAATTGAAGCAGATAACAAACAGACTCTCGTCTCTGAGCTTCATTATTTTGTTCACCTGACATCGGATCCTGCGGGAAGCTACAGCACTAAACACATAAGACCAATCAGAACAAGGAAGTGAAGACGTGAACCACTTCTGATTGGTCAGATGGGTGACATGTGATCAAGCCTCCAAGAATGACTGGTAGAGACTTTTTCCAAAAACAAAGCTAGCGGTTAATTTTTCGGCCAGATGGCGGTCCTGCCGTTCATATCCAGGAGTCATTTATAGAATAAATACAGACAACAAAAAAAAAGTATTTTATGATCTTATGCCAAACTACTCTGTGTTAAATCAGGGATGATTTTTATGAACAGAGAGCTGATATCATAACGGAGGAAAATGTTTTTAGATCCATGAAAATGGATAATTTCTCACGGCTCACTGGTTGAGAAAATCTGATGTAAACTGCATTACTGTGATATAAAACCTCAGCTAGGATCTGGTTTTACTTTGAAAATACTTTGATGAAGGAGTTGTGTTGGTACATTTGATTCTCTAACTCAATCACACGAAGGGGCCAAAATCCAAATAGAACAGGAAAAACATTTATTGAACTCAATAGAACTAAATTTTTAAAACCGTAACTTAACATAATTATTTATATTTATATATATAGCATTACCTGCAATAATGCTAATCTGACCTGAATTTGGCTGCTGTACAGTAGAAGCTAGTGCTGTTAGCTGAATTAAAACGCTGAAGCTGATAGATAGCTACAATATTTGGTAAATGCCAAATAAGCAGATAAAGAAAGAAAAATGAGGTTACCCAAAACAGCTAGCATGTAAATGAAATAGCTGAACTTCAAATTATCATAAACAACTGAAAAAGAAACAGTCAAAACAGCCAGTATGCTGCTAAAATATTAGCAAAATTGCAAAACAGGCTAAAAACAAATCTAAGGAAATGCCAAAATAGTCCAAAGAGCTAGCATGATGACAATTTTTAAAACTAACTTTTTAACATAAATATAAATAATAAAACAGTAGGAATATTATTCCAAAATAAATCAACTTCAACCTTAAAAAATTTTCAATATTTTACTCTCCATAAAAATATATTTTATCAAAATTATACAAGTTAGAAATGAGCTCAAGATAACATCGGGCCACTGATAACAATCAAATAAAATGATCTGGAGGGCCGGATCCGGCCCCCGGGCATCGACTGTGACACGCGTGCACTAAAGGTTTTATTGCAGAAAACAAACATCATACGGAGCTTACACAAGGACGCATCACCTGCATATGATGAGAGCGTGGAACTGATAACAGTTATAGACGCTGCCATGGTTCAAAGGCTGGAAATCACCAATGAGAACGCACAACGGAGGACAAATGAGCAGACAGATGGGGGGGCCGGTCATTGGGCCAGCATCAACCACGCAGGAGCATGTGGGGGCAGTTTATTTGTGAGATAGAGAACACCTGCACAAATGTTGCTCCTCCCAAACAGGAAGTGATGTCAGTTCAAAGAACACCAAAGTAAAACTCAACAATAGTGATACGAGTCATCAGGATCTATCCTAGTCAAAACTTGTTTAAAGGTTCAAATTAACTGGAGCAGAAACTGAGTTACTTCTCTAAGAAGCTTTTATTATAACGGAGTCAGTCTCTCCTCACTTTAATTTATCATAAATTGAATCAAATAATTAATTGATAATAGATTGAATCTGATTAGATGCACTAACCCTCATTCATATTTTAATCTCATGATGTGAATTCATTTAACTTTTAATGTCACGGGTTGAAAAAACAAAACTCAAACTTGCATAACATTAAAAAATGGATGATTTTTTTTTATTTTTCTCAAGCTGAAGGTAAAAATGACCTCCCCGCAGTCCTCACTCACCTGTTGAGGATGTACCAAACTCCGGCGAGGGCCCCAGCCAGCCAGGAGCCAGACAGGAGCCACGCTGTGAGGTACAGGGCGATGACATACACGGCCTGGAGCGAGAAGACCGTGTAGATGTAGAAATACACCGGCTCCAGGTAAGTCTGGAGCACAGACACAGAAGACAGATCTGAGATGGAGAACTTCATGTCTGCTTTCAGTCCAGACTTCTGTCGTCTCACCTTTATGGGCAGCGATCTGTAGAGGGCGCTGAGGAACACCTCCTGGTAGATGTTCATCCGCTGCAGGAGGTTGATGGTCCTCCTGGATTCTGTCAGGTTGTCGTGGATCAATTCTAACAGACCTTGAGACGAGGAAACAGTTGAATCAATCATTTATAGAACATGGAAATTATTTGTTGCTTTGGAAACAACAAGAGTTTATTAAAAAGGTGCATTAAATGTGACTAAAAGCCAGTAGCGGCCCGTGTGTTTCAGAGCTGGACCTTCAGTCTTGCTCTGCCAAAACTTTCCTCATCAATATGAACTATTCCACGTTTCTAAGACTATATATATATATATATATATATATATATATATTAATATTATTTTATGCTTAATTTCATCATAAATGCATAAATTAAGGGTCCCCAAACTTTTTCTTGTGAGGTCACATGACTGTTTTCTTGTCTAATGGGGGGTGGGGTGGGCCTGTAGGCTAACAGAAAAAGTGTAACAATCACAGCGTAAATGTAAAGATTGATGGTTTTCCAGGAAGCCACACTTTAAATAAATCATTTCTGTAATCTTTACAAGAAAAATTGTACTAAAACATTTTAATTTAATTTTAATTAGATATATAGCATTACCTCAGTTAGATTAATCACTGAAGATGCTTAAATCCAATGGCTAAAAACACTGAAGCTGATAGCTGAAAAAGCTGATAGCTAGCTAAACTATTCGCCAAATTAGCCTAAAAACTGGAAAAAAGCCTAAATTAGCTAAAACAGTTAGCATGTCGCTGAAATATTAACTAAATGCCAAATTAGCCTAAAAAAGTGGAATAATGTCTAATTTAGACAAAACAGCTAGCATAAAGGAAAAATATGAGCTAATTTCCAAATTAGCCTCAAAAACCGAAAAACCTTAATTAGCCAAACAGCTAGAATGCAGCTGAAATATTAGCTAAATGCCAAATTAGTCCAAAAAACTGGAAAAATGTCTGATTTAGCCAAAACAGTTGGGGGGGGGGCTGGCCAAATGAAAGAGGAGGGCCGGAACCGGCCCGCGGGCCGTAGTTTGGGGACCCCTGCTTTAAATGGATTGAATTCACTACAATGGCACATATTGTAAAAAAAAAAAAAAGTGCAAGTCTCCTCCCACTACGATACAGCTGCAACAAATGAAAATTCATTAAACTTGAAAATAAGCATTTGTATTTAAATCGTTATTTACAACAAATCCAGTTTATTTAAAGATAAACTCCATCCATGAAGGGGTTGGTCGGCCATGTTTGTTAACTCAAACAGAGATCAAGAGCAGCTACAGCCTGAACTGCACTGAAGAAGTTAGCTTTTGGCAGCGCGAGCTTTGATCGTCCAATCAGAGGCTATGATGTCATCTTCTGCCCTCATGAAGGTTCAGAGACTAACTCAAATTCTGATTGGTTGAATCAACGTAAACACATTTGATCCATATATGACTATAATCAGCAGTGTTTTTATGGGAACCGGTCGTAAATAGCGGCAGTGAGGACAGAAGTGTGTGTGATCATAAGGCAGACTTTCATGAACCTACAACAGGTGAAAGCTAACATCTGATTGGTTAGAAACTTTCACATGAAAAGAGGGAACAGTTGGAATGATCTAAAATACATTTTGGACAACAGCAGGTGTTCAAGCAGACTGAAGACATGAATGTTCTGACTCGGCCCGGTGAAAACCCAGACTTTCATCTAACAGATGTTTAGTTTCTGTTCATCCTCAATCCCAGCACAGCTTGACAGAACTTCAGCGGTTCTGTAAAACAGGAAGTCACAAAGCTGCAGCGTTCAGATGTGATTTCTACATCTCCAAAAACTGAACCTGGACTTATTTAACCTTACATGTCTTCTTGACAGCATACTTAACATTTTGAGGCTCTTTAAAGCTGTCATCTCTGTAAATCACAGTTCAAACCAGCAAATCCCTGCAGAAGGTTCCACTTCCCGCATATGTGAACGACTTCCATCATTGTGGAAGTCATGCCGAACTCCAAATGCCACCAAATGTTTAAATGTCAAACTCTCTCAAACTCGCTGAATGAAACAGAAGGTTTTCAGGGAAGAACTTGTGATAAAAGGAGCAGAGAGTTCCTCCGTTGGACAGCACGTACCCTCCTGGAAGGACGGCGCCTGCAACATTTGCTTGTAGTAGGAATAGTAGAGTCCACATTCTGTCCGGAAGGAGATTTCCCGCTCCACTTCCTGAAGAAGAAGCAAGACAAGAAATTCTGTTTTACAGAAGCAGGTTTTTTTCCTACATTCATGGACAGACAGACAGACAGACAGACAGACAGGTGACTCAACAGGAGTCCAGGCTTTGAGGCTCGTCTTTCCAAAAGTATGAAGAACAACCGTCTAAAAACACAGCATGACCTCAAGAACAAAACACTAAGATTTAAGTCTGTTTGTTCGGTGAACTCAGTTTATAAATACTTTTTAAATCAACTTGATAAATAAGAAAGGTAAGTATTTTCATTTATTTCATGAAAAAAAACAAAAACGATTATCATTAGATATATTCCAATATAGTGAAAAATAAAAACCATAAATCTGCAGATTCTGAAATATATTAGATAAACACTTTCTTTAATATGTTGGTTTTGGCTTTAATATGTTCAATATTCTCTATATATATATTCAATAAAATATTTATGTTACATAAATAAAGAAATAAACAAGTAAATAAATAAGTAGATAAATAAATATATTAAAATAAAATACAATTTAGGAAATGGAAATGAAATAAAAAACGAAATAAAATAAAATACAAAAAATTAAAACTAAAAGTAAAATAGGAATGAAATGAAAATAAAAATAAAATAAAATAAAATACAAAAACCGAAAATTATTATAAATATTAATAAAATAAAAAATGAATAATAAAACAGAAGTTAAAATACAACATAAAAAACTAAAACCTAAAATAGAAATGAAATAAAAATAAAATACAAACAAAAAAATAAACATTAAAAAATAGAGATAAAAAAACTAAAACTAAAAACAAAACTAAAAATGAATTAGAAATGAAATGAAAATAAAATAAAATACAAACAGAAAAATAAAAAATAAAATTAAAATTAAAACAAAATAAAATACAAAAGATAAAATTAAAACAAAAGAATAGAAAAAAATTAAAATAAAAACAAAATAAAATACAAAAAACAAAAACTGAGATGAAATAAAATAAATAAAACTTAACATTATTGGGCTGAAAATCTTTTCCATCTGCTAAATCGACCAATGCTCTGACATCGTTATATTCATTACAAAGAAATATTCATCAAAGCAAAAATGACACAAACCCACCATGAAGCAGATAAACATTTACTCAAATATAAACTGCTCCTTCTGAGGACACAGTGGGCGTGCTCAGCAGGTCTTCGTGCTCATGGGTTCCTTTTGCATTTCCAGTTGGAGAGAATACTGTGAATCTTCTGGATTTAATGACCTCGGCGTGTTTGTCCACACGTTTGAGCTCTTTGTACAGTTCTTGTCCTCAAAACACAGAAATCCTGAACGTCTGACCTAAATTACACTGTTAGAAGGACCAATGATGAAAAGACGAACTATAACAGAATTCAAGTGATCCTTTTGTAGAATGTGGAATCATAATGAAGTCAAACAGCTTCCATTTGATTGGTTTGCACTGGAGTTCTTCAGGAAACGGCTGTTTTTACTCTTGAACCCTCATAAGTTCATCTGTTAAAGTATTCAGACGTCTCCCATCATTGTCTGTATCAGTAAAAGAGTTTATGAAGTGCTGAGGAGTGGGAACCATCAGCTCATCTTCAGGGTGGCTGAGACAAAGAACCGGAACTGTTGCGGTTTTTTAAGATACGACACTGAGATGAAACTATTTCAGGATTAGAAGACGTGGAGGTGCTGGAGAGCCGCAGCGGATTGGTGGAAAATGAAACTTGGAGCACATTTACCATGAAAGGACAGAAGACACTTGAAAATGTTGAACACTGTCCATGAATCTGTGCTGGAGGCAAAACTTCAACTTCTACAGACGTCGTCTAAATTCTATCATATTTAACATCATCTAGAATGGATTGATGTGCAAACGGGTCTCAGAGCAACCAGAACTCATGCTAACACAAACTGCAGTGAAGAACATTTGAAGTTTTTGGACGGTGATCAAACATGATGTTCTTCATGCTGATAGAGGTTTCTAAAGAATGCTACAAACAAAACTGATCATTGCTTCGAACAAGATCCTACAGCAAACCTAATAATAAAATAAATACATTAAACTGATTTGAAATCAGTTCCAAAAACATGTTTTTTAAATGATGGTGCACCATACAGCAGATATGGTCTGAATCCCTGTGGGGAAAGGAGAGACGCTCGACAAGTTCCACTCCTGTCTACCTTGATGCTAACAGCCTTTCATAGGATTTTATTTTTTTGGTTGTATAATAATGTTCATACAAATCAATAAGTTTTGCATCTACAAAAAAAGAATTGCAAGTTCAGAATAATGTTTGAAGCAACAATTTGTTCTTGTAAAAAAGAATGAAGGCTGTAAAACACATGTAAGCATACATAACATGTAAGCATACATAACACATGTAAGTATACATAACACATGTAAGCAGATGTATGCATACATGTGTAAAACAGATTAACTGCTGTAAAAAAGTTCAGCTCCGTATAATAGTGCACTCTCACGCACTAGTGATCCTTCTATGAGAGCCAACAACAGTGAGACAGTCGAGTCACAACTTCAGACTTTAAACACAAATATTTACAGAAATCGATCCACCAATCAGAACACTTCTGTCAGCGGCTGATTGATCATTTTTCTATTTGACTGCTTTGTCTAAAGATCAGGTCTGTTAACGGGTGGGAAACAGTAATCGTTATGACTCGTGCTGTCGAATGATCAATCATGATCTGTAATCAAACTAAATAATCTAATTCATTATTTTTAACCTATTAATTGCCATAAAAAGCCTCATGTAGATATTTTTATGTAAATCTGAACCCAGACATGGAGACGACCACTTCAAATAAATGAATCTCTCAGTATCGCGTCCTGCACGATGACTTCCAGAAGCTCCTCCCACATGTGGGGGGAGCTTCAGGCTAACAGACTTTTGGAAAACCGTCAGCCTTGACGCATGTTAAAACAAAGACGGTGTACAGTACAGGACTTTGATGAGAAATGCTTTGGGCGTGGCCAGACAACGGATTTTGATCATGAGCGTGCGAGGTGCGCTGTGACAGTGGTGCGGGGGGAGAGGGGGGTATCCGTTACACTTACACCCCTGCAACAATCACATACCCCATTACTTTATGATAACAAACACCTCCTCAGGATTTTTCTCTTATATAGTAGATACTACAGAACATTGATGACATCATATTGATGACATCACAGCAGTGACATCACAGCAGTGACATCACAGCAGTGACACTACGTAAGAGACGTTTTCAAGTGAGTTCAAATGAAACATTAATGAAAGTTGGATCTTTGTTTTTTATTTCTGAGAATACGACAGTAGTTATAGAATAAAATTTGAATGAATGCAATAAAAAAAAAAGAATGTGCTTATTTGTCTGCAATGAGTTAAGGAACATAATATGATAGACAGTAATTCATCATATTCATAATTCATCATAACTTTCAACTCAGTTTTTACTTTCTTTTAGAGCTGCCACGATTAGTCGACTAATCAACTATTTTAATAGTCGACTACAAATGTAATAGTCGATTAGTCATTACTTTATATTAAATGGAGTCAGAGTGTAGTAAAGTTGAAAGTTATAATGGGATTATGATGTTTTTTTTGAATATTTTGGCGTTTAGCTAATACTTCTGTTGCATGCTAGCTGTTTTGGCTAACTCTGGTTTTTTTTTTTTTTTTTTTATTTGGTTTTTCACTAATATTTTAGCTGGCTATCAGCTTCAATGTTTTCAGCTATCAATTTCAGCGTCTTCAGCTATCGTCACTATCGCCTTCATCTGCTGAATTCATCTTACAGCACTCACATTAGCATTATTGCAGGTAATGCTAGTCTGAATATATCCAGTTTTTAGTTTGTTTAAAGCCAACGATGGTTGAAATGTGTGCTTTACATCCAGTTTGTGGAGGACCCGATTAGTCGACTAATCGACTATTAAAATAGTCGACTACTAATGTAATAGTCAATTAGTCGTTACTTTATATTAAATGGAGTCAGAGTGTAGTAAAGTTGAAAGTTATAATGGGATTCTGATGCTTTTTTTGAACATTTTGGCATTTATTAAGGTTTTTTAGGCTATTTTGGAGTTTAGCTAATATTTCTGTTGCATGCTAGCTGTTTTGGCTAACTTGGGTTTTTTTTAGGCTAATTTGGTTTTTCACTAATATTTTAGCTGGCTATCAGCTTGAATGTTTTCAGCTATCACTTTCAGCATCTTCAGCTATCGTCACTATCGCCTTCATCTGCTGAATTCAGCTTTCAGCACTCACATTAGCATTATTGCAGGTAATGCTAGTCTGAATAAATCCAGTTTTTAGTTTGTTTAAAGCTAACGATGGTTGAAATGTTTGCTTTACATCCAGTTTGTGGATGACCCGATAAGTCGACTAATCGGAAAAAATAATCAATGATTAGTCGACTATTAAAATAATCGTTTTCAGCAGCTCTAGTTTATTTCATCAAATACTTTGGAAGAACTTTTGTCTTTTACCCAAACTGTCACCCTCTTATTGGCTAAAACCAACAGTGTCTCCTCCCATGCGTTGCTGAGATCCAATCACAGGTCAGATCTGTAGATCTGTAAGGATCAGCTGCACTGACTGAAAGTTAAATGAACCAAACATCAAAAGTAAATCTTACCGTGAGCTGAGAAAACCACAGCAGATTCTCATGTATGGCATTGACACACCAGGCCTGTGCCACCGCCAGCACAACTGCCATTACCAGCCCCGTTGTCATGGTAACACAAGGTTGCCAAGACCACCAGACCAGAGTCCCTGAACCGGAAAGAGTGTCGGTTGTTCCCTCCTTAACTCCGTCAGACCCCTCTGACCCGATCACCGTCCCACCGGTGGACCTCCTCACACTCGGCCCGTCTGACTCGATCGGTCTCGTTCTCCTGCGACACTCCATCGCCAGAGAAAACTGAACATCCACAAAGCCTTTGAAGATTTGAGGAGATAAATCCAGGCACTTAAGACAGATTTACATCCATAACTTCACTAAAACTGCATGTTTTTCTCTGCTTGAAGTCTCGCCAGATAAAACTTCAAAACAGCTTTTTAATTGGTCCAAGTTTCTTGCCAAAGAGAATGTGCAAACGCTCTCTCTGAGGCAGTTTTAGTTCCAATCCACCTTGGAGTTTGCCAGAAGAAAAATAATCCTTGGCTTCTCACCAAAAAGGATGAGAAGATGCTTATTCCAAAGTTTCTAATCAAGTCAAAGCCAGCAGAGCGGTGAGCATGTTCCCACGTTGTTCTCTGTTCAGAGAACACTTCCACCTATTCCTCTCTGTGAGGACGTCTTCTGATTGAAGCAAACCCTGGTGACTCTATGTTTGAAGAAATCATGACAGGCACTGAAGCTCTTCACATTTCCAGAAAAAGGATGGAAAAACGCAGATCCTCTGTTCAGCGAGAGGAGGAAGGCTGATAAACGGCTGTGGAGAACTGGAGCAGCCGGAGGGAGGGACAGGAAAAAAAGAAGTGACCTGTTGTCTATAAAAGCTCGCATGCACGCAGGAACAGAAGAAAAAAACCGTGGGATGGGGGTGGGGAGCTTTGAGGGGAACACGCTGGAACATCAGTCGGAAAACACGGACGAAAAGACGGTCGTCTGAAACAGCTGTAAAGCTCGGACTGCTGCTGAGATCAAACCCTGTGATGAATACAGGCAGCGGTTCTGGTACGGCTGGATCTATGCCCTAAAGGGAAGTGTTGATTCTGAGAGATTTAGGGAATGTTCCTGAAAAAGTGAGGGGTACGGAACACCGAATGTTTCCGTCTGCCTCCCACACAGGCTGCACATGTCCTGTCAACACCACAGCTCCGCTCAGACTTTAAGCTTTTATCCAACATGTGTCTCTCAGACAGAAAGCAGAAGTGTGGTCAGAGGATCTGTAACAGCAGGAAATGAACTACATCCTACTGGACACAGAGTTAACAGGAACCTCTAGAAGCAGCACAGGTTCTTTGGCCTGAAAGTAAGAGACAAACAAAAGAGTTTGAAGTCCTAAATTCATGTTTCTCATCTCCTCCACATCACTGTCGGTTTGTCGGCTGTTTCTGACATTTCAAATCCCAAAAGTTGGTTGATCGATTCAAATGATAAAAAGTGTTAAACCAGAGGTGCCCAATTTTGTTTAAAGGGCAAAAATCAAAATTGGATCCCGGTTCGTGGGCCAGACACAATATTGTTTTGCATGTCTTGAAATAAAAGCAGAAAATAAAGAATGTGGTTTAATCTATTGATTATGATTATGTATTCATTAAGGTAACGCACATTATTAGGAATAAAATCTAACATTTGTCTTTGAAACTTTTAACATTAAGGCCTCACCGGCTGTTTTTAATAGACAAACAAGAGCAAGATCAAACAGATGAAAACATTAAACTGGGATCCTAATGAGAGACGTGGAGCGGCTCTTTGGACTTTATCCGTTTGCTGTTGTCGCTCCATCTTGGCTAGCTGAAAAAAGTTGCTAAAAGCATCAGAACTTGGGAATTTCCAACAACAATAAACCTAGAACTGACTCACTTGTGGGTTGTTTCACTCATAGCTGCAGGCAAAGAAAGTGTAACAGCGTCACCTAGAGGCCAAAAGTATATCACAGCGGTAGAGTCTTGGAAACCATAGAGAATCAATGAGAAACGGCTTAAGGGTTTGAACTAAACACTCCGCAGCATCTGTAGTCACGACTTGGCGGGTCAAAAGAGAACCTTCGGCAGGTCAAACTTTGGACACCCATGTGTCACAGTAAGACCAAAAAAGCTCATATTAGTAAAATTATGCAATCATCTCCTAATGTCAATATTGTGTCATTATTAGTGCGGCGCATAACTATTAATGATACTACTTATTCAGAGACGTTGGTTAACCCTTTAGCATTGGAGCTTTAGCTCCAGTATTGAATTTCAAAATCCGTAACTCTTAAATCATTAATGCAATCAATATCATTCCAAAAGATTCTGGAGAGGAGAAAAGCAGCTTTGCAGAGTTTGTAAGTGCTTCTCTGAGCCAGAATTCGCTGATTCTTATTCATCATGTAAACGGTGGAAGAGTTGTCATATGTAAAAAAAAAAGAAAGTGTCTTTTTAAAGACCCACTCTGATGAAAATTGTATTTTTTTTGAGTTTTTAACATGTTCTTGTAGCATTTTTCTCATAATAGAAACCTATATGAAAGAAATGATAATTCAAATTGCATTTCTGAGTACTTCTTAATTCAAATTGTGTTGGATCTGAAAACTGGATGCTAGAAAATGCTCAGACTGATGACAGCTGCTGACACGTACATCCTGACCCCCTCACACAGAAGCGTGTCTGAGACATGAAGACAATCAACTCTTGTGTTCTAGTAAATTGTGATTCTGGCTCAAATTTGTACGATCCAACATTGCTCGTTGTTATTTTTTCGGCCGCTAACGTTAGCTTAAGGCTTTAAGCTTGCAGGCAAACAGAGCTCTAAGCGACGGGTAAGGGAGAGGTTGCTCCGCGTCAACAGGCCCGCCCACAACATAGAAGAGTTCTAATTAGCATAAAATATGTCATCAAAAAACGACAAAGGCTTTTTGATTTTGGCTAAAAACGTCTTAATCATGATAAAAGGGTCACTGGGAACAATTTTACAATAGAAAAATATATGTTTGGAATGAGTGTGTCTCTGGTGACATCTCCAGTGTTAAAGAGTGAATGTTTTTTCCATAAAATCTTTTAAAAGCAGAGCTTTTAATGGTTTTAGCAGCAGGAATCAGTTCATTCATGAGCCCGCTTCTGTAAAAGCATCATAAAGGTGTCGTGTTTAAAATGAAATGACGGATGAAGTCCTGGTCTGACAAAGTTATTCACAGATTTCCAGGGAAAAGGAACATAAAACAACAGGAGCTGAAGTGTTTATGATGTGCTTGTTTTCATTGGTTTGGTTTTATTGCATTGCCAGAAATGATCTTCCATTAAAGTGACGCCCAACTGTTGGGAGGAAAAAAGAAAATCTGCAGCCAACACGTCCGGTCCTTCATTTAATAAATGCAATAATTAGGCTTTAAAGTGAGTGAACTGAATCTAAAATCTAGGTTTGGTCTCTAGCCCTGTGACTCCTCCTCTTTGTTTCAAATGTCGGGGTATTTGAAGCTGTAGTGGTGTCTGAAAGAGGAACCATAGGATGACCATTGATGACATCATCAAGCTATAACAACGACAGAATATGAAGACAGATCGCCTGGATATAGGCGAGGCGCTGGGTCATCTCAAACACACCTATTATTTTGTCCATCTCTCTGCGCTTGATGCAGGGATAGGCAGAAGCCGCAGGGGTAGGGGTGGAATTCGAAAGATTAAATTTTTTATTTAAAAAAAAAGTAACTTTTTTGAAGTAAAATTTTAAAATCCTACAAATTCTAATGCATACAAAGTCTTTGTCTTGAAAGCCAGACTTTCTTCTCCAAAATATTAAATAAATAATGCCAAATGAGGGACAAATGTTTTTTTCTTGTCGAACTGGTCAAATTAACTTTAAAACCCATACGTGTATGACTAATACGATGACAGAAGAACCAATTCTCCTATGTCCCCGTTTCATTCGTCCCGAGAAATCTCAATAAAAGCAAAAACATGATGCCGTGCTCCTTTACAGCCCTGCAAACTCTAAAAGAGCCGCTTTAAACCCTGAGGATCACAAACAGCTTGAAGTTGATTTAACAGGTCTAAGCAGTGCTGTGGAGGCCCTGGAAAAACCATCATCTTACTTTATGATGGATGAATAGTTCCAGGTTCATGACCAGTTCCAAGTTCATGACCAGTTCCAGGTTCATGACTAGTTCCAGGTTCATGACCGGTTCCAGGTTCATGACCAGTTCCAGGTTCATGACTAGTTCCAGGTCCATGACCAGTTCCAGGTTCATGACTAGTTCCAGGTCCATGACCAGTTCCAGGTTCATGACTAGTTCCAGGTTCATGACCAGTTCCAGGTTCATGACTAGTTCCAGGTTCATGACCGGTTCCAGGTTCATGACCGGTTCCAGGTTCATGACCAGTTCCAGGCTAGTAACTAGTTCCAGGTCCATGACTAGTTCCAGGTTCATGACTAGTTCCACGTTCATGACCAGTTCCAGGTTCATGACCAGTTCCAGGTTCATGACCAGTTCCAGGTTCATGACTAGTTCCAGGTTCACGACCAGTTCCAGGTTCACGACCAGTTCCAGGTTCATGACTAGTTCCAGGTTCATGACCAGTTCCAGGTTCATGACTAGTTCCAGGTTCATGACCAGTTCCAGGTTCATGATTAGTTCCAGGTTCACGACTAGTTCCAGGTTCACGACCAGTTCCAGGTTCATGACTAGTTCCAGGTTCATGATTAGTTCCAAGTTCATGACTAGTTCCAGGTTCATGACTAGTTCCAGGTTCATGACCAGTTCCAGGTTAGTAACTAGTTCCAGGTCCATGACTAGTTCCAGGTTCATGACTAGTTCCACGTTCATGACCAGTTCCAGGTTAATGACCAGTTCCAGGTTCATGACTAGTTCCAGGTTCACGACTAGTTCCAGGTTCACGACCAGTTCCAGGTTCATGACCAGTTCCAGGTTCATGACTAGTTCCAGGTTCACGACTAGTTCCAGGTTCATGACCAGTTCCAGGTTCATGACAAGTTCCAGGTTAATGACCAGTTCCAGGTTCACGACTAGTTCCAGGTTCATGACCAGTTCCAGGTTCATGACTAGTTCCAGGTTCATGACAAGTTCCAGGTTAATGACCAGTTCCAGGTTCATGACCAGTTCCAGGTTCATGACCAGTTCCAGGTTCATGACTAGTTCCAGGTTCGTGGCCTGTTCACCGGCCGTTTTGGATGGAAACTCTGGTAAGAGGAAATGTACTGATGAAATGTTGTGCATTTGAAGATCAGCTGAGACATTTTTAAATGTAAATGCTTAAAGCAGGTTTTACATTCCAAACTAAAATCTGTTCATTTATTTAGCAGATTGAATGGAAGGACTTGGACGTGTTTCCTACAAATGTGTCTGATCGATCAACCCAGTCACTGCTTAGAGGAAGACGTAAAGCATGAAAGGATTTGGTGTTTTCCACATGGCCAGATGTCATTACTGGCACAATCGCAGAGGAACATTTTGTGTCCCGGACACATGAAGACAACGCTCATCAACTGATCCACCAAACCACAGCAGGTTTTTTTCCCTTTTATCATTTCCCTAAAGGATCGCAACACGAGATGACACCATGATTGCACTCCAGTTTTCCAGCAGATTTCCTTCTTGACCCAACCCACTGCGTTCACCTAAACTTGGGACCAGGACGGGAAACACTGGGCAGCGCCTCCATGTGGCTGTAGTAACTCATAGCACTTGTCATTCTCTGTAGTCTCCCAATAATTCAGGGGTTTGTTGGAACCAAACACAACTTAGCTTCTGACGAGTTTGGGAGTGTACATCCATGCCACGGGTTGAGCAAGTATTGAGTAAGAACAGTACCCTACCATCCCTAAAATCAAGTACAATAGTCCAGCAAGTGTGTGTCTCCCCAGACCAAGCACTTCTTATTTTCTGATGAGATTGGGCATGTCCAGGGTGACACAACCATGCCAAAGGTAGAGTAGGTGCTGAGCAAGAACAGTACCCTACTGTGCTCAGATCCAGGACAATAGTCCACCCATATAAGCATCCCACCAGGCCCAAATACTGCTAGTGACACAGCCATGCCACAGGTAGAGTACATACTGAGTGGGAAGTGTCCCTTGTGAGCAGGGGTGTAACGGATCACAAAACTCACGGTTCGGATCGTGTCATGGTTCTAGGGTCATGGTTCGGATCATTTTTTGGATCAGTAAAATTTTTTTTTAAATTTTAAAAAAACAACAATATAAAATCTAAATTAATTTTTGGAAACGCCTCAAATCATTTATTCAATAAGTATATTAAGTATTTCAGACACACAATATTTATATATGCAACAGCAAAACATTTGATCATTGAGGCCTATTTAAACAAAACATCTTTAAACTTTGAACACAAACAAAATGCTAAAACATGTATATTCTGATTACATTTACATGTCTTTAGACTAAATCTACAAAGACTGAGAGAAAAGAATGCTAAAAATAATATTGAAAATACAAATCTATCTGGAATTCCCCTTAAAATACAAATGTTCTCATCCCACCCAGTGTTTAAGTTAAATAATAAATAAAACAGTTAAAATATTTTTTTGTTATTAATTATTTTATTGAAACTAATTATGGGAACATTTAAATATTTAAAATAATTGTTTTCTGTAGAATGTGGCACTCCCGTGCTTGCTTTTCCTGGTGATTTTTGGCTTGCCATACAATTGTCCCCTTGTGGCCCCCGTCCATTACAGAGCGGTTCCCCCCCTAGGGCTGTAACGAGTATCCGGGTCATCGGGTATTCGCAATCTCTATTCACGACGTCCAAGATCGCTGATTAGAGATCTTTATTAATATAGTAAATTGTAGTACAATATGATCAAAATATTATCTGGTAATGATGTATTTTTCCTCTGGAATGCAGATTAATGTAGGATTTTAAGTTTACGAACTAAAACAAAGCCGAAAGAGCCGCGGTAGTCACCGGACGTACACACATCTTCGTGACGTTGAAGCTTCCGGTTTTCAAAGTAAAACTAGCGAGAGCTTTTTCTGTTCAAAAACTGAGACTGTTCACTGACAGAACTTTTGAAAATATGAATTAGCTTTAACATCTGAGCTTTATCTCAGTGTTTACATTCTTTTGGTTATGATAACTCTTCAACAGTTGACGTAATTCACGAAACTCCATCTTATGCTGAAGAAACGCAGCCTCGCGCTGATGAAAGGAGGATGTAATCAACGTGAATCAGATGATTCTGCTGCAGAAAAAAAGACATTTTTCAAACGGGCTCTGCAGCGAAAAATATCGAAGAACTTTGAGGATAAAAAAAACTGTGGGGAACATTTTCGAGTTTTGTTGTTAAATGATACAAAACAGCAGTGATTTTTATCCTTTTTATGTTGTTTATGTTACTAGTGAACAACCAGAAGGCTGACAAATAAAAGTTTAAAATGACCAACAAAATTTCTTTCTGTCTGAATCTTTTGGGTTTTTTTAAATCAGTTTTGTTGATTTGATCTCCTGTTCTAAATAAATGTATAAATGTTGGTGATTTAATACAAATAATTTAAATTCTCCTCCATCTAGTAAATATTCACATAGCAATAAAAATAATATTAAAAAGTAAGAATCGTGGTTCGATTCCTGAATCGTATCAGATCGCCCCCTGAGCACCGATCCACAGCCCTCCTCTCTACTGCGCGGGACAGTTTCTGGTCTTAACTGGGAGATTCTTTGAACCCAGTAATGGAAACGAGTACCGATGGTTTTATTCAGCTCTTAAGATTAAACAAACCTGATATCTATCGATCTGCGTCCTTCATTATGAAGTCCAGACAAGCTTTTGACGGAAGCTCCTCCCACACGCATCGGGAGCTTCACGTGAACAAACTTCAAGATAAACATGAAGCAGCTACTTTAGCACTTGTCAAAACTAAGAGCATTTACATGAATTTGATGCAAATTTTATTCGATGTGAACGGACAATTGATTTAAATTATGCTAGCGTGAGGTATGTGCACGCGGGGGTGGTGGTTGGAGCGGTCCGCGGTTCACACGTGTTCCGAACCGTGGCCTCTGATCCATTACAGCCCTACTCATGAGAATTCGAGAAAACACTCTCTTGAGCATTCTAGCAGGGCCAAAGTAGGGGCCACCCACCACCTGGGAGTTCTGAGTCCCCTACCACAAACTAGGACTTCTCAAGAAAAGCCCACCTAGGACGCCAGCAGACCACCAACCTGACTCTCTAAGACTCCAGCAGAGAGCAAAGGCAGGACAAATAGTGTCAAACTTGGCAAACCCGCCACCACGGCCACCCACCTTGGTGCAGTGGTAGGGCAGTCGTCTATTGATCAGAAGATAGTGGGTTCGATTTCTTGCCCGCCCATGTGTCGAAGTGTCCTTGGGCAAGACACTGAACCCCGAATTGTCTCTGGTGGGAGGTTGGCGCCAGTGTTCGGCAGCGGCGCCACCACCAGTGTATGAATGTGTGTGTGAATGGGTGAATGGGTCTGTGACTGTGAAGTGCTTTGGGCCTTCGAAGGAGGGTAGAAAGCGCTATACAAGTATACGTCATTTACCATTTAAGGTCCAACACAAGGCGCCACCCACACAAGCATCCCACAGCCCCAAACCTGGCACCAGCCACTGCCCAGCTGTCGTAAGTACCGGCCAACCCCAGACACACACCATGATCCCCAAGAAACCCCAACATAGTACTTCAGGCAGATCACAACCCGGCCTGTGGAGAGTCCAGCAGAGATAAAAAGTGTGGATCTTGGTGAACAGCAGTGTTTCAGTCTGCAGCAGAGAGGTTGAGACGCTGAAAGTATCTGCCATCAAGTATAGCAGAAGAAACAGTCTGACATGTTTTATTGACCACTTCAATGACAAGACCTGATGTACATCTGGAGTGTTTTTATTTGAATATATTTGCAGTGAGATAAAAACTTCTCACAAGATCCCAAACTTCACATATGAAGATCTCAACCAGCAGAACTTAAGTGCTCTTTGGCAGCACATAATGATGATGAGAATCTACCCATAAAAAAGGCTTAAATGAGGATAAAATTCAATATGGCTGACAAGACTGTAATAAAAGAACTGCCGTTACTCCATTAAAGAGCCTGCTTGGGTTTTTTATAAACTAACTACCATAGATGGCATGAATTCTGAAGCACGTAAACAGAATATTCTACATCTAAATTTAGTACATGATGAGCTCCGTGGGCTGTGGAGCAGCGGACACTGTACGAGATTTAAAGATTCGAGCCCTGCTTGGTTTTTTGGAGCATCTCAGGGCAGACACTGAAGAAACCATTCTTTCTGTGTGAGTAATGTCACCGCGGTTTGTGTCTCCAGTGGTTCTTCTGGTTTTTGTGTGAATGTTTAGTCAGCATTTCACACTATATGGATTCTCCTGCTCCTTTCCATCAAAACTCAAACATCATAATAATAATAACAATACTTTTAACACATACAAAAAAAATTGGATAAGCAACAACTTGTAAAAATCTACCATTATGAGAAAAAACTTAGAAACTACACATTTAGTTATTTTTGCATTGAAGTTTTGTTCAGGAAAGTTCTGAGGAGAAACTTAGTCCGACACCACTCTCCAATGTTTCTTTCTAATTGAACATAACAAAGACAACCCACTCTACATACTGAAGACCCAGTATATGCTACATAACCGGTAACCATAAATGGTCAATCACAGATTTAAGCCACACCTCTGCCGATCAGTCTGGCTCCAATAGCCACACCCCCTTTTTGGTATTTGTCAAATGTGGGATGAGAATGTAATCAGCCTCCAACCGCCCTGTTTGGTTATCCTTTAAGGCTAATTTAGAGTTTAGCTTCTATTTTAGCATCAGGATTACGTTAGGCTACCTTGGAGTTTAGCTAGTATTTTAGCAACAGGCTAAAATTTTGGCCTAATTTAGTTTACTGAGGAATTGTGGGCTATTTTGGAGTTTAGCTAGTATTTAAGCAATGTACAAGCTTTTTTGGATAATTTGGCATTTCCTGAGGTTTTTTATGCTAATTTTGAGTTTAGCTCATATTTAAACAACACACTTATTATTTCTGCAAAACTGGCATGTATTGGGTATTTTTAAGCAATTTTACCACAAAGTTTTCAGAAATTGAGGTCAACTTCAGCGCTCTTTCATAGTTCCTTAACAAGCCAGATTTGAATGACCTTCACGTCCCGCTTTCTTCAATCATCAGAACACATAAATAACCATCATTAAAATGTTCAAATCCAGAGCACTGGATAGTCTGACTCTGAACAGTCTTTTAGTGGTCATGGTCACTCACACCAGACATGGTTTGCGTGGTGGAAACGTCAAGTTAGTGTACAGACATGATGTTTTTGTTGTCATCGAGACAATAATAAAAAGATCCCCTCGTCTTATTGTCATTTTTCCCCCTCTCGGGTTAATGTTCAAACTGTCCCACAAGCAGACAGAGGTAAGGTTTAGAACGGCCGACAGGTGCAGCTCTGCTGCAGGAGTGAAGCTCACCGCATCGGAAGAGACTCTGAATGATCTGGTGAACCCAGACACAACCATGTGCTTCTGTAGAGCTCAAGATACTCGCTCAACATCATCCATGTTTTCCATGATGTGGCAACCAACGAATTCCAGACACGTTGGCGGTTACTCCGCGGCCGCGGCGTCGAGGCATTGATCAGTAAACTGGACGCGTGTCTAAGGAGTAGGGCTGCCACGATTAGTCGACTAATCGATGACTAATCGACTATTAAAATAATCGACAACGTTAGTCGATTAGTCTTTACTTTATATTGTATGAAGTCAGATTGTAGTAAAGTTGAAAGTTATAATAGCATTCTGCTAGCTTTTTGGAATATTTTGGCATTTATTAAGGTTTTTTAGGCTATTTTAGAGTTTAGCTAATATTTCAGCAGCATGCTAGCTATTTCGGCTAACTTTAGCTTTTTTACGTTTTTTAGGCAACTTTTGAGTTTTACTTATATTTCAGCTATATGGCTAGCTGTTTTGGCTAATATAGGATTTTTCCATTTTTTTAAGGCTAATTTGGAGTTTAGCTAATATTTCGCAGCTCGGCAAAGCTTATTTCGCGCTCTTTATAGCTCGTTTTCGTTTCATTTATGCAGCTGCTTTTAGCGTTTACTGTATAGTTTCTAGTTTGGTATGCTAGCTTTTGGTATATAGGATTTTTCCATTTTTTTAAGGCTAATTTGGAGTTTAGCTAATATCTTCAGCAGCATGGCAAGCTATTTGGCTAGATTTAGCTTTTTTACGTTTTTTTAGCAACTTTGCTATGCAGTTAACTTATATTTCAGCTATATGCTAGCTGTTTTGGCAATATTAGGATTTTTCCTTTTTTAGGCGGTTTAGCTAATTTAGGAGTTTACGGCTATAAGCATGCAAGCTATTTCGGCTAACTTTAGCTTTTTTACGTTTTTTAGGCAACTTTTGAGTTTAACTTATATTTCAGCTATATGCTAGCTGTTTTGGCTAATATAGGATTTTTCCATTTTTTTAAGGCTAATTTGGAGTTTAGCTAATATTTCAGCAGCATGCAAGCTATTTCGGCTAACTTTAGCTTTTTTACGTTTTTTAGGCAACTTTTGAGTTTAACTTATATTTCAGCTATATGCTAGCTGTTTTGGCTAATATAGGATTTTTCCATTTTTTTAAGGCTATTTTGGAGTTTAGCTAATATTTCAGCAGCATGCTAGCTATTTCAGCTAACTTTAGCTTTTTTAAGTTTTTTAGGCAATTTTTGAGTTTAGCTTATATTTCAGCTATATGCTAGCTGTTTTGGCTAATATAGGATTTTTCCGTTTTTTTAAGGCTAATGTGGAATTTAGCTAATATTTCAGCAGCATGCTAGCTATTTAGGCTAACTTTGGCTCTTTTTATTTTTTGGCTAATTTGGCATTTAACTAATATTTTAGCTGGTTATCAACTTCAGCATTTTTACATCCACTTTGGCCATGAACAGATTAGTCGACTAATCGGAAAAAATAATCGGTGATTAGTCGACTATTAAAATAATCGTTTGTGGCAGCACTACTAAGGAGAGGCGGCAGACGCGGATCGCGTCCAGTGTGATGTAGCATCAGGGAGTAGTGAGGGAATTTGGACATGGGTTAAGTATTAAAACGGGGCTACCTGCTGAGCTCTACAAGCACGGAGCCGAGGCGCTGACGTGGAAATGTAAGGATTAACTTCTGATTTCAAACTTAGTATTTAACTTTGGAACAGAAACCTGTGAGTAAGAACAAAAACACAAATGTATGAAATATATCTCATGAAGATTTGTTCTGATGAATGCAGTTAAGTATGAAGTTTTCCTGCTGTTAGTGTTCGTAGAAACTGCACCTTTACGGCTCTAATAGCTGACAGCCACAGGATCCAGACTCATTTGTTCACCAGAACCTGCTGGTCGATGTGAAAATGTCTTCACAGCTAATGGCTTGCCATCAGTGCATCAGTAAAACAGCTGTCAGCAGCCCCAGAACAACCGAACACCCCCGACAATAAAGTAAACTCTCCAGATGACATCATTCGATTCAACGTGGAGACAGTACCTTGATGTTGGAGAACCACAGGTCGTTCTCGTGCAGCGTCGCCACGTAGATGCAGCACAGCAGACCCAGTCCAACGGAAACCGACAAACCAACGGACGTCCAGATTATAGAACCCCACGACCAATCACCTGCAGGAACACACAAAAAAAAGACACAACTGAGAGACTGTAGATGTGTAGTCCTGGAGAAACTCTGGTTTTGTTGCTGTCCTTCAACGTCAAATAGATGTAGGGTGGAAGACATCTTTCTATGAAGACATTTTGATAGATTTACACATGAAGTATGAGTTTGTGTGTCTTCAGAAAGTGATACCTCCTTCTCTTCTGCACCTGTGCATTAATGTGGCCTCGTCATCCGTCTGTTTAAATTCTTGACGCACAAGTACCGCTGGTTTTCTCGTGTTGCTTAGAGGTTTAGTTTAATAACTTTCTGATGTGGTTTCTCACATCCTTGTTGCTGAATTCTCAACACATTTTAAACTTTTTTTGTCTGTTGACTTCTGTAAATGGGGCTTTAAAAGTGCTGCCTGGAGTCAGTCTCCAACTGGCCTGTTTGGTTAACCTTTAAAAAAAATGTTATTTAACTTGGATACTAATTAAGGAAAAGGAAAATAGTTCCAGCTATTATTTTTATCCATTATTCCTGTAACAGTAATGCCTAATAAAACATAAAAACAAAGATCAAAAGTTGAAATTTGACTGTATCATCATCCTATAACAATAAAACCCATAAATGAAATGTTCCTTTAGTGTGCCATTTTATTTTAGTTTTACTAAAATACTTTGTTTTGTTTTACTACTTTCCCTTTTTTTAACGTTATCGTTTTAGAAAGTTGGAAGCTCGAGCATCGTTACTATTTCTAAAGCAGAAACTCAACTCATCACCTGATATAAATTCATAAAATGTATGTTTTTAATGAGGAAAAATCATAGATTTGAAAAAAAGATGAACAAGAATTCCAGAAAATGTTGCTTATCATTAAAAAAAAATCAATATTGTTCAACCCACTCTTAATCATATGCTTTTTTTTTTTACCAAAAATATTCACTCAGATGATAAAAAATGTTTTTTAACATGTTCTTGTGGTATTTTTCTAAAGATAGAAGACACAATTTAAGACAATTAAGCTTAAACTTAAATCTCTTTCAGTATTTCTTAATTCAAACTGTGAATCAGGACCAGACGTTTGAAAAAGATGATGTAGAACATATACTGGACAGACCGTCTGCAGACAAATAGATCCATGTACGTCTTTGTTTCCTGGATCTAAACTCCACCTGAGTACCTCTAACATTGGTCACCGGTTGTGTTAGGTTGGGGGCTGTAAGCTAGTGGGACAGCATGTAAACAGAGAGCTCTCAGTAACTGAGGGGGGGAAAGGGGGTGCTCCCACAACTCAGACATAGGTTGATTACTAATGAACTCCTGCTGCTCTGCAGGAACTATATCCTAGAAAACAACCCTACGGGAACGCTTAGAAAATCGATCACAAGATGATTGGAGGCGGGACTTCAACATAATGTTGGAGCCTAAGAATTTTGACTCATGGTTTCAGATAGGGCTGCCACGATTAGTTGACTAATCGACGACTAATCGACTATTAAAATAATCGACAACTAATTTAATAGTCGATTAGTCGTTACTTTATATTGTATGAAGTCAGATTGTAGTAAAGTTGAAAGTTATAATAGCATTCTGCTAGCTTTTTGGAATATTTTGGCATTTATTAAGGTTTTTTAGGCTATTTTGGAGTTTAGCTAATATTTCAGCAGCATGCTAGCTATTTCGGCTAACTTTAGCTTTTTTACGTTTTTTAGGCAACTTTTGAGTTTAGCTTATATTTCAGCTATATGCTAGCTGTTTTGGCTAATATAGCATTTTTCCATTTTTTTAAGGCTAATTTGGAGTTTAGCTAATATTTCAGCAGCATGCTAGCTATTTTGGTTAACTTTAGCTTTTTTACGTTTTTTAGGCAACTTTTGAGTTTAACTTATATTTCAGCTATATGCTAGCTGTTTTGGCTAATATAGCATTTTTCCATTTTTTTAAGGCTAATTTGGAGTTTAGCTAATATTTCAGCAGCATGCTAGCTATTTTGGTTAACTTAAGCTTTTTTAGGCAATTTTTGAGTTTAGCTTATATTTCAGCTATATGCTAGCTGTTTTGGCTAATATAGGATTTTTCCATTTTTTTAAGGCTAATTTGGAGTTTAGCTAATATTTCAGCAGCATGCTAGCTATTTTGGTTAACTTAAGCTTTTTTAGGCAACTTTTGAGTTTAACTTATATTTCAGCTATATGCTAGCTGTTTTGGCTAATATAGTATTTTTCCATTTTTTTAAGGCTAATTTGGAGTTTAGCTAATATTTCAGCAGCATGCTAGCTATTTTGGTTAACTTAAGCTTTTTTAAGTTTTTTTAGGCAATTTTTGAGTTCAGCTTATATTTCAGCTATATGCTAGCTGTTTTGGCTAATATAGGATTTTTCCTTTTTTTTAAGGCTAATGTGGAACTTAGCTAATATTTCAGCAGCATGCTAGCTATTTCGGCTAACTTTAGCTTTTTTACGTTTTTTAGGCAACTTTTGAGTTTAACTTATATTTCAGCTATATGCTAGCTGTTTTGGCTAATATAGTATTTTTCCATTTTTTTAAGGCTAATTTGGAGTTTAGCTAGTATTTCAGCAGCATGCTAGCTATTTTGGTTAACTTAAGCTTTTTTAAGTTTTTTTAGGCAATTTTTGAGTTTAGCTTATATTTCAGCTATATGCTAGCTGTTTTGGCTAATATAGGATTTTTCCATTTTTTTAAGGCTAATGTGGAATTTAGCTAATATTTCAGCAGCATGCTAGCTATTTCGGTTAGCTTAAGCTTTTTTAAGTTTTTTTAGGCAATTTTTGAGTTTAGCTTATATTTCAGCTATATGCTAGCTGTTTTGGCTAATATAGTATTTTTTCCATTTTTTAAGGCTAATTTGGAGTTTAGCTAATATTTCAGTAGCATGCTAGCTATTTTGGTTAACTTAAGCTTTTTTAAGTTTTTTTAGGCAATTTTTGAGTTTAGCTTATATTTCAGCTATATGCTAGCTGTTTTGGCTAATATAGGATTTTTCCTTTTTTTTAAGGCTAATGTGGAATTTAGCTAATGTTTCAGCAGCATGCTAGCTATTTAGGCTAACTTTGGCTCTTTTTATTTTTTGGTAAATTTGGCATTTAACTAATATTTTAGCTGGTTATCAACTTCAGCATCTTTACATCCACTTTGCCCATGAACAGATTAGTCGACTAATCGGAAAAAATAATCGGTGATTAGTCGACTATTAAAATAATCGTTTGTGGCAGCCCTAGTTTCAGAGGAGTTTGTACTGATTTGGAGTCGAGGGGCGTGGCCTAACACCTGTGCATCATAGAGACTCAACTGACTGCTGTTATTGATCTGCACGAGCTCGTGCATTGGCGGGAGGTGGGTGGGGGGTGTTCCACTCACCCTGCAGGCTGCTGTCCCGGTGGTGGGTGCAACAGTTGGAGCGCTGCTGCGGCTGCACTTCAGCAGCAGCGGGCTCCTTCCCCTTGCTGGCCCTCCTCTGTCGCAGGGTGGTCATGTTGGTGGGGGCTGCTGTCTGTCTGTCTGTCCGTCCGTCTGACACGGATCCGTGCGCACGCGCCGCCCTGCACGCGGCCGTTTGTTTTCCCTCCGTCTGCAACCTTTGCTTCCGTCGCCGATAGCTAGGATGCACGCGCTGGGAAGCACGCGCCCGCTCACGTTGCTGTTGGATTCTAGAAATGTCAGCGCAGATTGATGAACCCAGACGAATGGAAATCTGCCATTTTAGATTCAAATGATAAAGGACCTAACGGTGAGAGATCCGGTTTTGTGAGGCATCCTCAACATGTGTTGTTGTGTGACACGGACAAACGGATACAGATTTTTTTGACAGAATGTGCGTTTTACGTGCAGAAAAAAACCGCCGTTATTCATTCGCGCTGGAGTTTGTCTCTTAGCAACGAAAACGACGGTGCGTTCACGAACCTCCGGGCGGGCTGGACGCTCCGACAGTTCTCCTCCTCCTCCTCCTCCTCCACCTCCTCTCTGTCTCCTAACTCCTTAATCTACCTCTTTCTCTATCTTCTCCTCCACCTTTCTCTCCGTCTGCTCCCGGTTGTCTCTCCGCTTCTGCGGCACTCACGCGCCAAACCGGAAACCACCGGAAGGAGACCTTCAGAATAAAAGCAGGAGGGCAGCGAGTCACTTCAATAAAAAAAAAAAAAAACACCAATATTCTTTTTTTTTTTTAAGAAAAAAAATGATAAAAATAAAGATATGAAATGAAGGGCCAGCAAGAATTCTAACTTTAATATTAAAATTCTGACTTGAATTTTATAACTTTGAATCATTTATTTTTTTTTAATCCTGACTTGAATTTCATAATTCTAACTTTATAACTTTTTTCTTAGAATTCTAACTCTAATCTCAGATTTAAGTCTTTAATCTCAGAATTCTGATTTGAATTTCATAACCCTGCTTTGTATTCTTGGAATTGAAATTTTTAATTTCAGAATTTTAGTTTTGTTCTCATAATTCTGACCCTAATCTCAGTATGTTGTCATTTCCCCATCAGAATTCTGACTTTTCACAAAGTTTTGACTTTATTCTCAGAAATATCACATCTTTCTGCAAGCTCAGCATTTTTTTTCTCAGAATGTTGTATTTACAATTAGAATTCTGAATTTTTTCTCCCTCTAGTCTCCAACACTAGAGATAATATTAGAAAAAGTCACATTTTCAGTTGGATTAATCGCATTTGTGTTTGATTCATATTAATAGAATGAATGGATGTCAACTTTTATGTTTATTTATAAATCTGTCTGTGGGTTTTAATATATGCAGTGATTTAAAGGCAATGACAGAGAGTTGTCTATTAGGGAGAAACTCTAAAATTAATTGCGGCACATATAAATAAAACTTTCTTTTTGAAAAAGTGTTATTCATTGAAAAAAAGGGGAAACTTTGAGAGTTTCTGCTTCATACTTTGGAAAACTGTCCCCGCTTACATTAATATATTCATATTTTCTGTTATTCTTTTTAAAAAGAAATCAAATCAAGTTCTGAGATGTAAAACTTTATCTCCTAAGAGCTTCAGTGTGGAAGTATTTTGTTTTTACCTTTTCATTCCTCTTTAGATCCAGAGTGAAAGACCGGTGAGGTCAGATGTGGAGCTTTGCTACCTGTATCTGGAAATGGACATCATCTCGAGTCTTTTCCAGTCCTCTCAAGTCTTCAGGTGTCAATCAGAGGGAAATCACAGGAAGTCGAATGATTCCAGGCTGCAAATGCTCCTAAAAACTCATATTTGAGCTAAAACGTTTGTTTGTTTTGTGTGGACGACAGTAAAATTCAGAACAATATGCAGATTTTGGTGAATCTCTTTTCATTCATGAGCAGCTGTGATTTATATTTGTGACTAAAAATGAGCAGAAGTGGGAAACTCATGAGCTGTCAAGTTAAATCGTCGTAATTAAAAATTTTTTTATTAAAATAATCTTTAAAAGAAAAAAAAAATCAGTCAAAAATGTTTAATCTGTGAAGCAAAAAATGCAAAACAAAGTGAGAATTGTTTTTAAAGAAAGGACATCTTGAAGAACATGAACTCAGATCAACATTAAATGAATTCTGTGATTTTATGGATCCGTTTAAAAATCTTCAGATAACATCTCAGACTTGCTATGCAACAATCTGGCTCCTCTTCATCTTTAATTGACCAACAACCCCTGAAAAGGTTTCTCCTTTAGCTCAGTCTCCCCTCTAATGATGTGAAGACACACCTGTTTTTCATTGGAGATGACATCATCATTATTGGACTTTCCTTCTGCGGCTCCTCCAGACATCAGGAAAAAAAAAAAAAAAGAGGATCCGTCTTTGAAGAACCGACATGAATGTGTTTCTGAAAATCAAGATCAAAATTCAGGTGGAAAAAAAAAATCAGAAGTTAGAAAGTCTTCTGGTTGATGCTGGCATGATTTGACCGTTGACCCCTGGGAGCTGTGAAGATGAAAGAGCTTCAGATGATTCAGAAACTCTGAGAATGAAGGAAGATTAAAAGTTTTGGATTCAGGAAAACTCTAGAACAATCATATGTTATTTTTGTTATTAAAAATAATTAACTATCATTATTACTATTTTGTGTACATCCCGTTATGTTAAAACAAAGCAAAAGTGCTATAGAAATAAAGATTAATTCAACCCTGGAGAAGTCATTTGGTAATTTTTTTAACCCTTCTAGTAATTTTTATCGATTATTTTTATGGTACTGTTAATTGCTGCTATTCAAAATGAAATTTAAAAAAGTCAAAATGAATTTAAAAACCTAAATAAAAATAGTTAAAATGTTAATTATTATGGTTGAATATGTACCAAACATTTTGTGCATTAGACACGCGTGTCTAAAAAAAAATACATTTTTTTTTAGATTTTTTAAATCTGAAAAATATCTAAAAATGATATTTAGTTTTTACTTTGTATTACGTCCTGCTGCTGCACCTTTCTCCATCCCGTCAGTCAGTCTGCTCACCTGGCAGGTGTGGCCGATGTTGCTCGATTGGCCCCAGCAGAGCTGGCAGGGAGCAGCTGGGATTGAGAATCAGGTTTTGTCCTTCTTCCCCTCAGCAGTCTTACACTGCTGGGTTTTGTTATTTTAGTTTGGGGTTGGACCTTGGTACTCTTGATTTGTTTGTTTCTTTAAGCAGTTTTGGTCAGCCGGCGGCCGATAACAGGGAGCTGCAGACTCGGCCGGTCGACATGCTGAGTCAGCTGTCTTCCTGACTTATTTTATGTTTAACCGTAGAGCCACTCCTTTGGTTTCTCTCTTTTTTTAATTTTACTAGCACTCTAATCTTTTCATTTTGTTCTTTCATTTCAGGATACAGGATTTCCTTTATTTAATAAACTGTTCTTTTTATTCTTTGTTTCTTTTAGTTTTATTACAGATTTATTTAAACTTTACTTGTTTCAAGTTATTTTGGAACTTTTACTCTTTATTAAAAGCAAAAAGAAAATGAAGCTGATTTAATATCACATTCAAATTATGTTCTATATTTGGAAATCATGTTGTGCTGATCTCTGCATTTGATCCAGTTTTGTATTAAGAAAAAGAATTCATATTTTAAGGTGACATATATCTGGTTGTTGTCATTTTTGCTAATTATTAACTGTAGTTCCACAAGGCTCTGTTCTTTGGCCCCTCCTGTTTTTGTGTGCCATCATTGTGTTCTCATGAAGGTCTGACCGGACCAACATTAATGCTAAAGTTAGATGAAACATGAAGTGAACTCTGGTGTGGTTCAGTAACAGTGTGAAAGCAGACGGACTAACCAGTGAAGGAAGTGGACATCTGAAGTGGTTTGGGTTGTTCTCAGTGGTTAACCAGATCGTTCTGATGGAGAAGGAAGTGGGAGGAGCATCCCAGCGTTAGCAGAGAGGACGAGGAACTCGAGAAAACCACAGATGTCCTCAGGGGAGTTTCCTCAGGAGTGGGAGTGTGAAGCAGGAATCCTCATTCCTGCCGACAGCGTGACAAATAAATGATCCTTCGACGTTCTTCTGAGATCAGAGACGGCGCTTTTTAACACCTCAAACATCCGTAAGACAGGAAGCAGGTCGAGTGGAAGCAAGCTAAAGTTATTCAGGTGGAAAGAGCTTAACAAGAGACCCCAAGATCATCAAAGAGGTTCAGGAAATAAATTGGCTCCACTCTTATTGACAGAAAGGATTATCAGCGGGAAAAAAAACGTTTTTTTAAATCTGGATGCTGCGCCTTCTCTTTTTCTCTCTTTTTGGACAGGGATGGAGGGTGCCCCGTTAAAGATAACCTTCATCTCCCTCCCTCTGTGCCCAATTGGGCTCCCTCTAACCAGCGTGTCGTCCTCCTAACACACTTCTGACACAAAACAAGGCTCGCGGAGCGAGAAAATGGGATTCAGCCACTGAGGTGGAAGCAGACTGCTGATGAGACGCACAGTTCAGCCCAGCTCGCCTCATTTCTTTCACCTTCATCTCCACTTTCGTGAAGAGTCCTCAACCGCTTTGGGTGGAAAACTTGATCCTTTAACGAAGCAGAGCAGGGAGAGGTTTCTGTCTTTCATACAAAAGTCTTATTGATTTCCTGTTTTTTTCCCTCTCAAAAGAGAGCTTTGAAATGCTCCACAAACACATTTGAATTTTCTCTGCAGCGTTATTAATGCGCTACCTCGCAGAGTCTTAATGGAAAACGTCAATCAAGACTCGTCACTAGGGAAAAAAATAAACAAACTGTCCTCAGAAATACGAGACGATGCTGACCTTTACGGTTCAAATATTGACTTTATCGATGCAATTAGATTGAAGAAAAAATCTGTCATGAACCAAAAAGATCATAGAAAAAATCTAAACATTTTCACCTTTTAGTTGTTTTTGAAAAATGAAACAGGTAAAAGGTTGTTCTGACTGCTATCAATTGTGGTGTTCCACAGGGCTTTGTTCTCACACCTATAAAGTTTGAATATAACTGAAAAAAAGGTAAATACAAAAACACTATAGTATCTTCACAAATATGAGACCATACTGACCTTTGGGATCAAATATTTATGTAACCGTTGCAATTTAGGCAGCATATTCTTACCAAAGGAAAAGCCGTCCTGTGAGTTTAAACTTTAAATATTATTGAAAAAGGTCAAAACAGAAACACTATACTAGATTTAAGATCTCCAAAATGTTTGTCAGAATATAAAAGCTAATGAATTACCTTCTCCTTTATTTGAACAGACTGAAATCCTGAAGAGATCCTCTTTTGGAAGCTGTTTTTAAAAACATGTTTAGATTTCCCTCTAACAGGATAAGAACTTAAAGTCATTCAAAGGGTTTTAAGTCTGTTAAAAATGCATAAACCAAGAAATGGATTCATTTCTGTATGAAATGAATTAAAAATTCAATTTAAGTTATGAAGTTTTTAATTTAGTTTGACATGTTTGAACATGAATGAGGTCTCCTGAAACAAAACTGTATTAAAAATAAACTTTATCTTTTGTTCTTTGCTTTTGAACATTAAAACCAGCTGATCAGACAAACATTTACATTTCTTCAAGCTAAACCAAACCCTAAATTAACATTTTTTTTTTGTTTGTTGACATCAATAAATGGGACTTTAAAAGTGCTGTCTGTTGGTCATACCCACACTAATTGAAATAAAACTGTTTAATTCTTCAAATATAGTCAAAAACCTTCTGTGTGCTGCCCCCAACAGGTTGACATAGGTATTATAGTTGAATTTTGTGATTGGTCAAACCATGTAAGTATCTGACGTCATGATCTGCAGCTCCAGTAATGATAACAGTCCCACCCCCAAGTCCCGCCCCTCTGACTGGATTTTCAAATATCAGCTGTGGGCGGAGTCAGCCTCCAACTTCCTGGTTTGGTGACCCTTTAAAATCAAGTCTTTAATACACAAACCTGATTTCATTTCTAAAACAAATCAAATACAAGTTGAATGATTTATTTAAACCTTTTTATTTCCAAAAAATACACAGTGGAAGCTGCAGCTTTTGAAGTTCCAAATATAAATCAGCACAAAGCCGGTGTCCCGTCACATTCTGACACAGCGGCGCGTTTCATCTGCTTTACAAAAACGAGCATAAAAATACACCAACCTGCCTCACCACCTCCACCTCCTTTGGTATCAATGCACACTGATGGTTTGGATGCCTGGAGCTTAAAAAAACAAAAGACAACAACTCCTCCCTTAAATACACAACTAAAATTCAGTTTAAAACTGGATTTTTTTTTCATTTTTTTCAACAAATTCTTTAAAAATATATGGTTTCTTTTGAAGAAAAGTCAGTTTTAGGATTCTATATCATATAAACGACATATAAAGTGTTCAAGCAAAAGACACCTAAAGGGCCAACTTGGTTTGTTGTATAGATTCCTCCACATTTAAAAAAAAAAAAGAAACAATGGGGGTTCACTGGCATGACAACAATCCAATTCAAAACCACTTTCAAGAAGCTTGAATTGGTCAAAAGTAGGCGGACACTTGCAAATGAATCTTTACATTTAAAAAAGGCACCAAAAAAAATTATTCTAGGAGTAAAGGAAACTTTTATAAATATGGCACATTATGATGTTTAAATCTAATGGCTGAGAACTGTAAAGAAAGAGCGGCTGAATGCAGGAAATACCAAAAAGATTTCAATTGAAAACATATGGGATGAACTTTAGATTGTACATTTGGAGAAAAAGAACAGTTTTTATCTTGAAGAACAAATTGTAAACTTGGAAGAAATATTGAAAAAATAAGCTAAATTTGAATTCTAAAAAACAACAAAAGAAACCAATAAATCGAAAATTGTTACCAAATAAAAAACAAAAAGTTCATTATTAATAGTTGCTGTTTTATATTTTTAGTTTGTTTTTCTGGTTTCTGTCCTCCTTTGTTTTCAGATCTCCATTTACACTTTCATTGCAGACCTTTTTGTTTATCTATATTTCACGTGGGGGGGGGGACTTTGAGCCCATTGGCTACAGAGATTGGACTGACATCTGGTGACGGATGATGTTGGCGCTCCAGAACAGAACAGCCTCTGCTGAGGAACCAAAAGTTGGTAGAAATTTAGCATAATCCGATTAGCATGATTCTTCTTATTCTATTTCTGTTTAGTTTACATTGTGCTCTGTGAGTTTTCAATTTTTTTATCCTGATTTGACGCATCACTTGTTTTGACCACAGTAAAAAAAAACATCCGGTTCTGTTTTTTAAAAAATCTTAAGAATGTATTTTAGAGATTCAATTATGAATTCTCACACAAACCAAAAAATGATTTGCTTTACCTTGCATTTTTACAAAAATAAAATTGCATCAGTGTTAACTTTTCAGTTCAGGATGAGAGTTTTGGGTTATGAGGCCGTTAGCTTACTTTAGCTAAAATGTCATCTTCCTCCAGATTAACCCGTTTAACTCACACATGAGGAAAATCATCCGACAACCTGTGGACTAAAATAAATCGACTAGTATTTTCTTTTCGTTTCTGTTAATAATATAAAGGATATTTGATTCTTGCGGGTACATTTGTTCCTCCTTTTGGTCATTTTTATCAGCAACCCCTCCCCCACTGTATTTTGAGAGGGGGAGGGGTAATGAAACGGATCGTTTTCTACAGATTTTTTACAGATTTCCCGATGAATCGATGTAATTTCGGCCGAATCGCTATAAGCGCTAAACGGTGTGGGGGATGTACGAAAATAGTAAAACTGACTCTTTTGTATGGGGTAAAGTAGCGGTCAAAAAGAAACTTTTTCATAAAGACAGTCGTATTCATAAATACAAAGTTGTGCGCTATTTATTTAAAAAGTGGACATTCATGATGCTGTTTAACTTTAAATAGAACAATGATCCAATATTTGGTTTTAGCAGGTCATTTTTCCCTCCTTTTTGTCAGTTTTATCAGCAAGCCCCTCCCCCACTGTATTTTGAGAGGGGGAGGCGTCATGAAACAGATCATTTTTTACAGTAAAAAGTCTGTTTTCTGCTGATCCATCTTCCTTTTAAAGGTGTTTTTGAACAACAGTTGATCTGTTTAGAAGCAGATTTTCTCCAGCAAATGTCATCGTTTCTCCTCAAACAGCTGTTTCGTAATACAGATTTTCATGACGAATCAATGTCATTTCAGAGTAGTTGTTACTTTACATCTTATGGAGTCAGATTGTAGTACTTTATTCATAATTTGAGGCAGTGAGACCAAAACGTTATCTTTAGTGAAACTTACTAGTTTCAGATGCCGACCTCATAAGACAGATGAGGAATATACTTTCCATTAAACTCGTTTTGACAGATGATCTTTGACCCTATCTACCCTTTATATATAAAATTGATATTAAATTGTTATGTCATCTTGAGGGGCGGGGCATCTGTCAAGACGAGTTTGATGGAAAGTATATTCCTCATCTCTCTCATTTGAATTAATCTTGTTTTTAAAACCACAAACTAATGAAGGACAGAAGCTTCATTAAAAGTTGAATAAACTGTCATCCTAATGGCCTTTATTTCTAGTTATCTTAAAGCTAATGATAGTTTAAGATGTGTGTTTTACATCCACTTCACGCATGACCCGATTAGTCAACTAATAGGTAAAAAATAATCAGTGATTAGTCGACTATTAAAATAATCATTTGTGGTACCTCTTTGGTGCACAAATGTTTATTTTGTCAAAAAAAGATGTGAACAAGAGATTGATGAAAGAAAATAAAAACGCCAGAGCAGGCGGCGGCGGCGGGATTTCCGTCTCTCTGCTGTTCTGCGGTTTGCCTTCTGGCGCCGGTGTCGTGTCAACGTACATTTCCCCCGTCAGAATTTGTTTCCTCGGTCTCGTTGGTTTGTTTGGTAACACTCATATTGTGTCCCAGAAAGCACAAAAAGAAGATGGATGATTATTTAATTCTGAGGCTTTTTGGAGTTAAATGTATTTGCATTTTTCCCTACATGATCTACGTAAAACCACAACAGCTTCTTAAGTTAAAAAAAATAAAGAAACGTTTGTTTGACTAATTTAGGATAAACGTGTCATGACACCACACCGGAACTCAATGTGACGTATATTTGACAGTTTGTTGAAAGGTAAAAAATTTATTTTCAAAACAAAGAAAAGTCGTTTTCCAAAGAGACGTTTAATGTAAAATTAAATGTCGGATTCATATTTTTTCTGGAAGTTCTGCACAAAATATTATTTGTGCACAGATTTTAATTCATAAATTAGCATTTATGAATACGACTTTTTCTCTACGAATCCGTTTTTGCTTTTGACAGCTATCTTACCCCATACTTTTGGAAACTAAAAGTTTTAAAACCGCAAAAATTTCCCCCAAAAACATCACATTTGCTGATCTCTATTCACCGACTTGTTCAGTAGAGGGCGCCGTTTGTCCATGGCGAGCGTTTCGCTCCATTATTCCACATTTTAGGGGGGATTTCTAATATTTCCTGCCGCCCGTTCTCCCAGCAGATGAAACGTTTGTGGATTGAGGTTTCCACAGTAATCTGTGCAGATTTTCATCTGGTTTTTAACGGCTGCTTTCGCTCGATTGGTGAGACGACTCTGAGACCCCGCCCCTCAAAGAAATGCCCTCTTAAGCCTCGCCTCCATCTCTGCGTCTTCAGTCAGTCGTGTTCATCGGGGACAATCATCCATTCAAGTTCGACACCAGAGATTAGATTACAAACATTCCTATTCACGACATAAAAAACAGACTGAATATATATATATATAAAAAAGCTTCAGATGAGCACCACACCACAGGTGACATTCTCTACACTTTGTCTTGCTCTCCACAAACTTGGCACCGTTCGGTTTGAAAGTTTCTTCCCTTTTTTCGTCTTTTCTTGTAGAAAGTTCTTGAAAGCAGCAGGCGTGAGCAGGAACCAGCTCCTCCAGCTCGTCTCTATAGAAACTGTCAGCTGAAGTTTCAAAAACTCTAACGGAAATGCGCTGAAATAAACGGATAAATCGGAGGTGAGAGTTTGTACCAGTACCTCCTTTACTCGGTTTGAGCCTGGACCGACTTGGATTAAATACATTAAATATTACAGTAGCGATGAAGAGCTGCCTTACACCGTGTGCTGCTGAGGTATGACAGACTCCTACTTGGGTCAAAGCTCCTTCATCTGAAATGATGCAGGATTCTGGGGCTGGACTCCGGTTACCTTCTGCGTGGGTGCTGGGGGGCTCACTGAGCCCTCTGGAGGCTGGGTTGGGGCTCCGCCTGCTGCTCCTTGTTGAGGATGATGCTGATGATGGCGCCCTCGTGCTCCTTCATGTGCTCCATCAGCCGCTCCTTGCTGGTGGATTCGAAGCCGCAGATGCAGCAGCAGAACAGCAGGACGCAGTACTCCATGCCGGGGGCGGGGGGCGGCTGGCCGGCGCACGGGCAGCTTTTGGACTGTTCGGGGTCCTTCTGCTGGGGGGGCGGAGCTTCCTGCGGAGAGTCTGCGGGGAAGCCCGAGGCGCCGTCGGCAGACAGAGCGGCTGATGGGAGCGGCGAGGGAGGGTCCAGTTTGAGCTTTTCCTTTGGGGGCGGGGCCACCGCCGGACCCTCAGCCGTGGACTCCACCACAGCAGCCAATTTATGAGGAGCCCTGAGGAAGAGAGAAGGTCAGAGACCTCAAATATAAGAAAGTCCTAGAACCCTCCTCTCCAGAAGAACTTTTAAAACAGGAAGTAGCTAAAAATTCTGTTTTAAAAAAAAATTTATTCATCAATAGGAAAAACATATAATATAAACCTGAGTTGTAAACTTAAACATGATGGAAATAATAAGAAAAAATGAAAAGGGGACAGAAAGAAGAAAAACTTATTTCATCTGCCCTTTTTAACGAATATCAATCAATCACTAAAAGCATTCTGCCAGTTTGGTGTAAAATAAGAGAAGATTGGGAACGAAAGAAACAAAATGTTAAAATTACAACATCGACCAGCGTGAAATGAACACCATATCTCAGGGAAGATGTTCATTTCATTGAGGATGACACGTCTGGAAAGAGTTTCAGGCTTTTTCCACATTTTTCTTCCACTGTCCGTTCTATGGTATTTCTCCGTGTTTTCAGTCTGAGAGGAACTGGTCCAGGAACTGGACTGAGTGACCCCTCCCACTAGTGTTCCAAACAGGAAGTACCTCCCGACTCCAAGAAGCCAAAATCCCACAAACTTCTACAGAGAAATAAAGAAGTCGTTCTATTGGTGAGAATAACCATTCTTGCTCTAGTACTTTTCATTAACATCTTTCTAATCCTAATTTCATTTTTATATTTTTATTAGTTTCAATTCATAGTCACTAGACCGATCAAACTGACAATCAGATGCCTACACTAAATTCAAAACTTTTAAAGAGTCACCAAACACTAAATTAACTTTTTGTCTCTGTTGACTTCTATGACTGCCGTCTGCGGCCATATTTTTAATAATTTAGAATAAACTCTTTGATTCCTGAAATTATAGTTAAATCCGCCTGTGTGCTGCCCCTACAGGTTGAAATGAGGTACTACAGATTAATTTAGTTATTGGTCAACTGGTGGCATTCCAGAAGTTTCACGTTTCATCCTCTGCAGCTCCACTATAAAAGCCCCGCCCATCTTTGATTCTGTAACGGTCGGTCGTTATCGTGTTAGCTTTAGCGCGGCTCGTAGGCGTTTTCGGTTGTCAAAAATCTACCAGCTTGCAAAACTTTCAGGTGGACATGAAGGTTAGAGAACAGTGGTTTAGTTTAATCCAACAAATTCTGTCCTGTTGATGGATTTGGAATGAATGTTATCCCTCAGAATGGTTAGCTTAATACATTACCCTTTATTAGCTATGAAGCTAGCAGTGTTTTACTACTGTTCCTTTTCGCACCAACAAACCCTCAGATTTGCCTGGTGTTGTATAGATATGCATCACATGTCTCTGACTTGTGTCGTAACGGTCATACTGCCGCCGCCGTCGGGCCTTGCTGAGCTAGCAGCTCGAAACGAAAAAGTTCTGGACCGCGAGCGTCTGCCTCAGGAGAAGGTGGAGGAGAAAAAGCTTCAACTTTCACTGAAAGGTCAGCGGTGAAACTGGCATCTCTGGATCTATCACCATCCACACTGACGACCCCGAGACCGTTGCTTCAAGCTAACCTCACCGTCAATCACAGATTCCTGCCACACCTCCCCCGCTCAGCCCACCTGCCCTGGCCCCGCCCCTTTTTGGTATTTTTCAATCTAAACTGAAAGTGGAGTCAGCCTCCAACTGCTCTGTTGTGTTGCCTTCCTCAGGTGTTCGGGGGTGTGGCCTTCCAACAAGGTCACTCCAGATTGTTGAAAGCTGTTGCCATAGAAACGATGACTCAGACCAACGTCTGGCTATAACATGCCGGCGTCCGTATTGAGGAAAAAATGGTGAGAAATTGAAGTGAACCATTTTCTATGGATGATGTCACACTCACTTGGTCCAATTCTCATATACAGTCGATGGTTTTGACCTTTCAGATGTTTTTCTAAACACTTAAACTATCCTGAACGCCATGAAAGATCTGAGAGTTTCACGCTTGAATTCCAGCAGAGTCGCATCAGAGCAGTTTTTTTTTTCTCAGTCTCGACCTCGCGAGCGTCTCCAGAAGTTCCTCTTCACTGGAGCACAACTTGTTTTGGTTGAAAGTTAAGTGAGCTCATCGCCTGAAGGAATTTCGTTTTCCAGCCCTGCCTCTTGCACAGTTTCCTTTAAACGGTCAAATCTGATGCGATTTTGTAAAAACGATCAACTTCTACAAAAAAAGTGTTTTAGTTTCACGAACAAATGATTTCGCTGGAAAGAAGAATTTTGTTTCTAAAAAAGATTTCAGTTGACATTAACAATAGTAATGTTGTGGATCATGTTCTTGTTTTTAACATTTTTCCATTTCTCTAAACTAAGTGACAAATTTTAGGTTTAAAACTGAAGTTAAAATAGCAGCAGCAGTGGGAAAGTTCCACTTTAAGAGGTGATTTTCAACAAAACCATAGTTTGATGACCTCTGACCCCGCTCAGTTTCCGTATGAGTGACTATAAATGACTGTAGGGCTGCCACAAACGATTATTTTAATAGTCGACTAGTCACCGATTATTTTTTTCGATTAATCGACTAATCGGTTCATGGGCAAAGTGGATGTAAAGATGCTGAAGTTGATAACCAGCTAAAATATTAGTTAAATGCCAAATTAGCCAAAAAATAAAAAGAGCCAAAGTTAGCCAAGATAGCTAGCATGCTGCTGAAATATTAGCTAAATTCCACATTAGCCTTAAAAAAAGGAAAAATCCTATATTAGCCAAAACAGCTAGCATATAGCTGAAATATAAGCTAAACTCAAAAATTGCCTAAAAAAACTTAAAAAAGCTTAAGTTAACCAAAATAGCTAGCATGCTGCTGAAATATTAGCTAAACTCCAAATTAGCCTTAAAAAAATGGAAAAATACTATATTAGCTAAAACAGCTAGCATATAGCTGAAATATAAGCTAAACTCAAAAATTGCCTAAAAAAACTTAAAAAAGCTTAAGTTAACCAAAATAGCTAGCATGCTGCTGAAATATTAGCTACACTCCAAATTAGCCTTAAAAAAATGGAAAAATCCTATATTAGCCAAAACAGCTAGCATATAGCTGAAATATAAGCTAAACTCAAAAATTGCCTAAAAAAACTTAAAAAAGCTAAAGTTAGCCGAAATAGCTAGCATGCTGCTGAAATATTAGCTAAACTCCAAAATAGCCTAAAAAACCCTAATAAATGCCAAAATATTCCAAAAAGCTAGCAGAATGCTATTATAACTTTCAACTTTACTACAATCTGACTTCATACAATATAAAGTAACGACTAATCGACTATTACATTAGTTGTCGATTATTTTAATAGTCGATTAGTCATCGATTAGTCGACTAATCGTTACAGCCCTAGTGGAGACGGATCTGAGGGGTCGCCTCTCTTCTGAGTTCCCCACACATGCAGGTATTTCCCTCACCTGCAGCTTTAATGCAGACACGTTCCTCCTGACGGCAGGAGTTCACTTAAAAGAGCAACAATAAAGCCTTAAAATAAAAAAACAAAAGCGTGCTGCGCTCACTAAAGACTGTTTGTCCAGCTGACATGCTCGCAGCTGAACTTTGTTCTGGATGAGAAGCTGATGGAAGCTCACAGCGGTTTGGAGTTTTTCCTCAAAAAACATCACAGCATCAAAGGTTTTGCTGTTTTATTTTATTTCCTGTATGTCGGTTTGATGTGGAGCATCTGTCTGCGCACATATCCACACATTCTGGGAGTGAAACACTGCAATGCAGCAGCAGCAGAGACGGTGGAGGTAAAGATGAGCTGCTGCTGCTGCAGAAGCAGCAACATCAGTCACTCAAAAACTGAGATTTTAGTTTCAATAAAACCTTCATTTATAAATCAGTGTCATGAGTTTTAAAAATGATTCTGATTTGGTTTTTGTGCATCTTTTCCATTGAAAAGAGTAAACTGCAGCTGTTTTAACTTTTCTTTGGCTGAAACTTGAATCCATTTTCAACTAGAGCTGCCACAAACGATCGTTCTAACAGTCGACTAATCACAGATTGTTCGGGTCATTCACAAACTGGATGTAAAGCACATGTTAACCATCATTAGCTTTAAACTTACTAATAGCATTACCTGTGATAATGTTAGTGTGAATACTGTAAGCTGAATTTGACTGTTGAAGATGCTGAATTTATTAGCTGAAATCACTGAAGCCAATAACCAGCTAAAGTATTAGCTAAATGCCAAATTATGCAAAAAAAAAAAAAAAAATAGGTTACCTGAAACAGCTAGCATGTAGCAGAAATATTGGCTAAGCATAAAAAATCTTAATAAATGCCAAAATAGTCCAAAAAGCTAACAGAATGACATCATAACTTTCAACTTTGCTTCACTCTGATAACATATAATATAAAGTAACCACTAATAGACTATTAAATTGGTTGTTGACTATTCAGTAGCTGATTAGTCGTCCATTAGTTCATTTAAGTTAACTTTATTGGATTGATTTTTGTTCAAAACAATTTAAAGGTTTTGTTTTTTGCCTTTACCTTTTTTTAAATGTAAACTTTTATTTTTACTTTTGTTCCATTTAAAATTCTTGATTTCATAAATAAAAACCAATAATTCTGGTATATAATTGCATGAATGCATTGATCTTAGAGACGATGGAGTTCCACCTTTATCAGAGCAGAATGAATGCACCTTCAGACAGTGAAACGAGCGACAGTGGAGTCAGGCGGGACACCCACCGGCTGCTCTGGGAGATGGCCTCGTTGATGGCTCTGTTGACTTGCTCGTAGTTGTAGTTCTGGTCTCCGGCGTGTTTCCACATGTGGGACTTTAGAGACGGGGGGTGACTGCACACATATCCACACAGAGAGCACCTGCCGGAGGGAGATACAGTCAGAGGCCAGGCAGGGACACAGCTTTATCCAAAAACAGAGGTCCCGGGTTCAGGTCTGTTCAGAGGAACACCATCCCTGCTGAACCTATAGATCCACACAATCGTTGCATCAGTAAACACTGAGTTTCATGATCCAGTCCACCAGAAACCACGTCTATATTCCTGCATCAGAGTTTGAACCTGAGGCTGAATTATAAACTGTATTTTAAACCAAACAGAGGTAGATAAAATGAGAGTTGTTCTGAGGCTGTAACTGCTCTTTTCTCAGACATTGTTGTCTGGACTGATGTTTATGTCAAAACTGTCATTTTATAATGTGAGATCACTTAAATATTTATTCTTTTTCATTTTCTGCCTCCTGATTTAAATGTTAAAATATGCTGGGAGGAAACAAACGGATTAAGATCAACTCTTTAAAACATTACAGTGAATATTTAGATTTAGTGTTCAGGAAAAGTTTGGTTTGGTTTTCTTTGCCTCCTCACCTCAGAAACACACAGAACAATGGACTCATCCTGGTATGTAATCAGATTTATCTTTATAGTTTTAGGATTTAAGTTGATTCTTTCTTGACCAAATCTCCTCCTCAGCTCTAAAGGGAAAAAAGAAAAAACAATGTCGCCTCCTACTGGTGACTGGATGGAACTACAGAAGCATAAATAAACTAAAGCAATGAAAATGTATTTATTTACTTTCAGTTGTTTAGTGGATAATAAAATCTAAAGTGATCTGAAAATGAGGAACACAACAAGCTACTTTAACAGGTGAGGTGTAGAAAGAAATGTCAATAAGAGTTTCTTTAAGAGAAGCAGCTCAGTTGAACCACAAACACTACATTTCTGTGAATGCTTGGTAAGTGATGGTTTTTAAACATTTTAAGCAATTTAAATAACTTTTCAGACTCATTGATAAAGAATGAGAAATTCTTCAAATCCTTCAAAAACTTTGTGCTCTTTTGAAACTGAAGCAATCTTGCCATCAAAACATCAACTCCAGGACATTCCTGCTTCTACTTTTGCTGATCGTGTATTTTGAAATATCTAAAAGTTTAAGCAATTTATGCGATTATTCTTCAAATACTGTATGCATTTTAAAACCTATGCAACATTTGCAACAAAACATTTAGCATGTTTAGAAAATTCCTGTTTGTACAATTGGTATTCATATATTTTGCAATATTTAAAATTTTACGCAATTTATGTGATTTTTTTTAGTTCCATAGAAATAAGAAATTCTTCAAATACTGTATGCATTTTAAAATCTATGCAATATTGGTATTAAAACATTCAGAATGTTCAGAACATTCATGTTTGTTCTTTTGGTGTTCAAATCTTTTTTTGCATTTAAATTTGTTTTTTTGTAATTTATACGATCTTTCAACTCCATAGAAATGAACTTTGAAACGTACGGAACGTTGATATCAAAGCGTTCAGCACATTCAGGACATTCCTGCTTGTACTCTTATGTATTTATACATTTTACGGTTTTGGAAATTTTACGCAATTTTTGAATTTTTTTTTATTCCTTGATGAGAATTTTTTAAATTTAAAAAAAGTTTCCGGTAGTGTTTTAATTATGATTATGAAGTTCTTCATTAAAATCCCACAACCTAAATGTCTTAAAAAGACATTTTTCTTGTAGTTCTGAAGCCTCTGTTTCTAAACTATCCTCTGAGGGGGCGTGGCTTTTGGAGCTCCGTGTCTCTCTTTAGCCTTTTGCTATAACTTTAGCGTCTTCAGCAAATCCCCTCAGCAACTACAGTAAATTACTTCAGCGACCAGATTCAGCAAAAGCATTCACACCAGCATTATCGCAGGTAATGCAACTTCCCTAGTCGTTACTACATTTTTATTTCTCTCCCTCTCACTGTCTTTAACTGAGAAATTTGGAAGATTTTCAGGTTTTAGGGAAAATACAGTGTGAAGGAGATATTTTAAATAATTCATTAACAACTTTTATTGAGAATTTGGGAAGTTTTAGGGTAAAATTAATTAGTGGGGGGCTTTTATTTTTTCTCTTTGTGTTACAGTTTGCTACATAAAATGCGCTATATGAATAAATAACTGATTGATATGCACATTATCCATCGAATACATGCACTTTAGAGTAGATAAATAGATCAAATGAGTCATAAACATAAAGCACACTTGAAAAAAAGCTGTTTATTAGTCTGACACATCTGTGTTTCTGTTTTTTTGAAGAGTTCAGCACTTGTTTTGCTAAATTTCACATCATTTTTAAGTGTTTGCTACTCAAAAATGATGTAAAATCTGCTCCAGTTGAATAAAGTTCATTTATTCTGAACAGTTAAAGTTGCGTTTATGTAGATTTTCTCGCCTGCAGTGCTCTGCGAGGTGGACATCAGCAAACGAAGCCGTTTAACACGGAGGCTCTCCGTCCAGAACACCTCGGACCGTCTCCTCCTCACCTGTACTGCTCCAGCAGCTGCACCGCCTGGTGCCCCTGGGGGTGCCTCCTCATGTGGCTCTTCAGGCTGTTCATGTTGGTGGTGGCGAAGTCGCAGCTGCAGCAGCTGGGGGGGGGTGAAGCAGAGGCAGAACGTGAGGACGGAGGAAAGCTGCGGAGCGGGGCCGGGGCGGCGCTGCAGGGAGGCCCGGGATTTACAGCAGAACAGAGGGAATCGCTCCTTTAAGGAAACAGTAAATCAGCGTTTCTCCTGGGACGTTTAAAGATGCTGTAGCTTTAAAGGCTAACACTGGTTTGTCAAGCTGTTAAACCATTTGGTTTATTGAGATCTCGTTCTTTTTTTTTCCTAAAATCGGTCTTCTGCGCGTTTGGGTTTATGAAGGGGCTTAAAGCTGCAGGGAAATTCCCAGCGTTGCCATTCCAGCCCAACAGTTCAAGGAGGGAGAAATTCATCAGAAACTCAACAGCTGTAATCTGCTGGCAGAGCGGTCAGTGCAGAAATCAAGCGGCCCTGAAGGGCCAAACGCTTCTGGAGCTGTGGAAAATGATTAGAGGGCAAAAAAAAAAAATCACGGTTCTGAAGGCACACGCCGAACTTTCTGCAAATCCAAAAGTTTTCCATTTTCAAAATCTGAAGCCAAGGTCACGGCAGAGACGGCTCGGTCTGAGAGAGAGCAGCTGGAGGGAAACGAGAAAACAGACGAGATCTGCTGCAGCCGGCAGATTCACGTTCTCTGCTTTCAGACAAACTGGAGAAAAGAGCTTTTGGGGGGGGGGGGGGCCTGCTGCTTCTGACTAACATTTGCCCACATGTATTATTTAGTCATGTGTGCAGCTGATGAGGACGGAGGCCGGCTTTGATCCGCATCTCCAACCTCCGCACACTTTTGTATTTTGTGTATGGAAATCGGCATTCTGGGTAATCGGAAAAGGAAAACTGAGAAGCTAAAAAGCCTCGTCTGAAACCAGATGAAGTGCTGTGGTGCAGCGTAAAGAAAATTGACCGACTAAAAATACAAGCACAGTAAATATTAAAGTATTTTTACTGATTAATTAAGCCTCGAGCATCAATTCAGTTTACAGATTTCAGGTGATCAATACAATGTTCCTAAATCTGATATTTGAATGAATTATCCTGATCTTTCATTTGTTCTTGTGACAAAGTTAATGAGCTTTTTTCTGTTTTCAGAGAAGAAAAGTTCTTAAATAAATATCTGGGTTTGTCTCATGATTGGCCTAAATGTCTCAGTTACTGTTTTGTTTTAATTCAAATCATTTAAAATTTTCAATTCAAGATATTTGGAGTCATTTTCAACAAAGAATCTGTTTAATCCTAAATTTGAGAAAATGATCAGATTTTAATAATACTACAAAAGAAAAACAGCTCGGAGTTTGTTGTCTTTAATCTTAAATAATGATAAATTGCATCAACATACAGCAGATTTAATCTCATCTGTTTGTTTTGCAAAGAAAAGCAGAGAAAATGTTTCATCTCAAAGTTTATATTCACTCAGAATCTGTTAGAATAAATGCAGTCGATACAATGTAAAGCAAATATAAGTGTACCTGTGTGTTCAGAGGATCAGAAAAGCTTTACTGCCCCCTAGAGGATCTGGATACACATTGCAGCTCAACCTTCAGCAGGTTTTAAACAAACTAAATCTTACAACCAAAATCATTTGTCTGGATGCTTTTAGAGAATATTGGACATTTTCTTTTATGGTAAAAAAAAAAAAAAGTTAATTAAACATGAAAAAAACATCACATACTTCTAAATTTAAGGTCAAATGAGAAAGCAAAATTTTAAGTTTTTTTTTTTTTTTTTAGTAATGAGAAAACAAAAGATAACCCAGTGATGGAGAACTATAGATCATAATAACACTCATTAAAAACACTCATTTGTCAGGTTCCCGTTTGGAGGTTCTGGAGCACCAGTATGGGGTAAGATAGCAGACAAAAAGAAACAGATTCAGAAAGACAAAATGTTGCACTAATTTATATTTTGCGCACAATTTTGAAGAGGAAATCTGATTTAGTTTTACGTTTAACATTTCTTTCTTGAATACGACTTTTAAAAATCCTGTTATGGTATCAATAACATTCTACAAAGTACTTTTTTTTCTAGTTTAATAAATAAACTTTAACACGCATGTGTCAAGCATGCGTACTTGATGTATACGTCTCTGAAACTGTGACGCATTTTTGAAAGTTCATATTCAAAAGAGAAAATGTACAACATAAAACTAATGGTTGTATTTGTAGTTTTTCTTCAAAGTTGTGCATAAAAATGTGAACGAGTTTGGCCCGATCTGAATTCCTCCCCTCCCCTTCATTTCTCCCTCCAAACGGAGAGTTATGAAAAAAATAGTGTCTCATAACTCGGACGTCACTTTCGTTCGATGACGTCATCAATAAGCGCCGGTCAGTAACTTTAATGTACTTGAACATGGGGTTTTATAACTTTAAGAAGTTCATTCTACAACATAAAGTCGTTACTTATGTGAACTTCCATGGTTCAGAGCGCACACACGGGGAGAAAAATGGGTGAAAAAGAATTTCTTGGAAATGACTTACACTTAAACTTTAACTTTAAATGGAGGAGAAGGGAAGAATTTGATTGGGCTTTTATCTCTAATGATAAAACTTGTTCTTTATGAATACGTTTCTTTTTTACAGCTATCTTACCCCGTACACCAAACTCTGATTTGGCGTTTCGGTAAACCCAGCATCTCTCAGAGTTCCCGCTCGCTCCACACTCGTCCACCTCCATCAACCGTCCTGACGCCTCGGTTTAAACGGCGTGGCGGCTGTGACGCGGCGCTCCTGTCTTTCTCTGAGTTTGGAAAAGTCTTTTCCCTCCCTACAGTGGCTCTCTGGCTAAAGAAACATAAAATAATGGTCTTCTTTTTATTTAGATTAGTTAAACTGATAAAATGATGAATGAGCTGCAGCTCAAAGATCAGGTTTTTACATTCCTGATGTCTTCCTCCAGAATACACAGATTTCAAATACTAAGCAAATATACATATCTTTTATTAATCTGATTTTTTATGAGTTTAAAGCACATATGATCTTATGCTGTCCAGAGCTGCACTGTTATGATCTGGTTTGACACAATCCGGCTTTTATTTTGAAAGAAAATCATACGAGCTTCTGTCAAATGTAAAAAATATTCCAGGTTTTAAGAAAAATGCTTATATTTCTGTTTTTATTCATGCCAGAAAAGAAACATAATTCATATTTATTATCTAAAAATATATTGTAATGAATGCACAGGAGTATCAAAATAAGACTTTTGTTCAATAAAAAAAAAAGCCCAAATGGTTCTTTTACTGTGAAAGGTTCCTGACTCATTACTTCATAATAGAAAGAAACATTAAATTCCCCATCAGCTGTCATGTTCTGCTTGCTTTGTATTACTTTTTCAGTTTTTTTCTTTTGCTTCTTGCAGGCTGCTGTGACTCCGCCCTTTCTCCTGTGGATCCTGCTAATCAGTCACAGCTGCCTGCACTTCAGTCATTCGGTTTTGTATATTTACGGTTCTCTGCTGAAGCTCTCGGTGTTGGTTCGATGACGGTGTGTTCTTAACTGACTCGATGACCGTGTTGGTTTTGTTTGCTGAGCCTCGTGTCCCTGCTGGTCTTTCTGAGTCTGGGGTTCCTCCTGCTCGCCCAACTGTGACATCATCTCCATCAACACTCTTTAAATTCATCCTGTTAGAGAGTCTCAGCGACAGAACTTCTGCGGGTTCTTCAGTGGCGTTTCTGCTTCCACTTCAAGCATGAAACTGATGTTTGTTAGAACACAGGTGAGCAACGATACCAGCAAGGGCTGTAACGAGTACCCGGGTGCTCGAGTATTCGCGATCTGCTCCCGAAAATTCCAGTTTGAATATTCGCGACGTCCAAGATCGCTGATTTGCGATCTTTATAAATATGGTCAATTTTAGTAAAATATGATCAAAATATGATCTTGGAACGAAGTATTTTTCCTCTGAAATGCAGATTAATGTAGGATTTTAAGCTTACGAACTAAAACAAAGCCGAAAGAGCCGCGGTAGTAACCGGAAGTAAACAAACATCTTTGTGACGGTGAAGCTTCCGGTTTTCAAAGTAAAACTAGCGAGAGCTTTTTCTGTTCAAAAACTGAGACTGAAGTTCTGTTCACTGACATAACTTCTGAAAACATGAATTAGCTTTAACATTGGAGCTTTATCTCAGTGTTTACATTCTTTTGGTTATGATAACTCTTCAACTGTTGACGCAATTAACGAAACTCCATCTTATTCTGAAGAAACGCAGCCTCACGCTGCTGAAAGGAGGATGGAATCAACGTGAATCAGATGATTCTGCTGCGGAAAAAAATACTTTTTTCACACGGGCTCTGCACCGAAACATATTGAAGAACTTTGAGGATTAAAAAACTGTGGGGAACATTTTCAAGTTTTGTTGTTAAATGATACAAACAGCAGTGATTGTTATTCTTTTTTTGTTTATGTTACTGCTGAACTTAACCAGAAGGCTGACAAAAACAAAAGTTTAAAATGGAAAACAAAATTTCTTTCTATCTGAATCTTTTGGTTTTTTTTAAATCAGTTTTGTTGATTCTGATCTACTGTTCTAAATATATGTATAAATGTTGGTGATTCAATACAAATAATTTCAATTCTCCTCCATCTAGTAAATATTCTCATAGCAATAAACATAATATTAAAAAGTAAGAATCGTGGTTCGATTCATGAATTGTTGAGCTTGATTTGTGAATCGTATCGGATCGCCACCTGAGCAACGATCCACAGCCCTATTACCAGCTTTCAGAGAGCTGAGGAGCTCTAAAGAGCAGGTGAAGCTCCGCCCCCACACACCATCAAGTCTCAGCAGGTTCAACTCAGAACCAGATACAGCCGGCCTCTCTCTTCCACACAGAAACATAGAACGTAGAATGTGTGGTTCTAGAGGCGTCAGACTGAATCATTATTAGTCTTCCACGTGGCGGCGGTGGCCGGCGGCGGCCCGGCTCTGCAGCAGCCTCCTGATCTGTGCAGACTAAAGGCTTCTCTTTTGATCTGCAGCATCAGAATCAAATTGAATGACGGGACTTTGTTTTTGTTTCGTGCCGCCGGCGAAACCTCAGTTGTTTAAAGGTTAATATCATCGGTGTGGAACATTTCTGCATGTATCTTCAATGAACGACTTACCGGTACGGTTTGTCAGAGTTGTGGATCCTCCGGTGGTTCCTCACGCCGACATACGTGGAGCTGGTGTAGTTGCACACGTCACATTTAAACACCTTCTGGGCGTTTCCCTCTGGAAGGACATCCGACAGATCCGGTCTGAGCTTCGGTCACAGAACCGGAGGACGGCAAATTCCCGCTTTACCTTCGTCCGTTCCCCTGTCGGCGTCTTCCACGGAGGAGGCGGTCTCTGCCGCCGCCGTGAGGGCCGACACGTCGTCCCCACTGTGGTGCTCCCGTTCATGACTTCTTAACTGACTCTGAGGAAGGAAAGTCACAAAATACACAAGATTTGGTCAGAAAGAAAATCATTTCAACAAGCAGGAAATGAAATTCATCTTTCTGTGTCTTTTCTCTAAATTAAAATTTAAAAACGTTAATGATATAAACATTTATCAAACATTTATGTCGTGATAACTCATGGTAAAAGTTACATTTTCCAAAATTATTACAGTCCAATCAGACCAGAAAAGGCCAAATATTTAATCTTTCTTTTATTTATTAAACACAGTTTGACTTTCTTTTTGGTGTCATGGATCAAAGTATAAGTAAATAAGTTTAATTATTTGATAAACTTAACAGCCTTTAGTTAAAAAAAAAAAATATTCCAGGAATGACTGAAAGATTAGTTTGTAATCCAGTCAGTTAGTTTTGTTGAACAATGCATAATTACATGTGTAGATTAGAGATGAGTCTCAAAGAGCCTGAATCCATTCAATTTCAGGTTTTATTTTTTATTCTTTCAATTCTTCAATTTAAGTCAATTTTGTGTTTAAAATAGGGCTGCGATGATTAGTCAACTAACCAACGACTTTTAAAATAGTCGACAACTAATGTAATAGTCGGTTAGTCGTTACTTTTTATTATATATATGGAGTAGAAAGATATATTGTCATTCTGATAGCTTTTTTGGGCTATTTTGGAGTTTAGCTAATATTTCAGCTGCATGCTAGCTGTTTGGATGATTTAGGCTTTTTTCAGTTTTTAGGCTAATTTTGCATATAACTTATATTTTAGCTGGCTATTAGCTTTAGTGATTTCAGTTATCAACTCCAGCGTTTTCAGCTATCAATGTCAGCTTCCAGCATTCAGGCTAGCATTATCACAGGTAATGCTACATATCTAGTTTTTAGTTATTTTGAAGCCAAGGATGGTTAAGATGTTTGCTTTACATCCACTTCACGCATGACCCGATTAGTCGACTAATCGGAAAAAAATAATCGGAGGTCAGTCGACAATTAAAATAATCATTTGTGGCTGCACGAGTTCACACATTTACACACATTTGTTTAGAATTACATTAATAATCTACTATATTTTCCAAATATATCTGATACAGAGCACATATTGTAAAATATATTAATGAAATAATGAGCTTGGTAATATCATACAGTGTTACATGGATTCTCCAACGATTGTTCTGCCTCTCCTGGAGGGCGTTTCAGTTTGGCCATTAGGTGGCGATCGAGCTATAGCATTACATCTTTTTCAAGAAGAAAAAAACGACCATAAATAGTTCCTTTAAAAATATTTGATTGTATAACTAATGTAGAAAAACGACTCTGTGTAGATGATTTGACCAACCGATCAGAACCATCCAGCTTCAAACTACAACCACAACCTGAACTCTCAGCCTCTCAATGCTGCACTAACATGACTTGAGTCACATTCATAGAGGGGTAAATCTGGGGCAAAGTAAATCTGCTCACAGACAGCTGTGTTTACATGGAGATGAAGAACCTCATCAGAAACGATTCCTTAAATGAACACGACTTGTTTGGGATTTGAAGATCCGCACCAGCTAATCGACCCGTTTTGAAGAGAATCCCTCCACGTTTAAAGACAGAGAACTTCATGTTGAAATGAAAGCATGTATAAACATGAACTCACAGCAGGAGAGCCCAATTCCACACATTCTGTTGCCTCATTTCCTCCCTTCACACAGCAGAGCAGCGACTAATGATGTGCTGGCTCTGGAGGCTGCTGTGATCAACTGGTAAACATCTCATTCATAAATCATATTTCAAGACAAATATTGAGTTTAGCTCTGCGTTTATCAGTAAAGAACACACAGATCTAACATTGAAGTTTTCTTTAATTATATTTACATGTCAGATAACAGAGTTAAATGATGTTAAAATGCTTAGTTTACTTTGAAAGTGGTGTATTATTTTTAATTTATACAACTTTTGTATTACAATTATTTGTTTGTTTTTTTTAAACACATTCTTATTTTACTTTTTTTTATTAATTCATTTTATTTATAGTTGATAGGAAAAGGAGAAAAAAGATGATGCTGCATCAAATCATATTGCCAGAAAAAGTCATGTTGGATTTTTTTGACACAGAATCTATTTTATTTTGAAAGGAAGTTTCCTGTGCTTCTGCCAAAGGTAAAAAAAAGTTAAACTTGTCACACACAGGAAAATTTAACTTAGCTTTAATGCAATTATTCTCAGTATTTTAAAAACTACATTTAGTAAATGAATAGCTTAACTCCTTAAAGCCTGAAATTATTTCCAGCTATAAAAAAAAACGTATGTTTTTGCTTTTAAGAAGCTTAATTGAAGTAATTCTGGAGCTGAAGTGATTTGTCGCATATTTGTGACAACGGGTATTAAATAGTCACAAAACAAACGTGTATTTTCCAGATCTCTGCATCGAGTTCAGACACATTATTTTAGGGGTAAAAAGAGCTTTAGAGTGAATTTTAATTTAAGACAGTTCTAAGATGGATTTAATGATAACTAGGGCGGGAATTGCTTAAAAAATTAACGAATTAATCGCAAGTCTGGAAAAAATAAATTGCAATTTATTTGCAAATTATCACACACAATATTGTACACTTAGTTTATTTTTAACCCTTTAAAAGACTCAGTTTTTGTATTTACTTCTGTATTTTCAATTTAAAAGATCACCTGGTTCCTTATTTTAAATCATTTTAATCGGCGAAACCTCTCCTGTGTGACAGTAGCTTTAATTTTTCATGGTGTATTCAAACACTGGACAGGTGTAATTTTATAAAAACAACAAGAATAACATTTGTCATTAAACTAATCAACATGTTTTTGAATGAAAATACAAACGAATCCATGCTAGTCACAGATTCCTTCGGTCCACATACAGTACATCTCTGTTGAACATGACAGACCTCACAGCTCCATGATCTGATCTCTCTTATGAGGCTTCAGTCTGTCGGTGTGTTTCAGCCACCAGGCAGCCCAAAAAATAAGGATTTCTCTCCCGTCTATTTGACATTTTTCCTGGAATTCTGTCTTTTTTCAGCTTTTTCCTTTTTTTCTCATACATTTTCTTTCTTGTGTTTGTGAAAAATAACAAAAGAGGGTTTTTGGGGACGTTTGATCCGGCTGGACTTCATGTGGGCTCAGCTGGAATCTACACAGCTGAAGGTCTGTTCTGAACTGCGACGTCGGTGGGCGGGACATTCACGGAGAACTGCAGAGTTTTTAGACAACTCCGGGGCTCGTTATTGTGGAAACCCCATCCCAAAATAAAATAGTCGGTTTCCTTGTTGGATTTCTAATAGGAGTCATCTCCGTTTCTCAGGTGCATTTCTGCTGCTGCATTAAAGCTGTTGGATTGAAGTTCGTTTACCACCTTATTTATTCAAATAAAAAATAGTTTTTGTCCAAAAACTACAAATATATGCAATTGTATCTATTTCAATTAATAAAATCTCAATCACAAAATGTAAAAAAAGTTTATTTTGACTGTTTTTATCACGCTGCTGTGCAGGACGCCTGAGGCGATGATAAATATTAACGATTAATTATGATTTATTAACTTTCACAGCCCTGATAATAAACAAACTTAAAAGGAAAAATCTGCGATAATGTTTGAACTCTTTAGAACTGGAGATGACACCAGAGTAACTCTTCAAATGTTTACGTGATCACTGTGGATCAGCTGATTCTGATCAGGAGCGTCCTCACCTTGTAGTGGAAGGTGTCCGGACACTGCTTGCACTGGTAGGTCCTGCTCTTGCAGTGGTGGATCATGTGGCTCTCCAGCTCTTTGCTGTTGGAGGCTCTGTGCTCACAGATGGGACACTGGTACGGCGGCCTCTGCTTGTGCACGCGCAGGTGCTGCTTGATGTAGCCTTTGTTGCAGCTGCTGTAGCGGCACAGCCGGCATCGGTACGGCCTCTCGCTGCCGGGGATGTAGTCCACCAGGCCGCCGTCGGGGGCGCCCAGCAGCCCGTCTCCTCCGGGGATGCTGCACATGTAGCTCCCCGCTCCGTTGTCCGCCACCACGCCGGCCAGGGCGCCGCGCTGGAACTGCGCGTTGTCCCGCAGCTCCTTCAGGATGTCCTCGTCGGAGGCGTTCTGGTCCGAGCGCTCGCGGAGCCTCTCGATGACGGTGAGCAGCGACATGCTGATGCCGGCTTTAGCGGCGGGGCTCTCGTCGTCCCCGTCTCCGGCGGCGAGGGGACATAGCTCCTCCTCCTTGGCCTCGCCGTGGAGCTCCAGGTTCAGCAGAGCGGCTGCGCTCTCTCTGTCGGAAGACTTTTTTCCAGCTTCCAAAAGCTTCACGTTTGGCGTCAGGTTGACTTTGGCGCCGGAGGCGGGCAGCTCCGGCATCCTCATCGGCATGGCAACGAGCGCCTCGGCGGCCAAAGAATGAAGGCGGAGAGATTCGGAGTGGGTCCTCTTGCGCCCGGCGGGGGGGACGTTCTCATCCCGTGAGGGGTCGCTGCTCATGATGACGGAGGGTTTGACGTCGCCGTCTGCATCTGCGGCGTAATCCTGCTCCGCCTCTTTAGCCTCCAGTAAGTTCTGGTTCCGGTCCATGTCCGGGCTGAGCAGCAGCGGCTTGCTCACCAGAACCGAGTCTTCCGCCGAAGGCAGCCGCTCCACGATCACGTTGATGTGGCCCGCGCTGTTGGGGCTGCTGTTGATGATCTTCTGAGCCGACGACAGGAGGCTGTCCGGCGCCGAGGAGGAGCCGCCGCGCCGCCCGTCCGGCTCCGCCTCCGTGGTCACCTGCACCTCCACGACTGGCTCCTCTGAGCTCATGTCTTTGGGGAACTCGTCGTCCTCCTCGACTTTTATGGCTTTGGGACTTTGAGCGGCGGGATTGAGCGCGTCGTCCTTGTTGTCGGCGGCGTGCGGCACGCAGAGCTGCAGCTTGAAGGGGGCGGGGAGTTTCTGCACGCTCTGATCTGGAGCAGCAGGGAGGACGACGACGTCCTCCCTGGGCGCCGCGCTGTTAGCGGGAACCTGCGCCTCTTTCTTGGCGGCGGCCGCCTCCTCGTCCTCAAAGATGGGGTAGGTGCAGTCCAGCAGGCCGGCGTGCTTCCAGGCGTGCGTCTTCAGCATCCGCTGCTGCGTGCAGACGTAGCTGCAGATCAGGCAGCGGTACAGCCCGTACTCCTCGAACCGGAACCAGCTCTTCCTGGAGCCCTCCACCGGATCCTGGACCACCTCCTGGCAGTTCTCCTTCCCGTCCTGGTCTGGAGGTGCGGCGGCGCCCGTGGCGTCCCCCCCGTCCTCGAAGTGCTGCCGGACGTGCGCCTCCAGCTGGGCCTGGTCTCTGGAGGCGAAGTGGCACTCGGAGCACATGAGGATGAGGTCGCTGTGCTGCTCGTTGTGCTTCTTCAGGTGCTCCTTCAGCTGGGGCAGCGTTTGGGACAGGAAGGGGCACAGGCTGCACTGATAGCACGTCACCGTCCGTCTCTGAGTCCCGCCCACCGCCACGCCGTTGTTCTTGTCGTCGGCGGCATGGCCGTCCGCTCTCCTCGCCTCCTCCTGCCTTCTGACTTTCTTGCAGGCGGAAGCCTCCTCGACGGCGCCCCCTCCTGCAGAAGTCGCCACGTGGAGCACCCGCTTGTGGCCCCCCAGGCCCCCCCGCCGATGGGGCTGCTTCTCCACGATCTTGCTGAGCTTCTCGATGACTTGGATGAGCGAGTCGTCGGCTTGTCTCAGCTGGAAATGCCGGGGGGCTTCCTTCGTTTCGGGCTGCCGGCTCTGAGGTCCCAGCGGGGGGGAGGAGGAGGTCGCAGACGAAGAGTGCGTGATGAGGACAGCTGCACCGCCGTTCTCATCCATGACCTGGAGGACAGCGAGAACAGCAGAGGGGTTTAGATCTTACAAGGAGAAACCTTTCAAACATATCAATTCACCGCATGTTCTCTCCTACAATCAAAGTCAATAAAGTCAACCAGAGCTCAGGTCAACCAGCAACCAATCCAGCTTTGAACATTAAAGCAATGTGATTAATTATCTACAGTTGAGTCAAGCAGAGAAGTTTTCAACCATTTTCCCCAAAAAATATTCAAATTCTCCCAGCAGGACATGTTATGGTTTGTTTTTTTTTTTTTTTTTTACCAGAAATTTAAATTCTATTTTCTCTAATGCGTCAACTTTCTTTCGCCTCTTCCGAAAGAAATGGTTATTTTTAATAAAATAGATCAAAGTTAAATGTTAATATTTAACGAAAAACTTTATTTATAAGCTGTAACATTTCTAAGAAATTAATTAGAAATGCAAATATTGATTTTATTTTGGACTTTTTAAAAAAAAAGAAGGAGCAAAACTGTTACAATAATGCAAAAAGCCTCTTTAATGCAGCAGCTCTGCATGACTGAGGTTCTGATCGGTCCAGAACTTCTTAAGAACCCAGACCAGTGTGGGATTGTGGGAACTGTAGTCCAATTCAAACAGGAGTCTCAAACTCAACCATACAGGGTGCCAAAACCCAAAACACACGTTAGGTTGCGGACCGAACAGGATAAACATTTATTGATACTAAAACTAAATGTTTAAAACTTTTAAAATTTAACTTTTTAACATAAATATTAAAAAAAAGGCAGGAATATCATTCCAGAATAAATCAAGTTAAACTTCAAATAACTTTCAATATTATTTATTTTATTATTTAAAATATATTTTGTCAAAATTATACAAGTTATAGATGAACTAAATGTTAAAAGAAAAAATTTCATATGAAAGATTACACCAATATCTAAAAAAAATATGTATATCTGTAAAATTTATCCAAATATGAACATGCAGCAACTCAAAAAAACAAAGCCTGTAAAAAAAAAATCCTTTTGAGCAAAAATCAATTGAAATTACTTTATTTTATGCATAATCTGGATACATGATTGTGTGCAGTAAAAACATAAATATCTATGATTTAAACAGGCAATGTTTTCTCCCAACGTTGTGATTAGATTGAGATAAAACAACAACACATCATGTGTCCATTTCGTACAGAAAAGGCGTCACTCCCAGAGGCAACACAAATGCAAGCCTGAAATGGGATGGGCTGCTGTCCTGACAGATATTTCTAGTTACACAATAAATAAATGACACTTGTGTGGTATGTAAACAAAGGGGAGGACTGTGTAAGTATTTGACTTTCACCACTTCCTGTCTGTGAAGAGCTCATCAGATCTGAGGCGGCAGGAAAACGCCTGCAGCCGCTCAGAGAAACATCAGTTACTGCCACAGAGACTCTAGAAGGTCCATTTCTACCAAAAGAAATATTTCAATAATTTATATACAAATGATAAGGACACTTTAAATGAAGAAGTTCCCATATTTTACAGTAATACGTTTCCCTGTTCTAAGGACAGCTTTAAAACCAAAATAATATCAAAAGTTTAACGTTTAAATTACAAACTACCATTTTTAATATGTTTATTATTGAAGCAATCAAACTACAATAAGACAACAGAAAACTGATCTGCAAACTTTTTCTCCTCAGAATTTAAAGTATTGAGAATGTTTCTGTGGTATTTAGTATTCTTCATACAACTGTTTATTGATAAACCTTTTTAAAAAGTAAAAATAAATAATAAAGGTTACTTTAAGTTTAATTTTTATCTGTAAATATTGGACAAAAATGTTATTGAAATGATCCTCAAACAGATTCATAAATAACAGATTCCAGCACTCACATTATTTTCTCGTTTTCCTTCTTTGTCGCCTCTATAAACAAAAAAAAAATTTCAATTGACTTTTAAAAAGCTTTTTTCCAAATGACCAATATTTCAGAGATCAGGTTGAAACTCTTATTTTAGCTTTGAATTGACTTATTATTCTAATAGACACTTATTGTTCCGTTTCTTTGTATTTTTGGTTTCTTTAAACTTTGGGAATAAATCTGCAAAAGACGCTTAAAAAAAGTTTATAATGATAGTATATTACTGGTATAGACAATATATCTTCTTTAAAAAAGTAGAAACAAGTTAAAACTTTAGTAAAAAAAAAAATGTTAAAATGAGAAATCTTATTATTGTGTTTTTTTAAATAACAAAAGGTTTGTACAATTATAAATAAATGTTTAAATGCAATTTTTTTAATTCAAATAATAGATCCAATAGTTGAATCTGTGATTATGATTTGCCTTCACAATAACATTTCCATTCTTATTCTTGTATTCCGTTAAATACTGCGACTTATATTTGTTTTTTTTTCTTCTGCAACAATACTCTGGAGTGGAAAAGTGTGGAACTTATAAAAATAATATTTAGGCTATATTTTCTTTATATATGTCCTACATCATCAGGAAAATCCCACAAAAAATATGTTTAAAAGACATTTTTCATGGCAGTGGGTCTCAGATCTGCTCTGTCCTTTGAATATATTCATTAGCTAATATTTTAGCAACATGTTAACGTTTTGACTAATTTGTTTTTTTACCGGGGGTTTTAGGCTAATTTAGAGTTTAGCTTTTATTTTAGCAACAGGCTAACATTTATGACTAATTTACTTTACTGAGGAATTTTAGGCTAATTTAGAGTTTAGCTTGTGTTTAGGCAATGTGCTAGCTTTTTCTTTGGCCAATTCTGCATCTAGAATGGTTTTCTTATCATAATTCAGAGTTTAGCTAATATTTTAGCAACATGCTAACATTTTTGACTAATTTAGTTTACTGAGGAATTTTAGGCTGTTTTGGAGTTTAGTTATTATTGAAGTAACAAGTTAGCTTTTGGGCAAATTTGGCATCTACTAAGGTTTTTTATGATAATTTGAAGTTTAAATGATATTTTAGCAACAAGCTAACGTTTTTGGCTAATTTACTACCTGCTACTTGGCTAATTTGCTAATTTACTACTAATTATCTACTCAGGATTTTATAGGATAATTTAGATATAAACTTCCATTTTAAAAAAAGCAAACATTTTTGATTAATTTAGTTTACTGAGGAATTTTAGAGAGAGCTGTTTAAAACGTTCTTATGTCAGCACGTTTCCAACCGCTCGTTTTCGTGGGTATGCTGCAGACAGTGCATTTTTTACTCTTAAATGCATGAACGCAACAAAATGCAGATTTGGAGTTCTTTATAGTGAGGAATACAGTAAATGCATTTAAAACCTCAAAAAGTAGCATTTTAATGATAGGCCCCTTTAAGCAATAAGCTAGCTTTTGTATAAAAAGCATCTACTACGATTTTTTTGCCTAATTTGGAGTTTAGCTCTCACAGGCTAACATTTATGACTAATTTAATTTACTGAGGAAATTTAGGCTAATTTAGAGTTTGGCTAGTATTTAGGCAATGCGCTAGCTTTTATTTTTTTTGTCTAATTCCGCATCTAGAATGGTTTTCTTATGATGATTTAGAGTTTAGCTAATATGCTAATTTAACTAAGTTTTTTATGATAATTTGGAGTTTAATATTTTAGCTACATGCTAATGTTTTTGGCTAATTTGTTATCTGCTGAGGTTTTTATAGGCTAATTTAATTGTAAACTTCTATTTTAACTACAGGCTAACATTTTTGATTAATTTAGTTTACTGAGGAATTTTAGAAAGAGCTGTTTAAAACGTTCTTATGTCAGCACGTTTCCAACCGCTCGTTTTCGTTGGGTATGCTGCAGACAGTGCAGGTTTTTAGAGAATTACTCTTGCATGAACGCAACAAATGCAGAAGTTCTTTATAGTGAGGAATGAACAGTAAAATGCATTTAAAACCTCAAAAAGTAGCATTTTAATGATAGGGCCCTTAAGCAATAAGCTAGCTTTTTATAAAAAGCATCTACTACTTTTTTGCCTAATTTGGAGTTTAGCTCATATTTAAGCAACAGGCTAACATTTATGACTAATTTAATTTACTGAGGAAATTTAGGCTAATTTAGAGTTTGGCTAGTATTTAGGCAATGCGCTAGCTTTTATTTTTTTTTTGTCTAATTCCGCATCTAGAATGGTTTTCTTATGATGATTTAGAGTTTAGCTAATATGCTAATTTAACTAAGGTTTTTTATGATAATTTGGAGTTTAATATTTTAGCTACATGCTAATGTTTTTGGCTAATTTGTTATCTGCTGAGGTTTTTATAGGCTAATTTAATTGTAAACTTCTATTTTAACTACAGGCTAACATTTTTGATTATTTAGTTTACTGAGGAATTTTAGAAAGAGCTGTTTAAAACGTTCTTATGTCAGCACGTTTCCAACCGCTCGTTTTCGTTGGGTATGCTGCAGACAGTGCAGGTTTTTAGAGAATTACTCTTAAATGCATGAACGCAACAAAATGCAGATTTGGAGTTCTTTATAGTGAGGAATGAACAGTAAAATGCATTTAAAACCTCAAAAAGTAGCATTTTAATGATAGGGCCCCTTTAAGCAATAAGCTAGCTTTTTGTATAAAAAGCATCTACTACGATTTTTTTTGCCTAATTTGGAGTTTAGCTCATATTTAAGCAACAGGCTAACATTTATGACTAATTTAATTTACTGAGGAAATTTAGGCTAATTTAGAGTTTGGCTAGTATTTAGGCAATGCGCTAGCTTTTATTTTTTTTTGTCTAATTCCGCATCTAGAATGGTTTTCTTATGATGATTTAGAGTTTAGCTAATATGCTAATTTAACTAAGGTTTTTTATGATAATTTGGAGTTTAATATTTTAGCTACATGCTAATGTTTTTGGCTAATTTGTTATCTGCTGAGGTTTTTATAGGCTAATTTAATTGTAAACTTCTATTTTAACTACAGGCTAACATTTTTGATTAATTTAGTTTACTGAGGAATTTTAGAAAGAGCTGTTTAAAACGTTCTTATGTCAGCACGTTTCCAACCGCTCGTTTTCGTTGGGTATGCTGCAGACAGTGCAGGTTTTTAGAGAATTACTCTTAAATGCATGAACGCAACAAAATGCAGATTTGGAGTTCTTTATAGTGAGGAATGAACAGTAAAATGCATTTAAAACCTCAAAAAGTAGCATTTTAATGATAGGGCCCCTTTAAGCAATAAGCTAGCTTTTTGTATAAAAAGCATCTACTACGATTTTTTTTGCCTAATTTGGAGTTTAGCTCATATTTAAGCAACAGGCTAACATTTATGACTAATTTAATTTACTGAGGAAATTTAGGCTAATTTAGAGTTTGGCTAGTATTTAGGCAATGCGCTAGCTTTTATTTTTTTTTGTCTAATTCCGCATCTAGAATGGTTTTCTTATGATGATTTAGAGTTTAGCTAATATGCTAATTTAACTAAGGTTTTTTATGATAATTTGGAGTTTAATATTTTAGCTACATGCTAATGTTTTTGGCTAATTTGTTATCTGCTGAGGTTTTTATAGGCTAATTTAATTGTAAACTTCTATTTTAACTACAGGCTAACATTTTTGATTAATTTAGTTTACTGAGCTGTTGGCCTCGATCTTACATCAGCATGTTTCCAACCACTCATTTTTGTGGGTATGGGAGGGGCTGCTGCAGACAGTGCAGGTTTTCAGAGGATTACTCTTAAATGCATGAACGCAACAAAATGCCGCTTTGGAGTTCTTTATAGTGAGGAATGAACAGTAAATGCATTTAAAACCTCAAAAAGTAGCATTTTCATGGTAGGGCCCCTTTAAGCAATAAGCTAGCTTTTTGTATAAAAAGCATCTACTACGATTTTTTGGCCTAATTTGGAGTTATGCTCATATTTAAGCAACACACTAAATGTGTTTGTAAAATTGGCATGTATTAGGGATTTTAAGCAATTTTACAAAAAAAAAAAGTTGAAAATTTGAGATTGACTACAGCACTCATAGTTCTTTAATAAAAATGTCCAGTCTTTTAGCAAATGCAAGATTTTTCAAATAGTTTTTGCAATTTCCCTTTAGCAGATAAATTAAATTGCGTCACCATTTTAAGCAGAAAGCATCAGTATCTTCAGCAAAAAGCATTCACGCTAGCATTATTTCTAGTTTTAATGAGTTATCACCCTTTCTTTTTAAATGAGGGTTGACCTCTGCAAACAGGGAACTTATCACCCTCCTTCAGTTTAAAAAAAAAAAGAAGAAAAGATAAAGTGGGACTGAACAAGCAGCTTTTATCAGAGACGTTTTAAGACTGAAAGCAGCGCTTAAGACCCCCTGATAAGGACGACTGTTAAATCCATTCATCCATTCCCACGGCTCACAGCCACGTGCGTCTGTTTACAAACTCAACCGGAAATCTCTCAACTCCTGCGGTTTGATGTCTGCCGTCCACCACTCTCTCCCGGTCATCCAGTGACCGCACTTCCCCTTTCTCCGTCTCCCGCTTCTGCTTTCGCGGACACATTAAAACCACTGGATCCGAAGCGGCGGGAGAAGAAGAAAATACTTCAGTGAGTCACTCCATCCGGGGGGGACGTCAGCCGCCCCGGTCTCACGGCAGCACCTGTTCGGGTCTAAAAATATGCGCCTCGCTCCCACTTTTCCTTTACTTATATAAAACATAAAGTCCCACAAACAGATTCAAAGCGATGAAAAGAGCGCGAAAACTCTCCCTAAAGCAGGTTTGTCTGCACGCGGGCTCCTTCATTTCAAAGCGGGGTTCAAGGCAGTGGCCTCACTGCTAGCTTAACAGCCTGTTGTTCCAACACGAGTTTCAGACACGAATCATAATAAAAAGGACGTTTGAGGGCCCCCCCGCGGTTAATGAGTGACCGCTGCGCGCGCGGCCTCACGTAAAAACGAACCATACTCACCGACAGAAGCGAGACTCGACGCTCTTTGTCCTCAGAACATAAACACACGGCTTGGTTTTATTCGTTAGCCATAAAAAAGAGTGGCCTCACTGTCTCCCACACTGCAAAATGGCGATGATGGAAGAGCGGTCACGTGACCCGGAGTTTGTGTCAGGTGATCCCGCCAACGGCCGGATGGCGTGCTGCATTCAAGTGCTGCTCGTTCAACACCCCGCGGTGCGTTCAAATACCAAGTATTTTTACGATTTTAGGTGAATTTTTTTCGGTTTAATGTAACAAATAAACAACAAAAAACAATCAATTCAATACATTTAGCCTTCAACTGTGTCTATAATACATATCAGCTTAAAAGTAAATGATTGTGTAGTAAAGAAACTGCAATTTCTGATTTTCCTTACGTCACATTTGTGCTTTTTGGACTTAATTTAGACAAATAAATGGACAAATAAATAAACACATTTAAAAAATGAATTATTTCTGTTTCAAATGTTTAGCTATCAGACATTTTTTTTCACCAAAGCAAGTTTGACTTTTGATATTTTTTCCGTTTTTGTTAAAATTTTACTTTTTTTAATGTACATTTTTTCTTTACTTTTTGACAAATATATTGCTTTTTATTTATCCCTTAGCAACAACTAATATAAAGTGCATAATTATGTATATAAATTAACTTTTGGTGGTCCAATAGTTTTTTTGTGTAAGAAGCGAAAAAGACTAAAATGTGATAAAGAGTACTTTATAAATAAAATTTTGTTTGAAAATTAAACTTTAAATCTCATAAATTTACGAGAAAAATGTCGTAACTGCTAAATTACGAGAATAAAGTCATATATTTATTACTTTAAAAGTCAAATGCTAAATTTCCGACTTTTAATATTGCAAATCTATGAGAAAAAAACTCCTAAATGTACAACTTTAAAACTCGTAATATACCTTTTTTTTTTTTGGTGGCCCTAATACGCCATCGTACTAAAACAATAACAAAATAACAAAATTATTTTGTTGCAAAAGCCAACATGGTGGAAAAGTGCACCTGCTCAAATTCCTAAACTTGAACTTCTATCATATATTGATTCCTAAATATTAATATAAGTTTTCTAAAAGTAATTAAAAGGACTGAATTTAAACAAACGGACAAACAATATGTTTGTATTTTCTTAAATCTTTAGATATTTGTTCATTTTTAGCTAATCGAAACCTAATTCTGCTTCTCTTTTTGCAATAAAAGCTTAATTATGAACCACTTTAGTTCCAATTTTTGAGTATCATGTAAAAAAATGGCTAAATAAACAAAGTATTAAAATCTAAAACATTTGATTTAAATTTAAAACTCTAAAGGAAATCCTGGAAAAAGTTTTTATTTGAAGCAACAATTCATCAATCAGTTTTCAAAGAAAGATAAGCCTGTAAATGTGTGACAGCTTCACAGTAAAAAAAATCATTTAAAAGGAGCCGTCACCATAAAAAGTTAATGTTTAAACTCCAGAAATAGTTTAAACACAGGAACAGACTTGAAAAATGTGAGTCTATAGAAGAAAATCTCTATGTCCTAACAGGAGGCAGAAATCAGCCATCAAGACAAGCATTTCTGTAATGAGGAAAAACTAATTAAGAGGAGAAGGAATCGACTTTCAAACAATGAAAATATAAAAAAAAAACATAGATAGAACAATGCAAAATATTGTTCTGAGAGAACTAGTTCCTGAATAAAAGTAGCCTTGTTATTATTCTGTAAAATCTTCAGGTTTTGTCAAACTCTGGTGAAAACAGTGTGAAAACAGCAAATACGTTTTTATTCAGCCAATATTTGTGCAAGTTCTCCCTCTTAAAAAGATGATAGAGTTCTGTGATTTTCATCATAGGCGTAGCTCAACTATAAGAGACAAAATGAGAAAAGAAAATTCAGATCTAAAAAATAAAAATGTTCTAATTTATGGTAGAAAATAAATATTTGGTCACCTACAAACAAGCAAGATCTCTGTGACTTCTTCTGCCAGAAGATCCTCTGTCCTCCCCTCATTACCTGTATTGAGCTGGTTATCTATGTATGAAAGACACCTGTCCACAAGCTCAAACACTGACACTCCAAACTCCACCAAAGAGCTGTCTAAGGACACCAGAACAAAGTTGTTGACCTGCAGCAGGCTGCGAAGACTGAATCTGCAATAGATAAGTAGCTCGGTGTGAAGAAGCCTTTCAAGGTCCAGGAGCGGCCTAGCCAGTCTCCAGATCTAAACTCCTTAGGAGGGAGTTGTAAGTCAAAACATCGCCGCTCTAGAGGAGATCTGCATGGAGGAATGGACCAAAAAACCAGCAACATTACCAACAAAGGTTATATGACAAACTATTGAGTTGAATTTTTGTTGTTGACTTAATACCTACTTCCACCATCGTTTAAAAATAAATTCTTTAAAAATCAGACAATGTGATTTCCTGGATTTTTTACCTTTGATGAGAATTCCAAGCCTCTGTCATCTTTGTAACTTGCACAATCGGTGGCTGACTAAATACTTTTTTGCCCCTCTGTAAATCCATCCATAAACACGACAATTAATAAAGTGTCTTTTTATATAACTTTTCCCCATTGCTGACTTAACTTCAACTTGTATGTCACCCCAACTCACTTTATATATTTCTTTGTGGTCCTAAAATATAAACCCATGCTAAATGGAGCCTCACAAGTGCAACATTTGAACTTAGGGATCATTTTTCACCTCCTGATCTAGATTGAACGTTAAGTTCCGTCTATGACTCTGCAACTACCGGTCGGTTTGTAGGCTAACAGAAAATTGTAGCAATTACAGGGTGATGTGTCTAAATTATGTTTTACAGAAACACAATCACATTTTAACAATCCCTTTCTGTAATCTTCACAGAGAGAATAAATCTAAAACATTCAGAAACTTAAACCACAAAATCGAGAATCCTCTCCTGTCATGATTCTTCTCAGGTGTTGGAGAACTGCAGCTCCTCTCAGGGATCTTGTGATCTCTAGATGATCTTTAGGTCATTTTGCTTTTTAAACTTATTAATATTTATATAAAAACATGTACAAAATGAATAACTAATGTGAAAAAATGTTTTTATACTTTTAAGTGTAAAAATATGTTAAAGATTTTATTTTACAAGGTAATATGTACAAAATAAATGATGAAAAAAAAAATATATATATATTATTCAACTTTTAATGACACTGAAACTGGAATCCAAAATACTAATTCTAATATTAAAAATGAAAAGAAAACAAATGAAGAAGGTTTGTAATCCCGGTAAGCATTTAGAAATAGCAAATATCTCATCTTTGTGAAGCTGATCTGGTTTCTTCTGTCAGTTTCTGATCTGTTCTGGAGAAAGTTCTCAGGTTTCTGCACAGGTCGGTTCTGTTTAAAATTCGTTTCCTGCAGATTCTAAATTCTGTCTTCTTATATCAATATCAGTGAAATGGATCCAGATTTCTGTTCTTTTTCCAGTTGCTCATTTTTCAAGTTTTTGTGTTGATGTTTGTCAATTGTTGCATCTTCCCGCTCCGTCTCTGCCTCATCCGCAAACAGCGACGAGCACGGCTCTGTGCTCTTATTGATGGTATTAATCTGACATGCGCGAATTGAAAAGAAAAAAAAAGCAACAAGAGAGGATTCGGGACACTACTTGATAAATAAAAATAAGCAGCTGCATGGGGAAAAAAATTGAAAGTAAAACTTATATTCCCTTGGTTATGTTCTAAAAAAAACTTGCGACGGTGAAACCAGCAAATTACGATAATAGATGTTAAACTCCTCACTACACACTTTCTCCACTTTTCTCAGACAGACATGGACATTTTCACATCCAGGATCATAGAGTGAAGACAAAGATCTGATCGCAATCATAGATTTATGTGGGTCTGAAGAACTGCAGGAAAACATGCGCGGAGGAGGTTGACAAGGTCTCCAGTCAATCAGGACGCAGAACAGGGTGCGCTGTTTAAAGTAAAAGCAGCTGTATGATCCAACTGAGACCAGGAGAAATGCAATGTGGAAGCACAACACTTTATTCAGTTCTACTTGACGAGGATTTGGGGGTTCAGATAGAGGCAAATGTATGTAATGTTAAGAACCTGAAACATTTCTCTGAAAGGGAAACAATAGAGGGATCAGTTCTTAAATCAGATTTTACAAGGAGAACAGAGGGAGAATGTTCAAACCAGTCTCCTCTCCGCTCTGAAGTTCTTGGTCCAAGCTTTTGATTTTTATCACTTTCCTAGTTACGCTTATGACTCAAAGGAGGTTGGGAGAAAAACAGCAGAAAACTGGTTCTACTGTCATTAAAGTGACAGTTCAACACAGTAGGTTGGTGCCAGACTCTTCAAGCTTCTGCCTCCAGATAGCCTTCAGCTTAGAACGGCTCCAACCTTCCTGATACGAGCTGAGCACGACCTTAAGCCGGAAGAGAAAGAAAAGAGGTTAAAATCACTCACAGCACATATTTGATAAATGTATGTAAAACCCTATCAATGTGTTTGCTGGGGGAAAAATACAAGATGGACGACTTCTTGTCACAACATCCTGTCTTAACCACACCTTCAAAATAAAAGACCACAAAGGGTGCGGATTCTAATTAATTGAAGTTATTATTTGGAAAATAATGGTGTACAGAACGTGCGACATATTGGAATCTTTGTTATAACATCTGAAAAAAAAAAGCAAAACATTGGTTCTGAACTGCTCTTAGTCTGGCTCACCACCAAGAACATGTCTGCCATGGGGGACCCTACCAGGGGCAGCCAAAGACAGCTTAGCTCTGTGGATCACTCGAGCTCTCAAGCCCCTCCACCACATCAAGGTGGCGATTCACAGAGAGGAAACATTTTATTTATTTATTTTTTAGTTATTGTTTTGTTCTGTTGTATTTTTTAAAGACTAAATTAAAAGTTACTCCCCCCCAAAAAAATAAATAAATAAAGAGTTAACCTTAAATAATAAAAATACAGAATTAAGAGTCAACCTCAAAATAAAAATTAAGAGCCAGCCACTAAGTGGGCCACATGTGATTTTAAAGTGGACAGAAAATGTGGGTTCCGAATAGGTTTTTCTGCATTCTCCATGGCCGCCCCACCTGTGTTTCCTCATATTGACTTAAGTGGCTACGCTAGCAAGTGTGGGCAAACACAGGTGGGGCCATCACAGAAACTGTGGACAAACTCATTCGAGACCCACATGTTCTGTCCACTTTTAAATCGTATGTGACCCACTCGGTCTTACTGGCTGAAAGATTTTTTTTTTGCTTCAGATACCTCTATTCAGACATTTATTGGTTCATCCATGCTCAATTACCCACTTTATTCATTTGGGATATTTGTTGTTTGTAGTATTTTCATGCATTCTTTGTTAATAAATGTATAAATACTTATATGGACACTTTAGAAGAATATTGAATAAACTTTTTAATAAATCTGGGGGGAGGGGGGATTAATATTTTCAATTTTAAGTCTAAATTTGAGACCTTTCACACACTTTTAAAAAATAAGTGGATGAAATTTATGGGTGAAAGAATAAAAAAAAATCTTTCTAATGATTTCAAACTGAATTTTTGTTGCTTGAGTTATTATTTTTTAATTAAAGTTGGAAAAACTACCAACAAAACCTTGAGGATGTTAACCTAAACTTCATACCTTATTTTATTTCCAACCACATAATACAATTACCTCTGTGTTTTTTTTAAATAAGTGGTGCTAAATTAAGTGAAATTCAGGATTTAATGGTACATTGCAAAAAATACCAACCAACAGGGTGAAGAGGTTTTAATACATTTTTAAAAATATGATTTCAGAAAGAATAATCATACAGTGTTAAGGGAAGGTCTTTTCTCTCCACTGTCCCCTCATGCATGTTCAGAATAAAGGATGTAAAGAGAGTGATCAGCTTCTTCTTCGACCTTTACAAAGATTTCTTTTAGGTTTTATCGTTTTGTTTTGTTTTTTTTTTTTTACATGAAAAAGCAGAGATGTAAATGCACAAAAATGTTAACATTTTAATTATCCACTTTAGTGAAAAAAGTCATATTCTTACATTTCAAATCTTACCTGTAAACAGAGTTTTTCAGTGTTTTCTGCTTCTGTTTGATTTCATTAAAACTTAATTTACTGTTTGGCTTTAAGGCGACTGCACCAGACTTTGTGACAACTGCTCTTTTCCAAAATACGTTTGTGACCTTTTCAAGATTCTTTATGAATCTCCATGCAGAAATCAGAAGTTGCAGTGTTATGTTTCCTCCCTCTCCTCACAGTCATAGGTGGTTATACTGAAGTCAGTGTTTGAGCAGATCTGAAGAAGTTTTCGTGTCGTGAAGACCAGGATCCAGCTTTTCCATCTGTCTTTGGACGGTCATCTCTGAAGTTTGTTCAGCCTCATCAAGTCACTTGCTGTGATGTTGTCTCCCCAACAAACAGCAGCGGAACAAATCTCTCTCCTCACAACAGACTCACAGAAGACATGGAACCTTCTATTTAGGTGTCAGATCAACAGTTTGTGTCGTGTTGTGGAGAAGACATCGCTCTGAAAGTGTGAACGCTGGTATAATTAAATAGAACTGGGTTGAAAAAAAAAAGATTAATTTATCTGACAAATATAAGCTTAAAAGTAGACGTATAATGCTCAAGTCTGCTAGCTTCATGCTAACGTATAATGGGGTTTCCCATAGGATGGCTAATGCTAACGCTCACACACTTCATATACTCACAACAAGGCAGGAATTTTCCAAACTTTTTTAAGGATTTTTTTTTTTTAAGCAACCATTTGTTAGTGATCTAAAATAGTTTTTTCCTCATTCTTTCTTCTTCTTCTGGAATAAGGTGTAATGCTATAGCACAATCGCCACCTAGTGGCCAAACTGAAACGTACTCCTGAAGAAGCAGAACAATTGTTGGAGCTTTTCTGTTTGAGAATCCATGTAACTTTGTATGATGTTAACAATCTCAATATAATTTCACTAATACATTTTACAGTACGTGAACTGGATCAGATTAACATCAATATTAAAAAAACACACACACACACACACACATATGTGTGAGAGAGAAAGAGAGAGACGAAGGGCAGACATTCCCAGCAGAACCCTCACAGTACGTTTGGGTCTGCCAAGTCTTTCCAGAAAAACCAGGTTCCCTTCCATGAACCGCCACCTTAACGTGGTGGAGGCCTTTGAGAGCTCGAGCGATCCAAGGAGCTACTCTGTCTGGGGCTGGTAGGGTCTCCCATGGCAGACAGCTTCTTGGTAACAAGCCAGACAAAGAGAGGTTCAGAACCTCCTCTATGAGAAGAACAACCAAAGATTCTGCTATATCACTGGTACTGGTGCCACCGGGACCCACCGTGGAATCATGCGTGGGGGTTGGTGACCGTGGCTCCTCCCACAGGCTAAAAATGGCATCATCATAACTAAAAGACCACTGGGTTGAGTCACACACCAGATATTTCTGTTAGAATATCATTAAAAATATCAATGAGCTTGCTAAAAGATGTGTTTTTTTTCTCTTCTAGAAATTTCAAATATGACTTTGGCGTTTGTGCTATAAGGCTAACGACACAATCAATCACAGAACGTCGTATGGACTCATCTTTTCTAAGTAAAATGAATGAAACATTTACTGAAGGTAATCATAACTGCTACCTCTTTCCAGAGCTTTAACCTTCAAACAGGCGCTTGAAGGTATGTATAAGAATGAGATGCGCACACACTGCAGCTACACACAAATATATGTAGTGTAATTCAGGTCCAATTGGTGTAAAACAAGCCAGAGCTGAAAGTGACATCTTTCATCGCTGCCTATCAGCACTCACACATGATTTTTATGAAGTGTAATTCCTTCCACCTCCTATTACCCCTGTTGCCTCTCCATCACGAGCACATGGAGGCTGAGCCCTAATCTGAAGTGACAGCACATAGACTTTCACTCACACATTAGAGTGTAGCCTTGGGCGACTCAGCCGGCTCCTTTCAAAACGCTGAACCCAGGTTATTTCTATGGAGGTATTAAAGTCATACTTCAGTTTAAGCCATTATTCCTCTTTTTCTTTTTTCTTTTTGGCTGAGAGGAGGAAAGGACGCAGCAAAGAGTCTTATCAGGACACATTTATAAGCAAAAATACACGTTTATTACTTTAGTTTAGGGTCAAGCTGCTTGTGTTTGGCAAACTTCTGTCTCCAAAAATCCAGATTTGAGAAGTTTCCTCAACAAATCCAGAGTTTCCTCACAGACTATCTAACATGTTAGATCTCCTCAGGTTTAAGGCATGAAGTAAATTCAGAGACAGAAGTCCATTCTTTGTGTTTATCCCTGCAAGTATTCACTTATGTCTAATTATGTAAAAAATATTGTTTCGTGTTTTTTCCATTCAAGGTCCTGGATTCAATGGCAAGTTGCAAATTAGTGACATACGGGGTGAAGGGATTTTAAAATGCAAAGTCTATGGCTCTGACAAACAAACCAAGACATTTCAATGAAATATTTTCAGTTTGGGTTTTGAATCTGAAAAATAAACCTAGAAGTAAAAGAAAGAGCAAAATATTGCATTGTGTCATTTCATTTTTACGGAGAGCCCCCAAAAGGAAGTCAAAGTAAAAAAAGGGAAATACATTTTTTTTGTTGCTTTTTTAATTTGAATTTAAAAAAAAATCCAGTTAAAACTAGTGCGCATCAGTTACAATCTGGTACTCACCTGTAACTATCTGGTGCACATCATTTGCTATCTGGTGTGCATCAGTTACTATCTGGTGTGTCTCAATTACTATCTGGTGTGCATCAGTTACTATCTGGTGTGCATCTGTTGCTATCTGGTGTGCATCTGTTACTATCTGGTGGGCATCAGTTACTATCTGGTGGGCATCAGTTACTATCTGGTGTGCATCAGTTGCTATCTGGTGTGCATCAGTTACTATCTGATTTGCATCTGTTACTATCTGGTGTGCATCTGTTACTATCTGGTGGGCATCAGTTACTATCTGGTGTGCATCTGTTGCTATCTGGTGTGCATCAGTTAGTATCTGGTGTGTCTCAATTACTAGCTGGTGTGCATCAGTTACTATCTGATGTGCATCTGTTACTATCTGGTGGGCATCAGTTACTATCTGGTGTGCATCTGTTACTATCTGGTGGGCAGCGAATACTATCTTTTGTGCATCAGTTACTATCTGGTACTCACCTGTAACTATCTGGTGTGCATCAGTTGCTATCTGGTGTGCATCAGTTACTATCTGGTGGGCAGCGAATACTATCTTTTGTGCATCAGTTACTATCTGGTACTCACCTGTAACTAGCTGGTGTGCATCAGTTACTATCTGGTGGGCATCAGTTACTATCTGGTGGGCAGCGAATACTATCTTTTGTGCATCAGTTACTATCTGGTGTGCACTGGTTATTATTTGGTAGGGGTATAACGGATCATGGATAATCCGTGGTCCGTATGGATCAGTAGCCACTGTTCGGCACACATGTGGACCGTGGATCACAGCGCATGCGCGCGCACACGCACTCCTCACTGTCACTTTAGGAGTTCCCTACATTTTGAACCTAAACCTATGTTTGCACACTTTTATTACTGAAAATCTAATTGTAATTTCATGTAATTTTATTGTGAAATCTAACTGATTCCACGTTGACCCAGTTGGGGAAAAACTGCAAAAAGTCAAATTTTATGAAGATTATTTCTCTATTTTGTATTCAAACTACCTGGTTAAACCTTATAACCTTAAGATATGTTTACCAAAAAATAACTATTTATGGAGATGGAAAATCAGTAGAATGAAGAAACAAAACAGCCATTCCACCTTAAATATAATCTTCTAATAATGTACAGTAGTTTGTATTTGGTGTAAATTTTAAGATAATTTATTTACAAATTGGCATATAAAATATAAATTGTTGCGATAAATCTTAACATTTATTGATGCAAAAAGTTGTATTCTAAATAATTTTTTTTTTAACATATACTTTAAAATTTTGGTAAACCAAAATATCCCATCCCCCTAAAAAAATAACTTTGTCATACATTTAGGAAAAAAAATTTATTGGAAAATATTCATATGTGCTACAAAAATATGTTTCTAAGATTGTATAATGTTAGGATAATAAAGCATCTTTGGGTAAAACTGAATCCTTCAGTTTGATGATGCAGTACCACAGCCCGCCACAGGGTGTCAGCATTGACTTTCAGTGCAGGGAAAATCAAATCAGCAGAGATTCAAAGACAACACAAGGTGATCATTTGAATTGAGGCAGATTATTCTTCTGTGGTAATTTTGTTTTTTAAATTAATATCTGTCAGAAGAACTAACCTGAAGTGATTTGAGACATTTAAGACATTAAAGGAGATAAATTGGTTTGAAATATGCATCTAAATTTATTAAAATAAAGAGAAATGTTTAAAGAGAAAGACGGAGAAATGTGGATTTGTTTGATTTTCTTTCAGTGAGGAGAGAGGGCAAAAAATATATAAATGATAGAAGGAGACGGGTGGGGGTATATTGTTTTGGTAGCAAATTGATGTGATCCATCTGAACCATGTGACTCCTGCAGCACACTCCCTGAGTGACCAGCGCCACGCCACACCCAAGGGCAACTGGGATTGCATTTTTGGCCCCCTCCATTTATCCTTCTCTTTGTTTAGGCAATAAGGGACGATGTATGCCTCCTATTTTGCCACCAGAGTGAGCAAACAAAGCGACAGCCTATAGTTATATGTACCACAGTCCTTCTTTCCCCTAAAATATATTCCAGTAAGGCACACGCACAAACATGCACAGAGCTGCGGTCATGCGGCCGCGCTGCCCGGGTCATTTTCTTTGGAGTTGCCGCTTTATTGTGCTCGCTGATCCGATTTCCTCCTCCTCTGGTGTGATTTCTCTTTCTATTGCCCCGGCCGATCTCACAGCCACGGTTCACCTGGGGAAGAAAAATAGTGTGACCGCTACAGCAACACACCGGCACTAACAACAACAGCAACATGGCATACTAATGCCTTCGCTTGAAGAATGGGAAGTAATGCATCTTCATGATCTATCTGGGCCATATCAAATATATGAATTGTGCTATTATGGAGGAATTGGAGGAGACGGGGGCGGCTGTGGGGGTGGCTGCTGGGACAAGTGCAGGTGGTTTGCCACAGGCTCCCAAACAAAGACGCCAGTGTTGGAATTAAGAAGTGTTTCAAGGATGGTTTTTTGTGATGATTTTAGCCCGAATAAAGGAAAAGTAAGACAAGTAAAGGACGGGAAATTATTTAGTTACAAAAAAAAAACATCAGACTGGACTGTACCATTCATAAAACCTATTATATTACAGGCAAAAAATTAAATAATGGCAAGTACCTTATTGATAGATTTTCTGGCTAAAGAAAAGAAGGGTTTGAAGGTCATAAAGTAGAGTCGTACAGTTTTTGGGTTGTCCCGACCTGTGGCGGGTCGTAGACAGGAGCGGCCGCGTTTTAAGAAGAGCGCAGGAGTGGATGCACTTCCCCTGAGGCTCCTCAAATGTCGTCATGAAAATGGAACGTACCATAATGGAGGGTACACGAACGTAGGACGCCATACGGAGTTCTACAAACGAGCACCAACATTTTCACTCCACGGGTTCCATTTGTGTAAGTCACCTCCGTGCTCCGTACAGGTTTGACCGTTTCACCGGCTGATACCTGGTATCCATCATCAGGAACCAGGTCCATAACTTTGGCGGCTAGAGGCTTTAAGGTGGCGATGTCCTGCGTGCGGATCAGTGAAGACCGTAGATGGATCCGTATTAGTCACATAAAGAAACCTGAGAAGTTTGTACGCAAAGATGGTTAGGATAGGCTCCAGCAACTCCAGTGACCTTCAAAAAACAACTGCAGAAAGTGGATGGATGGACATGGAAGCATATGTGACTCAAAAATAAAAGTCTACACTGGAAATTCATTTTCCTTTTCAAAATGTACCAGCATTTTGTGTCTCTTGAATTAAATGAAAAAGCAATTCTCAGAACTGCTTTTTCATTTTCTCCCTCAACTCCGCTCATCCTGTAACAGAATTAAAGTGACAAAGCCAATGGAGATTGCTTTTTCGTATTAACTTTCTGCTGTGCAATAAGTGTAACAAAAATCTAAAGGCGTTGCGGAACGTCCCAAGGGCGCACGATGATGACATCAGAGCTCCTCCTCCTGCGGTTTGGTTTATTCTGTCTGGAAACTACATGTAGCTCTCATTGATTTATATAGAGAAAAATGGAAGGAAGAGGAGGAAAAACGAGCTCAAAGACGGACCCCGACGTTCCGAACAGTAGACGCACTGGAGGATGTTTTAAATGTTTTTTTATAAATGCCAATTATTTGGAGAAGAAAAGATAAATCTCAGCTTCGAGTGTGTGTCTCGTCCCAGCGGGAGAAACAGACTGTCAAACTCTCCGCAGTGTATCCCGCTTTTCTGTCTTTAATGTTTTCAAAAACACATCATGAATCTCAGCTTTGAGCTCTTTTTTCCTCCTCTTTCTTCATTTTTTCTCCTTTTTTCTCTATATAAATCAACGAGAACGGCATGTAGTTTCCAAACAGAACAAACCAAACCGGAGGAGGAGGAGCTCTGATGTCATCATCGTGCGCCCTTGGGACGTTCCAGAACCATTTAGATTAGAATGTTAAAACGAAAAAGCAATCTCCATTGGCTTTGTCACTTTAATTCTGTCACAGAATGAGTGGTGTTAACAAAGAAAATGAAAAAGCAGTTCTGAGAATTTCTTTTTCATTTCATTTAAGAGACAAATAATGCAAGAACATTTTGAATATGAAAATGTATTTCTGTTAATCCATCTTAATTTTCAGATTTGATATTTTTTATTGAATTTTGGCACAGATTTACCATAGAACTTTTTGAAAATGAAATGTCAAATGCCATTTTCTTTATCATTCTATTTAAGTCACAGGATGAGCAGAGTTGAAGAAGAAAATGAAAAAGAAGTTCTGAGAGTTGCTTTTTCATTTCATTTAAGAGACAAATAATGTAAGAACATTTTGAAAATGAAATAGCATTTCCAGTATTGACTTTTATTTTTATTTTTGTGTCACATACGCTTCTATAGATGGATGGATGATGGATGGATGACGAGTGGATTCGTTCTCCGATGTGACTCTAAGAAACAAAAATGAAAAGACTTTGATGCTGAAACACTTTTAGGGGAAAAATAACCTGAAATTCAGTTAAAAATGCTTAAAATCGCAGCAGCAAAAGAAAAAGATTTTAATGTTTTAATCTTTTGTGCTCAAATATTTTTTAAAACTTTACAAATGTTTATTGAATTTTAAGCAGACAACTTTAGAATGAAAGGTTTGTTGTTTTCTCTTTAGGAACAAGATCCGACTAAAGGTCAGAAGCTTCTTTTCTTTCTTCACTCATGAAATTAAACCTGCTCCTCCACAGTCCGGATGAGCAGAACCGTTTTCCCTCCTCCAGCAGAGGAAGGTGATCTTCATCACCCTCTTCTCATCAGAAACATGTAAAGTTTTCAAGCAACAAAAGCAGCAGAATGTTAGAAACGTAGAGCCGCTTTTCTTCCAGCCGCAGAAATTAATTACTTATTGATCACAAAAGCCAGTGAATAAAAATAAAGTGAATTAATAAAAAGCTGAATGGAAGAGAGCGGCAAATATCACGCATGGAGGATTCCATTTCTTTAACATTTCATCGCAACAAAACAAGACTTGGGTGTTCGTCAGAGAGAATATGACAAAAAAAAAAAAAAAAACATCGGAGGTTCACTTTTTTAAAGTTAAAGTGTTGAGAACAAACTAACCTTTTCGTTACTGTAGGTAGAATCATGGCTGAAAGAGGAGTTTTCTCCTAAAAACAGATTCAATTATCGTATGAGTTAAACAGAAACAGTTATTACTGAGCCAAATTTACCAACATGTGCAGTTATGACCCATAAAAACATCCAATCCGATCCATTTTTGTCAGATTTTGTCCCGAATCCGCCGATAGATCCAGCCTTAAAGTCGCAGGTCGACCTCACGTCCAGGTTCACTCTGCACGTCACTCGTCAATAAAACCTTCACTCTAAACCAAGGGTGGGCAAACTACGGCCCGCGGGCCACATGCGGCCCCTTAAACTACTTAATCTGGCCTCCCAAAATTAAAATACATTGAATCAGAAACCCTAATTATTGTTTTATTTTCATTGTATTTCTGGTTTCTTCTCATGAATGATGTTGTTTCTCTGGCGTTCATGTGTGTTTTTTTCTGAATCAGAAAGTGATTTTTCATATTTCTTTGAGTTCACATTTTCCTCTGAAGAACATCAACCCAAAAATCTAAATTTAGAAATTAAAATTGCCAAATTTTCTGTTTCTAAATGAATGTATGTGAATTTTAATCCAAATTAAAGCATGTTTTTCTCTAAATTCCATATTATATTTTTAGTTAATGAGGTTGATTACCAAATCTCTCCTTCCATCTGCTCCTTGTCCGGCCCTTATGACAAATTTTAGAACCCTTTCTGGCCCACAAATCAAAAAGTTTGCCCAACCCTGCTCTAAACCAAAACCTAATTTTCCGCTTTTTTTTAAATTAATCCCTCTACGTTCTAGATCAGGGGTCCCCAAGTCGATATTTTGCGGCCCCCTGCCTTAATTTGAAGGTTCAATGTCTACTAAGCATTATCTTCTGCACGTCCACGCTTCTTAGATGATAGTTTATTATTTGATTTGTGATGTTTATGCTTAAAACTCTGCATCTTGTCGATGGATCTGGTTGACAGAAAAGTCCTTAGCAACGGTTGCTAGCATTGTTAGCTCCAGGAGTTGTTGCTTAGTAGTACATAGACAAGAACAAATGTTTAATAAACTTGTGCAGTAGACAGAGACAAAAACATATTTTTGGCACAAATGGAACCCTGTACGGGCCAGACTCCGCCTCCAATGGCCTCAAGAGAAATGGAGTTTGAGACCCCTGTTCTAGACGGCTTTGGTGACCCACTCTCCACCTGGACCAGCACTACAGGTGGACCGGCCTTCAGCCAACATCAGCCTCTGGGTTCTGGTTTATCCATCTATCCACCAGAAGAAAGACCCAGAGTGGAACTGCAAACACACTTTGGACCATTTCATTCCCAGTTTTGTATCTCAAATGTATTTAGTCACATTTCTAAGATCAATCCTAATTGAAATTATACTTTAGGTGATATTTGTGGTTGACGATTCGATTTACCTTCAGTCTTTGTTTATTTTGAACCAAAATGGATCTTGATCCCAAACTTCCAGCAGTGCGACTCAGATATAAACACCTGGTACTGAACAGTTTTCCAGATTCTAGTATTCCTTCAAGGAAGTAAATTCAATATGTTTACAAGAATTAAAGTCAAATCCATTCACATTTTAGCTTCATAAACTGCTGTTTTTCCACATCAGAATAATCCATCATTAGAACATTCTACCTGTATGGTCACATGACATGATCAATTCAATTGGACTGTATTACAGTTTTTCCCAAATGCTAAAACACATTTTCTGAAACATTTAACCAATTTAATTTATTAATTAATTTAATTAATTTATTTATAATTTATCAAACATCAAACACGATTTTCAAAACATAAGCTAAAAATACAATCTTCTTGACTCTTGAGTCAAAAGCTCACTTTAAGGTCAAAATGAAGACTCTGTTGTCAAAACTTACTCACACACATTAAACACAACACCAAACACGATTTTCAAAATATGAGCTAAATATACAAAATTTTTGACTCTTCAGTCAAAATCCCACTTTGAGTTCATAATGAAGAATTTGTCTTCAAAACTAACAAACCTGCAGCAATCACAACACACTAAATATTTAAGATCCAGGATTTTTATTTTATTTTGTTAATTTTTACTTTAAATCCAGGTTTACATTTATTGCGCTTCACCATCTTTTCTCTGTGGTTCAGACCAGAAGACTTCATCCACATCACTAACATGTTCCCTCTAGCCACACAACAGGAAAAAAAAAAGATTTGCGATTTGTGTTGAACTGTCTGATGGGTAAACTTTTGTCAAAACTGACATTGTCCCAGACAGCAACAAAGTCTTCTCTGTTATTTATATGAATGATGCAGATTACAGTAACAACTTGAAGCTGCTGAGTTGACCTGCTTCCCTCATGGTCATTCCATATACCAACATATGGTCAATAACTATGACCTGGTCCAGGTCTTGGTGCACATTTAGGTCTTTCTCTGTTATCCATCTTTGAAAAGCATCTCTGTTGTTCAAGAACTGCTCTATATTTACTGCAGTTGATTTCCAACAAGTGTCTTCAGTTTTGACCAGTTGTGTGTTGATGGTGATCGTTGTGTTGGAACAGGGTTGGAGTTTTGACTCTTTGTGTTCACGTTTTGCCTCTTGTGTGTTGTTAATGCCAGCTGTGTTTTAAAAGTGAGAATGTGTCTTGTGTTCTGCAAAGAGTGGATAAGAGTTTTACAAATTGTGTGTTAACTGCAAATTGTGTTTTAGGTTTAGACCAAAGAGTGATGTTTTTGAGAAAAGAGTTAAAGCAGTTGATCAGCTGGTTTGGAGAATGACACTCAGTGTTTTAGCATTTGAGAAAAACTGTAATGGTTGATCAGTTTCTGCTGCATCACTTATGCGATTGTCCGCTGTGATGGTTTTTACGCTATGTAAAAAGATGATGAAGGTAAGACTGAACCAAAGTGTTTCTGATAATGCACAATTCATTACGCATTATCCCACTTACACACTTTCAAAAGAAATAAATATTAAATCGATTTTTTAGTTTTTTATTCTTATTTGTTTGGTTTAGATGGCTTTTTCCACAAACAATTTGATCTGTGATGTGGCGTGTTGTCATGGTAACATGACAAAGGTTGAATAAAGTTTCAGTTCAGAGAGAAAGTTCACCTCTTACCGCTTGATTTTATCAGGGAGATGAAGAAAAGTTTGTTTTAAAGAAACCTGAGCGCTCATACAGAACATTTGGGATGTGAGACCGGAACTTCTTTTTTTAGGTTTGCATTATCAATGCGGATTATCACGATTTAATCCAGCAGCCAATCAGAATCGAGAGTTCACCCGCAGCATGGTATAAAGTCAAACAAACCTACCATAACCACAATTCAAATAATAGTTTACAATATTGATTTATCAAATTTTTGAATATTTTTTTAATGATGTAAGCCGATTGGATTTGACAGATCAATCTGGCTGAATCGCAGTGATAGGAATCAGTTTATCCCCAAATTTTGATGCTTTTTTTAACTGATCATCTTTTGATCTATTTTCATAGCGTTCCCAGTGGTCTTCATAGTTATGAATCTCTTGTTTCTCTCTGAGTTGTGAGCGGGACCGCTGGCGTGCAGCAACCCCGCCCCTCTTCCCATCACCCATAACTGTTTACATCAGGGGTGTCAAACTCAATCACACAAGGGGCCAAAATCCAAAACACACATTAGGTCGCGGGCCGAACAGGATTATAGAACACTCTAAAACTAATTTATTAAAACTTAAAAAATGTAACTTTTAACATAGTTATGAACTACATATGTAGCATGTGGTGATGCTGTAAACTGAATTTGGCCGCTGAAGATGCTAGTTGCTGAAATTGATATTTAAAAACACTCAAGCTAATAGCTGAAAACGCTAAAGCTGAGAGACAGATAAAATATTAGCTAGCTAACAAATTAGCCGAAAAAACTAAAAGAAAAAAAACTTAAGTCAATCAAAACAGCTAGCATGTAGCTGAAATATTAGCTAAACTCCAAAAATAGCCTAAAAATTCTTAGTAAATGCCAAAATAGTCCAAGAAACTAGGATTCCAATTTTTAGAATTGTAACTTTTTAACATAATTATGAATAATAAAAGGCAGCAATATTATTTCAGAATAAATTAAGTTAAGCCTTAAATAACTTTCAATATTTTACTCTCCAGAAAATACATTTTGTTGAAATTAAACAATAAAAAAATAGGCGAAAGATAACATCGGGCCATTAATAACAATGAAATAAAATGATCTGGAGGGCCGAATAGAATTACCCGGAGGGCCGGACTCGGCCCCCGGGCCTTGACTTTGACACATGTGGTTTACATGCTCTCCTGCTAGCTTACAGCCCAAATCTAACATTACAGGTGTATTGAAGCTTTCCAGTCGTACAGTTTTGATCCAGACTCCAGGAAACAAAGACGTTCATGGATCTATTTGTCTACAAGCGGAGGCTTTTTTCAAACAGCATCTGCTCCTGATTCTCAACTATTTGATAAATAAATGTAATTTTAAGCTGAATTTTCTTGATCTATCTCCTTTATTATCAGAAAAATACCACAAGAACACGTTAAAAACACAAAAATACAATATTCATCAGTTTGGGGCTTTAAAAAGGAAATAAAAGACTTATAATTGTTCATTTTCTCCTTTTAATTTTCCATTTCTTGAAGATGTTTAAATGCTCGACGCCCTTAAAGAGGACATGTTGGCTCATTTTGACGGGACCTCCTCAGAACTTGGTAAAACCATCTCACTAGGCCCGGCTAAAGGATGCTCTGCTAATAAACAATTATTTATAACAAATTATTGCCTAATGCATCAAATTAACAACATGCAGCAAGTGAGATTTATTCTCCGCGCCGAGCGCGTTTATTACTTTTACTTAAGGTATTCAGCGGTGCACATTTGGTGTAAAACACTCTTTCTTTATAGATGGTGCTTCGCTGCAGAATATGTCAGATTAACAGTTTGAAGTGCGCTTTTCTTTGCTTGATTTATGGACACCATAAAGTCATATTTATTGGGCTGGTGCAAATAATCAAACGGTGGAGTTTTAAGTGCAGAATTTACCTAATGTACGAAAAGAACGGATGGAAATATTATCTCATAAAGCCGGGAGTTATCTCCAAAGTCAAGGAGTCAAAATATTTACACGGATAAATCTGTCCTTAACTGCTGGCTGCGAACGGGGCCTTTTGTTGCGGCGGGAGGGAGATGGATGTCGGCGCGGGACACCCGCCGTTGTTTTTCACATCTCTAATTATCTTTTTACCCTCCAGCGTGGAGAGTTCAGGACAAAGAGGGAGAAAAGTTTCACAAATACATAAACACGCAAAAAAAAAAAAAAAAACGCTTTCATCCAAGTGGGTCAAACTCAGCAAAGCCTGAACTCAGTCAGATTGATTCCCTTAGATATTCATAGTAATCTTAAAACTCCTGCTTGTTGGGTAATAAGACACTTTATCATCACCAGCTCTGACAAGGTACATTAGTCTTGACCTGCTGCAGGGGGGAAAAAGATACGGATGCGGTTTGATCACCATAACAACCGCTTTATTGATTATAGGTGCTGTTTCAGGTGAAGACGGAGGGACGGCACGCCAGGACAGTTGTGTGTTTGGACGTTTGCAGCCTTTGTGCGTCCGTGTGTGTGTGTCAGGGCTCCCTCTCTCTCTCTCTCTCTCTCTCCGGTCCGACAGGGGCGCTCAGAAGAAGATAAATGTCTGCTTTCCAGAAATCCAATAGACTTTTAACTCCTACGTGTCCGAGAAAAGAAACTTTTAAGTGAAACTTGGGAAATTAAACAGGGATTTTTTTTTGTCCCCCTTTTAATGAGTAACCAAACATTAACCTTCATTAACCATCATTTAGGGGTGGGTTTTTCACGAGCAATAACATTATAATGCATGCTAACGGTTAAAAAAAAAGTGGATTTTCAGGCCTTTTCAGATGAAAAGAAGAAAGATGTAATAATTTAAAAAGGGTTTTTATTTTCAAAAATCGTTTTTTTCCCCATTGAAACCGTTATTTTGTGGGCAGATTTTGATTATATTTAGGGAATATTTCTGAGCACGTTCGGAAAGACAACAAACATCCAAGAAAAGCTCAGAGATTTCTCTTTATCACCCAAAAGTTCGCTCAACCTCCGGCTAACTTGGTATCAACAGAGGTTTTTTGTATGCTAATTTGGATTTGAGCTAATATTTAAGCAACATGCTAACGTATTTTGCTAATTTTGCAATTTTGCTAATCTACTGGTTTTTTTTATGCTAATTTGGAGTTTAGCTAATATTTATGCAAGGAGCTAGCTTTGGCATTTACTGTTTTGTTTATGCTAATTCAGAATTTAGCTTCTATTTTAGCAACATGCTAACTCTTTGGCTTATTTGCTAAATACTGAGATCTTTGTAGGCTAATGTAGAGTTTAGCTTTTCTTTAGCAAATTTAATTTACTGAGAAATTTTAAGCTATTTTTAAGTTTAAGTTTAAATACTTTCAGCAATTTGCTAACTTTTTTTGTCTAATTTGTCATCTACTGGGTTTTTTTTTAGACTTATTTAGAGTTTAACTTCTATTTTAGCAACAGGCTAACATTTATGACTAAAAATTTCAGGCTATTTTGGACTTTAGCTAATATTTCTGCAAGGAGCTAGATTTTGCTAAGTTGGCATCTACTGTTTTTTTTTATGCTAATTCAGAATTTAGCTTCTATTTTAGCAACATGCTAACTCTTTGGCTTATTTGCTAAATACTGAGATCTTTGTAGGCTAATTTAGAGTTTAGCTTTTATTTTAGCAAATTTAATTTACTGAGGAATTTTAAGCTATTTTTAAGTTTAAATAGTGGGCTATTTAAGCAATTTGCTAGCTTTTTCTTTGGCTAACTTGGCATCAACTGAGGTTTTTTTATGTTAATTTAGAGTTTAGCTAATATTTAAGCAACATGCTAACGTGTTTGGCTAATTTGTCATCTACAAGGGTTTTTTAGGCTAATTTAGAGTTTAGCTTCCATTTTAGCAACATGCTAACGTTTGTGACTAAGAATTTTAGGCTATTTTGGGGTTTAGCTAATATTTATGCAAGGAGCTAGCTTTTGCTAAGTTGGCATCTACTGGGTTTTTTTTTATGCTAATTCAGAATTTAGCTTCTATTTTAGCAACATGCTAACTCTTTGGCTTATTTGCTAAATACTGAGATCTTTGTAGGCTAATGTAGAGTTTAGCTTTTATTTTAGCAAATTTAATTTACTGAGGAATTTTAAGCTATTTTTAAGTTTAAATAGTGGGCTATTTAAGCAATTTGCTAACTTTTTTGGCTTATTTGGCATCTACTGGTTTTTTTTTATTGCTAATTTGGAGTTTATCTTATAATTCAGCAACATGCTAACTCTTTGGCTAATTTGCTGTCTAGGGGGATTTTTGAGGTTAATTTAGAGTTTAGCTTTTATTTTAGCAAATTTAGTTTGTAAACCCTGGAATTTTAGGCTATTTTTAAGTTTAAATACTGGGCTATTTCAGCAATTTGCTAACTTTTTTTTGTCTAATTTGGCATCTACTGAGATAATTTAAAGTATAGCTCATATTCACAAACATTTTTTTTTTTGCAAAATTGTTATGTATTAGAGATTTTGAAGCAATTTTACTACAAATCTTTAAAAAATATGGGTCAACTTCAACGCTCTTAGATAGTTCTTTAGCAAAATTTCCAGTCATTCAGCAAATTTAACATTTTGCAAATAACTTTTGCATTTTCAGCAAATCCTTTTACCAATTGAGGTAAATTGCGTCACTATTTTCAGCATAAAGCTTGAGTATTCAGCGTCTATTTTCAGTAAAAATCATTCACACCAGCATTATCGCAGGTAATGCAACTTTTTAAGTTTGTTATTAGCTTTTATCAAACTACATTTTGAGTTTAGTAAACCATCAACTCAAAATTTTAATTTAATGAAAACTAAAACATTTTGATTTAACAAATTACAACATTTTGTTAATTGATCCAACATTTCACTTTCTTCAGAATAACTTTATCACATCTAGTTTAAAATTCTTTTTAATTGCTTGAAATGAATTCTTATGCTTTGCATTCACTAAATTTCTCTTAAACATTGCCTTTAAACCACCTTCATTTCATTTTAGTCAGTTGCTAAATCCTTTCCCAGCTTCATGTTTAGTTTCTGTCTTCGATCTAATAATCTTCAGGCTATTAACTCATTTGTTTTTGAGAAATGTTTTCAGTTTAAACATTTATTAAGTTTTTATATTTCCCATTATAAACAAATCGTCTTATGTGAGTTTGAAGCCGTTCTATTTAAGAAAAAAAACAAATAAATTTTTCAGCTCCAACCTTTCAGTTCTTCCTGGTTCTTTCTTTGTTTTTCAGCGCCTCGAACAGCTGAGAGCTGAAGCGGATCAGCTGGTTGAAGGGCAGTTAACCGGACAGCTGATTGTCAGAAGAAGCGGATGCAGATCAAAGCACTCTGTGTGCAGAACGCTGCCGTTGTCTGAGCAGAATGAATCTTTGAAACTGCTCCTTCTACTGCTTATTGCATCCTTCTTAGTGAGTTATTTTGTTGCACCGTGTCCCGTTTTGTAGCAAATTTGTTTGTTTTTTGTAACAATTGAGTTAATTATTTCATAACCAAATTCAAATACTCCTAAATTGGGCTTTTGGACTTTAAGCTTTGAGATCATATAGTTCTAGGATCTAAGACCAGAAAAAAGAATTTGCAAACTGGAAACACGAAAGTCAGAATCTATCAGGAATCATCAGAAAACTCAGAGAAGCAGCTGTGGTGATTCAGAGAGAAAAATTGATTCAAGGACATTTTTAGCCAAAACTTTGAGCATTCCTTGTGCCTTGTGGGAACATAAATGATCAGAGCTCCAACCAACAATCAGTGTAAGTTGTCATATTTATTAGGCGCTGAAGTAACGGCCTCCGCGTCGGCAGCTACAGGCGCTCGGAGCATTTCTTCCCGCGGTTTGGCGGCGGCACATATCTGAAGTGCGCCCGAACACGGCGGCCGGGGCCACGGCCTAATGGGATAATGAATTCAGTGTGTCGCACGAGGACGGATCGTGTGCGCGCAGGGCAGCAGTGGGGGTTAATACAACATGATAAATATTTGATTTCTGCTGGGGCCAGTCCCCACCTACAGAATGGGAAATGGCTGTAATGCGATTCACAGCAGATTGTCCTTTGGGAGAGCCTTCGTATGTTTTACTTGTTACGTTTTGTGTGTGCGCGGTTGTGCGTCTGCGTGCGCTGACGGACCCCGAGACTGCAAGTATATGGCCTGGGGAAATAAAGGAACAAATCAGCTTACAAATCACCGCGGCGCAGCGGCGAGCAACGGCCCCTGTCCGGCTCTCACCACCAGCAATGACCCCCCCCAGCAGAACAATCAAGCTGACGGGGGCTCTGACGTGACTCTGTGTCCAGGTTCAGCGGACGCAGCTCCATGCAGGACGGACAGAGGGGGAGCGTGTTTCTGGCGTCTGTTCATCTTCAGTTACGAAATGCAGAAAAATCAAAAATATACACAAATGTTTACTGTTACAAAAAATAAAAAGTACGTTTTAAAGAGTGAGAAGTGAAAAACACTGCAGCTATAGATTTAAAAAAATATTTGCGTCTTTGAATTTTTAAGTGTTTTTGTAAAGAAAGTTGAATTCTTTTAAGAACGACCTAGTTCAGGGTTTGTTTTCAACTGATGAAAACCTAGAAAGAGCTGCTTATTCTTACTTTAGCCTTTAAGAAATTTGGATCTGTATTCATGACCTTTTTTTTTTTAAAATAAAAATATTAATTACGTCTATTCTTTGACAGCGTAAGATAATATGTGCTTTTTACAGAAGCGGATTAGGGCCACAGAAGAAGAAAAAGGCCATGGAAAGTTCTCAGAATTCTGACTTTAAAGTCAGAACTACGGAGGCCCGTGAGCAACATTCTTCAGTTAGCTTTAGCAGCACACTAGAGTCATGCAAACCGGAGAGAAAATGTCCTCTTTAAGTTTCTTTTTCTGTTCTTTAAGCTTCCCAGATGAGGCTACTGTGTTCATAAAGGAACAAAAGGTGAATAAAAACTATAGTTATTTTATTGGAATTTGTTAATAAAAGCGTTAAAGACAATGCTAGCTTTTCGTAAATGCTACATCAGACGTAAAACTTCTTAATAATGTACGTTTGTGACTGACAAACAGTCTCAGAGTTTAACGTTAAAGTGTGTAGAAATGCAGTTTTGTCTGCACGAAGCCCGTTTACGTTCATCTACTGATCGTCTCATTTCTGGAGATTTAAAGACATCTTATGCTTCTGAAAATACTTCTGGGCTTGTTATCCAAAAGATTGTCGTGCTATTAATTTATTTATTAACTATGCATGATTGTGTAAACAGCCACCAATCTCTAATTAAATTTACAATGATATTAAACTCCGTCCTCCTGTCACGTCACACGTTATCATAAATGTTTGTGAGCATGTAAACAGGCAACATGGATGAATGCCAAAGGTTTGCATACAGCAACATGAAAGCTCCATGTTGTTCTCATTTAATCTAAAATGGAGTCTTGGCATCTGGACTTCAAATCTTTCTTGAAGGAAGAAGTCCAGATGCCAAGACTCCATTTTAAGATAAAGAAAGTAGCTTTTTTCCTATATTTTTTTGTGACATTAAAAAACATTTACATTTTTTTTTTTAACACTTATGAATTTGTCTTTGCAGATTCACTGTGATGTCATTGCTTTGGAGGATGATCTCTGGGACAGACACAGACACCCACATTTACACCGAGGGACATTTAGATTAATCGACACGTTTTTGGACTGGTGGAAAAAGCCGGATAAAACCGATGCATCCGTGGAGGAGAACATGCAAACTCCTCACAGAAATGACCCATCTGGGAATTGAACCAAAGCCCTGTTGCTATGAGGCAAGTGTGTACATCACCGAGCAGCCGTATGGAGCTAAATCGGGGCCAATATTATTTGAAACCGAAATAAAATATTTTTAAAAAATATTAATGTTTGGCCGAAAAAATAGGTTTCCAAAACTCAAAATTTCAATTTCAAAACTTTGTTTTCAGTTTCAAAACTTTTTTTTCTGTTTCAAAACTTTTTTTTCAGTTTCAAAACTTTTGGCCCCGTTGGGGCGGGGCTAACACGAGGACCAATCAAAATCGATGACGATGGTATTCTCAGTTCCGATGCCTTCAGTGGCTCTGAGAACTGTAACAAATCCCCAAGACGGGTGTTTAAAGCAGAGTTTTATCCCGTATAAACCGCATGACCAAAACATCGTTCTAGCCCGTTCAAAGCGCCATTTTATTGAGTTAAATACAGGCGAAGAAAACGTTCTTTTGCTGGAATAAAATGTCTCCGTGGTGGGTCGCACTTTTCCTGGATGCGGAGCTCCGTGGGACAACGGCCAAAGCCCCCGCGGAGCTCCGCATCCAGGAAAAGTGCGACCCACCGCGGAGAGATGAAGCTGAAGCTTGGAGGTTCGTAAGCGAAAAAAAGGTTTAAACTGAAAAAAAGATTTGAAACTGAAAAAATAGTTTTGAAATTGAAATTTTGAGTTTTCGAAACCTATTTTTTCGGCCAAACATTAATATTATTTCAAAATGTTTTATTTCGGTTTCAAATAATATTGGCCCCGATTTAGCTCCATACAGCCGTGACAAGTTTGTTCTGGAAATAAGACCAGTTCAAGTTGAATGCATAGTTATTTAAAACAATATTAGAGGTCGCATTGCGTCTATAAAAAAGTATAAATAAAAGTTTTTCTTCTGAAATGTTTTGTGTGAAATTTATTTGAACCATAACAGCTTTTTATGGGTATATTTAAAAGGAAGTTACCAAAAATATTAACAATGGCAGAACTAAACCATGTAATGCAAAATTTCAAAAGGTTACAAATAAATATAATGGAAAGGTAGTTGATTTTACGGTTACATTTCTTTGATCTTAGGTTCATTTGATGCATCTGTTATGCAAGCAAACACTGAAACGTTAAAGTAACCCATAAAAGGTGTTTAATTCTACATATTTGTTGAAAATTGACAAATAGTCAAATTAGAAGGAAAAGTTGTCATCATCTCTGATGTGTGCTGTCACACATAAAGAAAAGAAGAGACAAAATCAAGACTTTAAAGATTAGATAAAACAGAACAGACTAAAATTAGACCTGATTGATTCCTCAACAGGTTATAGGAAAGTAAATGTGTGTTTAGACTAGGGCTGCCACAAACGATTATTTTAATAGTCGACTAATCACCGATTATTTTTTCCGATTAGTCGACGAATCTGTTCATGGCCAAAGTGGATGTAAAGATGCTGAAGTTGATAACCAGCTAAAATATTAGTTAAATGCCAAATTTACCAAAAAATAAAAAGAGCCAAAGTTAGCCTAAATAGCTAGCATGCTGCTGAAATATTAGCTAAATTCCAAATTAGCCTTAAAAAACCGGAAAAATCCTATATTAGCCAAAACAGCTAGCACATAGCTGAAATATAAGCTAAACTCAAAAATTGCCTAAAAAAACTTAAAAAAGCTTAAGTTAACCAAAATAGCTAGCATGCTGCTGAAATATTTGCTAAACTCCAAATTAGCCTTAAAAAAACGGAAAAATCCTATATTAGCCAAAACAGCTAGCATATAGCTGAAATATAAGTTAAACTCAAAAGTTGCCTAAAAAACGTAAAAAAGCTAAAGTTAGCCGAAATAGCTAGCATGCTGCTGAAATATTTGCTAAACTCCAAATTAGCCTTAAAAAATGGAAAAATCTTATATTAGCCAAAACAGCTAGCATATAGCTGAAATATAAGTTAAACTCAAAAGTTGCCTAAAAAACGTAAAAAAGCTGAAGTTAGCCGAAATAGCTAGCATCCTGCTGAAATATTAGCTAAACTCCAAATTAGCCTTAAAAAAATGGAAAAATCCTATATTAGCCAAAACAGCTAGCACATAGCTGAAATATAAGTTAAACTCAAAAGTTGCCTAAAAAACGTAAAAAAGCTAAAGTTAGCCGAAATAGCTAGAATGCTGCTGAAATATTAGCTAAACTCCAAATTAGCCTTAAAAAAATGGAAAAATCCTATATTAGCCAAAACAGCTAGCATATAGCTGAAATATAAGCTAAACTCAAAAGTTGCCTAAAAAACGTAAAAAAGCTAAAGTTAGCCGAAATAGCTAGCATGCTGCTGAAATATTAGCTAAACTCCAAAATAGCCTTAAAAAAATGGAAAAATCCTATATTAGCCAAAACAGCTAGCAAATAGCTAAAATATAAGTTAAACTCAAAAGTTGCCTAAAAAACGTAAAAAAGCTAAAGTTAGCCGAAATAGCTAGCATGCTGCTGAAATATTTGCTAAACTCCAAAATAGCCTAAAAAACCTTAATAAATGCCAAAATATTCCAAAAAGCTAGCAGAATGCTATTATAACTTTCAACTTTACTACAATCTGACTTCATACAATATAAAGTAACGACTAATCGACTATTAAATTAGTTGTCGATTATTTTAATAGTCGATTAGTCGACTAATCGTGGCAGCCCTAGTAAAAAGTTTGATATTTTCCTTTAAAACCACCAATCTTCCTCAAAATATACATTTGAAGAACAATCCAGTGATTGGAGATCCTCACCTGAACTGAAAAAGTGTCCTAATCTGCTTTGTTGCATCATAAAAGTCTTCTCAACTCATTGATCTCTCTTCAGAAAGGCGTAAAGAAATGATTTCACTCGAAACACTCCCAAACACACAATCACGTTGTGAGAGGAGAAAAAACGAGTGAAACTCAATCCTACAGAGAGGGAGCGGTCTGTCTGATATATTTATAGACAGGAACGCCGCGCAGCCCACAAGCATTTCTTCCTCAAGTGGGGGAAATATGGTTTTGGTGATATTGGGTGGCACCGGAGTGAGAGTAATGATTGATTATAGCCAGACAGAACTACTGTTGCTAATTTAATCACGGCTGAAAAATGACAAGAACAGTTCAGCAACAAACAACACGCTCAAACTCCAACGCTTTGCTTTTCTTCTGTGCTGTGCAATTGTCAGAGCAAATTAATGAAATTAACATGGCCCTGGGCGGAAAGTGAAGAGTTTGTCAGCCAGCAATTCTGTTATCTAGACATGGAAAAAGAAAAAAAAAATCCCATTTCTTCAGCTTGGACTATTTCTTATTTGGGCTTTCAGAGGAGCGATCCGTCTCTCATGAGAGTGTCTGTCCTGGTTTGGCTTCAGACGGAGACGTTGGCGTCATTCTCCTTGAAAACGCTCTTAATGTGTCCTAATGAGTCAGACATGCTGACGTGCACGCACGGCGGTAACCATTCATGTCTAGACGCGCCGCAAACACACAAGAAGAAGAAGGTGAAAACACCAGAATGACTGCTTACATGTAGCAAAATCAAACAGTCTCCTCTTAAAGGTAGAATAACAGCAGAGATTTATTGGAATTACATTATTTTCCTAAACGATCAAAGATTTACAGTACTACAGAGTGTGTAGTATTTTGTTGTCACTGATGACAAACGTTTACAGGGTTTCAATGGACAAGGCTAACCGGATCAGAGCCTGTCTCACCTTTACTGTGGAGGGAGATGTTTGTACCTGAGGGGTCATCTTTAGTCAGGCTTGAGACCTCCTGATCTTCAGGAAAGGATTCCTGTTGCTATGCAACACAAATTATTATCTTTCCACCTCCGTGCTTTGCTACTAAAGTTTATAAAGCAGAAAAAGGTGAAAAAGCCTTGTAGTTGATCTGATCCTCTTTCAACTGTGGTCTGATTCCATCCATCCATCATCCATCCATCCATCCATCCATCCATCATCCATCCATCCATCCATCCTTTTATCCATCCATCCATCCATCCATCATCCATCCATCCATCCATCCATCCTTTTATCCATCCATCCATCCATCCATCATCCATCCATCCATCCTTTTATCCATCCATCCATCCATCATCCATCCTTTTATCCATCCATCCATCCATCCTTTTATCCATTCATCCATCCATCATCCATCCATCCATCCTTTTATCCATCCATCCATCCATCCATCCTTTTATTCATCCATCCATCATCCCTCCATCCATCCATCCTTTTATCCATCCATCCATCATCCATCCATCCATCCATCCATCCATCCATCCATCCATCCATCATCCATCCATCCTTTTATCCATCCATCCATCCATCCATCCTTTTATTCATCCATCCATCATCCCTCCATCCATCCATCCATTCATCCATCCATCCATCCATCATCCATCCATCCTTTTATCCATCCATCCATCCATCCTTTTATTCATCCATCCATCCATCCATCCTTTTATTCATCCATCCATCATCCATCCATCCATCCATCCTTTTATCCATCCATCCATCATCCATCCATCATCCATCCATCCTTTTATCCATCCATCCATCCTTTTTATTCATCCATCCATCATCCATCCATCCATCCATCCTTTTATTCATCCATCCATCATCCATCCATCATCCATCCATCCTTTTATCCATCCATCCATCATCCATCCATCATCCATCCATCCTTTTATCCATCCATCCATCCATCCTTTTATTCATCCATCCATCATCCATCCATCCATCCATCCTTTTATCCATCCATCCATCATCCATCCATCCTTTTATCCATCCATCCATCCATCCTTTTATTCATCCATCCATCATCCATCCATCCATCCATCCTTTTATTCATCCATCCATCATCCATCCATCCATCCATCCATCCATCCATCATCCATCCATCCATCCATCCATCCTTTTATCCATCCATCCATCCATCCATCCTTTTATCCATCCATCCATCATCCATCCATCATCCATCCATCCATCCATCCATCCATCCTTTTATCCATCCATCCATCATCCATCCATCCATCCATCCATCCATCCATCCATCCATCCATCCATCCATCCATCCATCCATCCATCCATCCATCCTTTTATCCATCCATCCATCATCCATCCATCCATCCATCATCCATCCATCATCCATCCATCCATCCTTTTATCCATCCATCCCTCCTTCCATCCTCCATCATCCATCCATTCATCCATCCATCCATCCATCCATCCCTCCTTCCATACTCCATCATCCATCCATCCATCCCTCCATCCCTCCATCCATCCATCATCCATCCATCATCCATCCATCCTTTTATCCATCCATCCATCATCCATCCATCATCCATCCATCCTTTTATCCATCCATCCATCATCCATCCATCCATCCATCCATCCATCCATCCATCCTTTTATCCATCCATCCATCATCCATCCATCCATCCATCCATCCATCCTTTTATCCATCCATCCATCCATCCATCCATCCATCCATCCATCCATCCATCCATCCATCCATCATCCATCCATCATCCATCCATCCATCCATCCATCCATCCATCCATCCATCCATCCTTTTATCCATCCATCCATCATCCATCCATCCATCCATCCATCCATCCATCCTTTTATCCATCCATCCATCCATCCATCCATCCATCCATCCATCCATCCATCCATCATCCATCCATCATCCATCCATCCATCCATCCATCCATCCATCCATCCATCCTCCATCCATCCATCCATCCATCCATCCTTTTATCCATCCATCCCTCCATCCATCCATCCATCCATCCATCCATCCATCCATCCATCCATCCATCCATCCATCCTTTTATCCATCCATCCCTCCATCCATCCATCCATCCATCCATCCATCCATCCATCCATCCATCCATCCATCCATCCATCCTTTTATCCATCCATCCCTCCTTCCATCCCTCCTTCCATACTCCATCATCCATCCATCCATCCCTCCATCCATCCATCCTTCCTTTGAAACTGCTGTATCTCTTTCAGGGGTAACGAGGTTGCTGGAGCCTATCCCAGACATTATTAGGCTTGCTCAAACAGAAGAATTTCTCCTTGTGAAAATGTGCTCAAAGGTTTTCTTTTGCATCAGTGATACACACTCACACACATACTTCAGCTCCTATAATTGGAAACGTTTTCTGTGTTGATTTTGTTCCACGTTTGTCTGAAATCTCCTGGATTGTTCTCATCAGCTCCAGTCCTCACCGACGCGTCCGTCCTGGTTCTCTCAGTCTTGACCCTGCAGTGCAACACTTGTCCCAAATATTTGCTTCTATTGTCATAACTGTCCTTGTAAATGTCACAAACCAACATTTACAAGGTGACTCACAGTAAATCGCTTCCTCCGCTGCTCAGCTTCCAGGTGAAATATGAGGCGTTTGTGGGCTCGCCTTTCGCTTTTGACGACTTGAGCGAATCCGGCGGAGGCCGTCCTTCCCGCCCGCTCCCTGCGATGCCGGCAGTGACCCAGACATGCAGAGCTGACCCTATTAGACGTGTTTAAGACTGCTAAACATGGTAGTAAACAGTCCATTAGATTAAAAAAACCCTCCATACCTCTGCAGCCGGCTCTTCCCGCCGTATTGACCATCCCGCTGTTACGATATATTCCCTGGAGCTGGCGGTTTGTGCTGCCCTGAAATCACCAGACTATTTCATCCTGGCGTTGCGGCCCGTCCTGGTCAGACCAATTTGTCTTTGCAGCAAACTGTGATTTACTATAAGCAATAACGTCCTCAGATGGACCGTGTTGCTGCTCTCCAGCCGGTCAGCGGAGAAACGTGAAATACGCATTTGATTTGACGGTATAGCCAGAGTGGGGATGAGGTCACAGGTGTGCAGGTCACCGACCCCGCTTTTATGTGGTGGACTGGCTGACAGTCTCTGAGTGAATGTCCCAATAAGCCTTTATGATGGGCTGCTGCTGAGATTCCTGCTTTATTTCATGCAGGTGATGTCAATGGGTGACTTTGGTGATGATGTCATCAAGTTTTTCAGAGTAAAAGAGAATCCTTTTACTATTACAAAAACAGTACATTTTATGACTTAATGTACAATATGTTGAGTACATTATGTTATAAAAAGCACTATTTTAGATTTAGTTGTTACTTTTTTTTTAACAAATATTTCACAGATGGACTTTTTCCTGTTTTTGGGCAATTTTTAAGGTTTTCCAGGTTCAAAAACGAATCTTGTTTAATTTCTTTTTTGTTTGTTAAGACACTCGTTTTTTCTCCTCTTCTGTTATTTTTTTCAATGTTTCTACCTTTTCTGGCTTCTATTAGATGGACAGAGAGACTAAAAGCAGTCATTTAATCCCTGGCTTGAGTGTTTCACAGAAATGACATCTTGTAATGTGATTCTTTGTCATGTTTTACCTGGAACTAAACAGCAAATAAAAGCAAAAATTACAATGATTTATTATTGAGAAAATGACTTTTATAGCTGTAAAAAGAGAAGATTAGAGAACACAATCTCTAAAATACACTCTTTTTTTTTGCAAAGTTGTCACTCTTTTGCTGCTGGTGGATTTTATTAATAAAAATAATCAACCAGAATATATTGAAAATTTTAGTTTCATTTGTTGTTTTGTAATTTCCTTTCTATCCTGGCAGGAGTTCTTAAAACTGTATTTTTGGTTTTGAAATATCTGATTCTCTCATGTTTGTTTGGAAAAGTATGGTGGCCCTGAAGGGTCAAAACACTTTAGGGTCACAACAAACACTTTTGGGTCACAACACACTTTAGGGTCACAACACAACTCTTTAGGGTCACAGTACAACTCTTTAGGGTCACAATATAACACTTTAGGGTCACAACACAACTCTTTAGGGTCACAACACATTAGGGTCACAACACATTAGGGTCACAACACAACACTTCAGGGTCACAACACTTTAGGGTAAATGGCGTATACTTGTATAGCGCTTTCTACCCTCCTTCGAGGGCCCAAAGCGCTTCACAGTCACAGACCCATTCACCCATTCACACACACATTCATACACTGGTGGTGGCTCCGCTGCCGAACACTGGCGCCAACCTCCCACCAGAGGCAATTTAGGGTTCAGTGTCTTGCCCAAGGACACTTCGACACATGGGCGTGCAAGGAGTCGAACCCACTATCTTCCGATCACGAGACGACCGCCCTACCACTGCACCACGGCCTCCCTTAATCACAACTTTTTAGGGTCACAACACTTTAGGGTCACAACACTTTAGGGTCACAACACAACTCTTTAGGGTCACAACACTTTAGGGTCACAACACTTTAGGGTCACAACACAACTCTTTAGGGTCACAACGCTTTAGAGACACAAAACAACTCTTTAGGGTCACAATACAACTCTTTAGGGTCACAACACTTTAGAGACACAAAACAACTCTTTAGGGTCACAACACAACTATTTAGGGTCACAGTACAACTCTTCAGGGTCACAACACTTTAGGGTCACAACACTTTAGGGTCACAACACAACTCTTTAGGGTCACAACACTTTAGGGTCACAACACTTTAGGGTCACAACACAACTCTTTAGGGTCACAACGCTTTAGAGACACAAAACAACTCTTTAGGGTCACAACACAACTCTTTAGGGTCACAACGCAACTCTTTAGGGTCACAACACTTTAGAGACACAAAACAACTCTTTAGGGTCACAACACAACTATTTAGGGTCACAACGCAACTCTTTAGGGTCACAACACAACTCTTTAGGGTCACAGTACAACTCTTCAGGGTCACAACACTTTAGAGACGCAAAACAACTCTTAGGGTCACAACACAACACTTTAGGGTCACAACACAACTATTTAGGGTCACAGTACAACTCTTTAGGGTCACAGTACAACTCTTCAGGGTCACAACACTTTAGGGTCACAACACTTTAGGGTCACAACACAACTCTTTAGGGTCACAACACTTTAGGGTCACAACACAACTATTTAGGGTCACAACGCAACTCTTTAGGGTCACAACACAACTATTTAGGGTCACAACACTTTAGGGTCACAACACAACTATTTAGGGTCACAACGCAACTCTTTAGGGTCACAACACAACTATTTAGGGTCACAGTACAACTCTTCAGGGTCACAACACTTTAGAGACACAAAACAACTCTTTAGGGTCACAACACAACACTTTAGGGTCACAAAACAACTATTTAGGGTCACAACACAACACTGTAGGGTCACAATACTCACAACATATTGTGTTAAAATGGAAGTTGCACTGCTTTTTCCCTGAAATTTCCATCCGGCTAATCACCTAACAGAAAGTGTTGTGTTGTGTTGTGACCCTACAGGCGCTCCGTAGAAAAGGAGCAAAAACGTTGATCAAATAAAACAACCAACATTAGATCGGTGTTAGTCTTTATAATCTAAGAGAAAGACGGGACAGGGGGATGACTTGATCATGAATTTGGTTCCACAGTTCCACTCTGAAATTAGTCCATTCTGGTCAAAGCCTCCCTTAAAGGGAGGAGTCACGTCGTTTCCATGGTGATCAGAAATCTGACCCCTTAAAGGCAGTTAGTTGTTGATTCACAACAAACCATTTAATCCAGAACTCTACTTGAGAAGAAAAAAACCCAGAAGACCATTATGTTATATAATTTGAAATAAATTCAGGCATGAAGTGGTTAAGTGTGACGAGGCGTTCCTCAGGGTTCGATTCTTGGACCTTTGCTTCTTCACCAAAAATGCTCCCTCTGCATTAGATCTAACATTTGATTGTTTTTCTCTACTTTCTAAATGCAGTAAGAAAAGCTCAAGCAGAACCAGGATCACTCTCAAGTCCGCTCTATTGACCATATATAAATATAAAAAAACTGTGTCTAGTTTCAATCAAAAATCTAAATCTAAAACTGTAAATCTATATTTTTTATCACATATTTTCTTTGGATTTGAACCTTTTTTTTCTTGGACTATTGGAATTATTTAAATTTTACTGTTTTATTGTTTAATTACTTAATTCTGCAGCTCAAAAATGACGGTATCTCTGCAATATTTGCTTCACAAAATATATTTGAACTTGTAAATTTGAAAGAAAAGAAAATATTTTTCAATAATGAGATTTTTTTTAAGTTTTTTTTTGCCAACCTTTGCCAACCTTGCCAACCTTTTCACTAAATTGAGTAGTGTGTGTTTGATTTATCTTAAATCTGACTAAACACGATTAGTTTGAGATCCATCATCTCACTGTGTTGCAGATTTTGTTTTAAGAGAACAGACTCTACAGATATGCAAATGAGGCGGATCTGAATGTCAGCCAGGTAATAATACAGACAAATTAGCCTGAACCCAGACGGAGTGGAGATTCGGCTTTCCTGCTAATTAGAGCCGGCTTATTGCTGACTGGAACAAGCAGAGGAGAGACGAGAGCAGAGAGCTCCTCTCACTGTTTTACTGTAATAATAATCGCTTATTTGTGATCAGGAAGGCTGAGGATTCAGACAAGCCATCCCGGACTTTGGTTTAATTGAGGGATGACAATTATGAGGTGAAAACGAGACTTTATTTACCATGACAGAAGAAAACGTCCGATGAAGAGCGGGGTGTTCCATGAATTTACAGGAAGGTGGTCCAGAATAACTAACATCTATGGAGACAGAGGAAAATATAAACCCATTTTTTAACTTATTCTAACAACATTGTGAGTTTGAATTTATGAAAAATAAAAAAAATATATTAAACTTTTTTCATGCAGCATTTTCTACTCATCGGGAACACAAAGTGATTTATATTGGAAGGCTTTTATTAAGATTGTTCATTTAATGTAAATTATTTTAAATTGTTCTGTAACAGGAAAAGGACGGTATTTTTATTTTTGACATTTTTTTACCTTTGTTCTTAACCCCAAACGTACTCAGAATATATGCATCAGAGTCACGACAGAACAAAAACAGGAAACGTTCATAAATTTGCTTCTCAACTTGATAAACAAAAAACATTTGATTTGTAAAATACTTTAACGATTTTTTAACGATTATAATTGGTCAGACTAATTGAGGAAGTGTTTGTCAGGAACGGACGCCAACACAAAAAGGCAAAGTGACATTTGTACGGTGGCGTGGAAGTGGCTCCAATGCAAAAACAACTTAAAGAAACAAAATAAATGATAACAGATTACATTATAAAGATCTAAACAACATTCCAGAAACCAAAAAAAACATTTTGAGAAGCTTTATAATAAAGATTCCATAATAAAATACTTGCAACACATTAATTAGTAATGAACAACTTCTTAGTAAAGGGATTAACGAATGCTAATAAACGAGTAGTTCATTTAAAATTTTAAGTCATGTATTTATAAGCAGCTTAATACCACATTACTAATGCTTGTTATTGTCTTTTAAGTAGTTTATTAATTAATCTGTTAAAGTCTTTATAAGAAGTTTATTTACACTATTAAAATATTTATAAATGCTGAATAATGTGTTTATAATTATAGCCTCATATCACATTACTAATGTTTGTTAATGTTTTATAAATAATATATTATTTAATATTATTATAAAGCGTTACCAACAAAGATAATTTGTAAAAATCAAAATGAAATGAAACAAATTGAAATAATAAAACTTTTATGCAACTTCACTGATTGGATGATGACTTTTGAGCTTTAATAAGAAGGAAAACTGAATCGTAGTAAAGAGCTGATTGATCAATCACTGAGCTTTTGCAGTGGGCGTGGCCAGACGATTAAAGAAATCCCCCAATAGCTTCCAGTTGAAAAGTTAAAGAATTGTCATTATCCAATCAGAGATGTTCCTTTTCCTATTTCTTAATTGATTTTGTTTAATTGTGTGTTATTTGTTTCATTTTTGGAATTTTGCTTTCTAAAACATTTTCTTATTAGTTTTGCTTTTTTAATTGGGAATTGTTTTTGACGCAGATTTACACTTCACCATACGTTTTTAAAAGACGGGATGAGTGAAGTGGAGTCGAGTCCTTCATAATGTCTCCTTTGGTCCAGGTTAGAACATGTTGACTGCATGGAGCAACATTTAATGCTTCTGACACAGAACTGTGAGCAGAGCAGGCTGATCTACAGATCAGAAAACACTCGTGCAGCTGCTCTCTGCTGCTTCTCCTGAAAACTAAAACGTACTCCATCTTTGTCCTGTGATGACAAAAGAGGAGGAGGAGCAAGAAAAAAAAAATACTTGCAAAAAACAGAGGATCATCCATTATTTTTTCCTAAATTTTCCCTATATAAATGTGTTTTTTCTTTACCGCTTTGACAGTAGTAGTATTCTTTGATTTACTGTAATTTTCCACACCACTTTTCTCCTTCATCATCTGCTGGAATGACGTTGATGGTGTTAACAGTGGACAAGTTACAGTTAAAAAAAGGTAATTGATGAACACTAAAATCATGAAATAATCATCAGGAGAATCCGTGCATACGTATGAACCACATAATTATTTCTTATTTTTACACATTTTAGTTTTTGAAGATTTTATTGAAAGGGAAAAACTGAATTTTAGTTTAATAAGTGAAAAAAGATTCATTTTTAAAATGTGTTCCTTTAAATGAACTAAACAAAAATCTTTAAACTGGAAATGTTTTACGCCAGGTTCACACTGGATGCGGAACAGAGGCCGCTTCCATTCGCCGCCCTTGTTGACCTAAAGTGCGGTTCACACCGGACGCGGAGCGGAGGGCTCGCACTGGGCAGCGGAGCGTTTTGGCGTCGCGAGCAGCGAGGGATCCACGTAACTTCTGGCAGGAAATTACATCAAGATACATGAGAAAATCTGAATTATTTTCAAAATATAACCAATTTTTCACAATAAAATAGTGCATTTGACAAATGCGATCCTGTCTTTGTATCTAAACAGACTGTAGAGAGGAAAATGAACATACAGTCTCAACACACACAGATCAACGTACTGGAGCAGGGTGGGGCTAAGTTTAGATAAATCACAGGAGTCTAGGCCGACTAACTAGTTGCTTCTCCTTAGCGGAAACATGGGGGAATATTTTTAGGTTATTAACTCACTCATGATGGCAAAACCAAAAAAAGATCTAGCTGAAGCGTCTGTTGACCGTCGGGGAAAAATGTCAGTCTGGTGTGAATTGCTGGAGAGATCTGATGCAACGCGCACGCTAATCCGTGTCGTCTCCACGTTTCCTTGACTTTGCGACGACTCCTGCGTTGCCTCTGCGTCGCTTCCCCGTCGCCTCCACGTTGTCTTCCCATTGCCTCCTATGCTGCCTCCACCTCGCCTCCACGTCGCCTCGACTCCACAACAACTCCTATGTTGCTTCCGCGTCACCTCCATGTCACCTTCGCGATGACTCCAATGTTGCCTCCCCGATGCCTTCGCAATGAGTCCGGTGTTGCCTCCGAGTTGCCTCCATGTCGGCTTCGCAATGACTCCTATGTTGCCACCCCGTTGCCTTTGCGATGAGTCCTGTGTTGCCTCCATGTCGGCTTTGCAATGACTTCTACGTTGCCTCCATGTCGCCTCCGCGTTGCCTTTGCAATTACTCTTATGTTGCCTCCGCGTTACCTTTGCGATGACTCCTGTGATGCCTCCCCGTTGCCTCCGCGTCGCCTTCACGTCGCCTTCGCGATGACTCCCATGTTGCCTCCGCCACGCCTCCGCGTTGCCTTCGCAATGACTCCTATGTTGCCTCGCGTCGCCTCCGCGTCGCCTTCGCAATGACTTCCTCGTTGCCTTCGCGATGACTCCTGTTGCCTCCGCGACGCCTCTGCGTTGCCTTCGCAATGACTCCTATGTTGCCTCGCGTCGCCTCCGCGTCGCCTTTGCAATGACTCCTATGTTGCCTCTTCGTTGCCTTCACGATGAGTCCTGTTTTGCCTCCGCGTCGCCTCCATGTTGCCGCCATGTCACCTTCGCAATGACTCCTATGTTGCCTCCGTGACGCCTCCGCGTTGCCTTCGTACTGACTGCTATGTTGCCTCCGTGTCACCTCCATGTCGCGTTCGCGCTGACTGCTATGTTGCCTCCGCGTCTCATTCGCGTCGCCTCCCCATCGCCTACCCGTCGTCTCCGCAACGACTCCTACGTTGCCTCCACGTCACCTCCCAGTCGTCCCGGCAACGACTCTTATGTTGACTCCACGCCTCCTCCGCGTCGCTTCCCCGTCGTCTCAGCAACGTCTCCTATGTCGCCTCCTCATCAACCCCCCGTCACCTACGCTTCTCCTCCGTGTCCAGTGTGGATGTTGTGTTAATGTAGTTTATTGTGAAATCCGCTTCAGTTCCATGGAGCGGCCACAAACCAATAACTGATCAATACCCTGATTTCCGGATACCTCTCAGTCTTGAATGCTTCTCATGGATAAAGTTGTGAATTGATGCCGTGAGGGGGGGGGGCTCCTGCGCACATCCGCTGCCCCCCCTCGCCCCGTCCCAGCGAGTCTCAGCTGATTTATGTTCTCCACAGGAATCGTGTTGGCCTACATTCTGGACAAACACATAAACATGTCCTCACATGTATGCATGTTTCTCATTAAACCGTGAGAGTTTGTGCGATTGTAGTTTGTCACACACAGTGTGTGTGTGTGTGTGTGGTTGTGAGGGAGGTTGTCTCCTCAGCAGCCCGAGGCTACAGCTCTAAAGTGTGTGAAATGAGGGAATAGCCAACAGTAGGCCCTCGGCTACGACTCAAATGTGTGTGTGTGTGTGTGGGGGGGGTATGTGTGTGCGTGTGCTTGTGTGTGTGACATACATATCAGACATATGTCAAACTCAGTGACGCGCCGGCTGATGTGAGTGACAGCGAGCCTGCAGGCCCTGTGCATCAGCGGCCGCATCGCCAGCCCGGATTCGTCCCGACGTGGAGAGCTCCGCCCCCTCTGCTCTGGGGGGTTAACGAGACAAGGCTCCGGGGGGGTGGGGTGGGTGGGGTGGGGGGCAGCTTTTAGTCAGGTGTCAAACAAAAGTGGAGCTCTTAACCAAAACAATCATTTTTTTTCCTATTTTTAAAGCAAACTGGTCTTTTATCAACTGATCAAAAAAAAACTCTCATTTTTTCTTAATTGTCTTTTAATATTTATGATGTTTGTTTTAATTTAGAAAAGTGTTTAGCTATAAATATTTGTATGTGTTTTAAATAAATATTGTATGTACCTATTTCTTTATTTTAGACATTTTTTAACTTGTTTTTTTAATGCTATATATTAATATTTTTGAAATTGCATTTTTTTGTTAGATTTTCTCCTTTTTCTTCTTCTAAACATTTTAAATGTGAAATTGTGTTTTTGTTTTGTCTATAACTTTACGTCTTTAACTCAATTCCTTTTTCTTTTACCTTCGGTGTTTCTTTTAATCATTTTTACGTTCTTTTCTGCTCTTTTTTTCCAGTTTCTTTTTATTTTGACCTGAAAATATTTTCTTTTTAGCTTTTTTTTCTTTGTTTTCCTTCTTTCTATAATTGTATTTTTCTGTTTTTCTATTTGGATAGTTCTGAAGGTTGAACCTCCAAACCCCTAATTAAGTTCTCGTTCTTATTTAAGGTGGCCTGTTTTAATATAAAAGACAACATACATTTTTTTTTTTGTTGGTTTTCGTTTCTTTGACATTTTCTTCCATTTCCTCCTTTATTTCTCTTCCAGTTTTTAATTTTTTCTTTTTGTTCTGAAGGATTTTATTCCAATATTTATGGATCAATTTTTTATTTCCTTTTCCTCTTTTCAACCACAATTTTATTTCCCTTTTTGCTTTTTTCATAAACACATTTTTTTCCCCTATTTCTGTTATTCCTGTCATGTCCCTCCCCTCTTCTACACCTGCGTTTATTCAGTCTTTAACAATCAGTAAAGGTTAATTCTTGTGTTTTTTCCCTCCTGAAACATCCTATAGATGGCGCTGCTCCCCATGCCTGAAACTCTGCTCCTTTTCTTTTATCAACCCTCTGATTGCTGGCTGCGCCTCAAACAAGGACTGAGCTGATGATCTAACACTGCTGATGCTTTCCTTTATCATCCAGAAAATATTTCCATGCCGTCTGCGTGAAGAAGAGCAGATCCAGGGAAATGTGCGATTCAGCCGATAAAGAAGCGAAGGTTTCTCGCATTACAGATTACATGTGTTTCTTTGTGGACGACTGTGCAGAAATCAGCATTTGATCATAATTACTGTCAGATAAAACACAAAGTATTGGTTCTTTTTCAACTTTATCAAAGTAAGTCCATTTTTTTTCTCTGCTTATCTCTTATTTGTATTTTCAAGTTATATTTTTAAAGATTTTACCTTCTGGTGTGTTTTTAATCTAACAAGAAATGATTTGTTTTTAAATGTAGAGCCTATAGTAACTCACAAAAAGCAAATTATTTTCAAATGATCCATAAAAAAGAACTAATTGTTCTGAACACAAAAAATAACCCGAAGATGCTTAAATATAATTGGTTATCGTTCAACTTGGGGGATTTTTTTTCAGGTGAAAAAGCATCAAGCTGGACTTGATTTTATTTTGAAAAGCTTTCTCAGTTCTAAAATATGGTCAGGTTTCAATTACATACAAAAATAAATAATAGAAACTCAATTTTCTAGATTTATAAATGAGATTTTAACTGCTGATAATGTATTTCAAATTTCAATATTTACGTTTTAATGTGATGTAAATGAAAAGATTAGTTTGTCTTTTTTATAAAAACTATAAAGGCAATAATTTGACTGAATAAATCCAGTTAAACGTGTCTGAGCGTTTGCAGTGAAGATCTCCGTTTCTCTGATAGCTTACTGGACAACTGACATTTATTTCCATCACTGACGAACCACTGAATTTTAAAATCAAAGCTTCACTACTTTAATGTCTTTGTGAGCCTATAAGTGAAGCGTTTTCCCGCCTGAACCCCAAACAGTCATTTCCATGCAGCACGGGGCGCCTCTGTAAGCGTTCTACCTGGTGCTCGCTGCATGGATAAGAGCTTCTGCATATTCATAGAGACAGATAAGAGCTACCCATCCAGCTCCTTTTAATTGAGAATGATGGAGAGGGATGGAGGGTGGAGGAGGAATGGGGGGGGGACGATAACCTGGCGCCTGCCTTGATGCATTCATTGAGGGTATTAGAGGTGGTGGAGGGTGGTGCTGGGGTACCACGGAAATGCCAGCAGCGGCGAGGTCTGTTAGATGTTTCTGGAAAAGAAGGAAATCAAAGATTTGACCGAAACTTTTTGCAGAAAATGAAGGTGACAGATGTGGGCGGGGCATCAATTTAAGAAAAAGTTGAATCAGAGAAGCAGGGGCGGATTTAGCAGTTTGGGGCAAACAATAACAGGGGGCCCCTGCAGTGTTTACATAAATGATTTAGTCAACTTTTACTGTTAGTGCTGTCAATTAAAAAGAAAAATTCTCAAAATGACCATTTTCTGCCCCCCTCCACCTTTGCTTTTTATTTACTTTTTTGTTCTTTTTCTTATGATGGAGTATTAAGGTCACCATTAAAGAAAATTAACTAACAAATAAATGAGAATAAAGTCATAAAATAACAAGAAAAAAAGCCAAGAACAAAATCTTAAATTTATGACTTAAAAAGTTGTAATTTTATGTTGAAAGTATTTCAAAATAAAGTTCTAATTTATTGAAGCAATTGTGATTTTTTTTTCTCATAATTTAACAAATTTGTTGTCAAGAAATTCTGACCATTTTCCCACAATTTTCGGATTTTGTTTGTACGTTTTGATTGTTTTTATATTTCTGTTGTTCTTTTTTCTGTTATGTCTTCCCACAGCAAATTTCCTGCCTTTGCTTTTTTCACATTACAGCACTTCTTCTCCCTTTTTTTTCTTGCTTTTATCTTTTTGAAAAGTCTTTTTTAGCCTGTTAGCATGCTATTGCTGGAATATTTCATTGCTTCACAAGGGCAAAGGGAGGACAAAACACTTTCACATTAGCACTCATATGCCATTTTTGTGACTCACTTTGATAATTATGGATGTCGAAATTATTTAGATATTTGGGGCCCTTGCAAGGTGTTGGGGGCCTGGGCAGTCGCCTACTCTGCCCAATGGCAAACCCGGCCCTGCCGAGAATAGTTTTTTTGTTTTCTTTTACAACGGAATTCGAATAATGATTAAAAAAGACTCGAAAATTTGCATTACCTGTGATTTTGATGTGTGAGTGAAAAGAAGCTTTTTACTGAAAATGGTGACACAATTTGCTTTAATTGCTGAAGGGATTTGGTGAAAACGCAAGAAGTATTTGCAAAATGTTAAATTGGCTACTGGAAATTTTGTTAAAGAACTATGAGAGAGCGCTTAAGTTGATCTATATTTAAGAAAAAAAGTTGTAGAATTGCTCAAAAATCCCTAGTACATGCCAATTTCGGAAAAATATTTAGTGTGTTGTTTAAATATGAGCTGAACTCCAAATTAGCATTAAAAAATCCTCAGTAGTTGCCATATTAGCAAAAAAAAAAGCTAATTTGTGACTTGAATACTAGCTAAACTCCAAAATAGCTAAAATTCCTTAGTAAAGTAATTTAGTTAAAAGTGTTAGCTTGTTGCTGAAAAAGAAGCAAAACTTTGAATTAGCGTAATAAACCCCGGTAGAAAAAAAATTAGCGAAAAACGTTAGCATGTTGCTAAAATTTAAGCTAAACCCCAAATTAGCATTAAAAACCTCAGTAGATACCGAATTTGCTAAAAAAAAAAAAGCTAGCACATTGCTTAAATACTAGCTAAACTGAAAGATAGCCTAAAATTCCTCAAAAGTTAAAAATGTTAGCATGTTGCTAAACTCTAAATTAGCCAATAAAAACCAGTATATAACAAATTAGCCAAAACGTTAGCATGTTGCTAAAATATTAGGTACTGGTAAACACTTTTTTAAAATTACTATAAAAGATAAAAATGTAGGTCATAAATATATTTAAAGGCTTGTTGCTAATCTACTTAAAATGTTGAAATTTGAAGACTTTCTCATATTTTAAAAAACGATTAAGTTTATGAAAACCAAAAATACGAGCATTAATGTTCAGAACGAGCGGAACGTTTGCTGAAATTGAGATTTCTTTTAACTTTGGCCTCACAAAAAGCCGTTTCTAGATCACCTGAAGTTTCAGGGAGATCCCGTCAGAAGGTCAAAACGCTGCAGCGGCGAGGCTATTATGGGATGTGGGGTTGCTAGGAGAGCGCCGTGCGTCTGTTTGACCCGCTTTAGGCCTCCCTGTCTGTGAGTCAGTGCTGTTCTGCCCTGATTCACCCACAGAGGGTGTGCTTGTGTCTTCATGAATACACAACACTTTCACACAAACACACACACACACTCAGCATCTGCTTTTCTGAGCGTGCCTGCCGGTGACTGTGTGTCTGAGATGCCATTGTTTGGCCCCTGGAGGTTTCATTAAGGCTCAGTGTCCAGAGGTAAAAAGTCATTCATCTCCCCTGTTGTGAAGTGGCAGCTCCTCCACTTCTCCTCCTACAACTCTGCCTGTTTTTTCTCCTCCCATCTGTGTTTGCTCTCCTCCTTTCATATTTCTTCTCTGGGTGCTGACTCTGCCTCCATTTCTCTCTTTTTATTGTCCTCCATCACTTTTCAAAGAAAAAAAAAAAAATCCGGAAAAAAGGAGGAGTAAAAAGTGGTTGAAGGAAGGAGGAGGAGAGCGTTTCATGTCTTTCAGAGGAAGCGGCCTGTCTAATGACTCCTTCACCAGTCTGCTATGAGACCAGCTCATCTTCTCCCTACTTCCTTTTTTGCCTCCACATTAATTAGAGCTGTCAAAACTTAAGTCTGCCTTTTTCTCTTTCTTCCCCTTTTTATTTTGTTCCTTCAAGTGGCTGAATAGGATACCGTTAATTAAAAAGATATCAGATCATGGAGGCCCCTTGAGCGTCTGGGCCCTCGCTCCCTGACAAGTCGAGACGTCATGTTTTTCTCCCTTTTTTTCCCCCCCTTTTTGACCATCTACACTCTGAAGAAAATTCTGGTCCCTTTTGTCCACAAGTTGGAGCGATGGATTGAAGTTCACAGAGGAGGAGACTGGAGGGTGTGTGGAAGTGCTGTGTTGATAAAAGAGTCTTTTTCTGCACTTAATTGCATCTCGGCTTTATGAAAGTGTGGCCGTCTCCTCTGATGAGAACTTCAGAAGGTTTCAAGTGGCATATCTGTTCTCGCAGAGCACGGGGTTGAAAGAAAGACAGTCAACGCGCCCCCGAACGTCCCTCACTCTGGACAAAAAGGTTTTAGCACAGCCACGTGTGTGGACTAAAAATAAATATGAAGGACCTGAAGCTTCATCTGCTCACTTTCAGGAGAAAATCTCCTCCATGTCCCAGAAAAATCTTCACACATACAGGCTGAACACTCCTTTGTTCTTTCTGATCAATAAAAATATTCTATTTAAGTTAAAATGACACAAAGAAACAGCCATGGCTGCTAATTTTCCACAAGTATTTGTAAAAAGTATGAATGTATGCAGATGATACTGCTGTATTTGTGCTCACAATAAACCCTGAAATGGCAAAAGAAATCTTGTCTCAACACCTTGGAGAGAAAAAATAAAACAATTTTGATGCACTTATTCTAAAATTAACACAAACATTTTAATAAAAAAATTATGAAGATGAAGAAAAATATGAAAATATTCACTCGTGTTATAACTGAAGTTGCACAAAACTATAAGGAAACTTTCCAAACTCTCATAAAAAACTTGAACTGCTTTTGTCAAACAATTAAATATAAACCTAGCAATGCATGAATATCAATAATTTTTCCACCAATTATCATTATATTTAATCTTTAAAGTGCTAAAGTTTGTGTGAAAACAAGATCTAAAAGTTTTTATCATGAGATCAACTGAACTTTTGAATTTTTGAAATTTTATTTTTTATCCAACTCTGATCATTTTTTGATTCATTTTCAAAGGCTTCCTATTGGTCTTTTATTAATGATTATGCTATTTTTTAGCAAAATGATGCTATTTTTTTTAGCAATAAATAATTAAAAAAAAATGTCATTTTCTTGGATATGGTTTCTGCAGAGCAACAGGAATTAATTAGAAATAATCTCTGAATCGTGGGTAGGACCATTGGCATGGAGCAACACCGCCCCACTTCCCCTTCTTGTGGCTGAGAGCTCTCTGTTTACACTCCTGTCAGCTTACAGTCCCTCAAACCGCCAACCTAAAGTAACTGGAGCAACAAAAATGGTGAGTAATTTGAGAGCTATCCATCCTTACAATTCAGGTCCAGATTCCAACTTTCATTCGATGATGACACCAGTAATTGCTAGCTTTAGCGCGGAGCTTCCAGCACTCAAGTATACATGACATCGGTTTTATGAGAAAAAGTTTCCCCTGGTGTCGGTTGGAGCTTGGAGGGTCAAATTAAAAAAAAATATTCCAGACAAAGTAGCACTAAAAATACCCCTTCAATTGAGGGGTTTCCATTTGAGAAGGGAAGAATTCGGATTGGATCCATCGGAATAGAATCTATTGGTCTGCGAGGTGATGCATCGTAATGGGGCGGAGCAAGGAGCTTGTGGCCCGCCCCGCTTATTCTCTTCATCTCAAAAACAATCTCTTTCAAACAGCATTTTTTCATCTGCTTCCGATTCACAACAAGTTGAATTATAGAAATACTCAGACATGCAAATATGAGCTTCGTTTTCTTCATGTATGTCCTCTATCATCAGAAAAACGCCAAAAGAACAAGTTAAAAGCACAAAATCAGCATTTGTCTTTAAACTAGTTAAACGTTTAAAAAAATCTACCATCAAAATACTATGTCAACCTGCAAAGATTCAAAAGGAAGATCGATAACATTTTACTGTCTTTTATGTGTTTAACTCCCATCCATATATGAAAAAAACAAAAGTTTGTGAAGAAATTCACTAAAAATCCTGCGTTATCTAAAGTCACCATCAGTGTTCCTGTCTCTGGTCTTGATCCTTTTATGATTATTCTATTTCAAATTCCAGGATTCTCCAAACATAAGAGTCTTCACAAAAACTGAACTCTGCATGCTTATTGTAAGTAAAATAATTTTACAAAAGAAAACTTAATTCTTCCCTTTGAGGGTTTGAGAAAGCTGAGGTTTTTTCAGAAATGTGGACATCTGCTCCTGTGATGGAGCGGCGAAATGAGAAGGGTGTGTTGTAGGATGGATAGGCCCCAGCAACCCTATGATCCTTACCCGATAGACAGATGGAGGGTGGAGGGGAGGAAGGGATGGATGGATGGATGGATGGAGGAAAGGATAATATTCAAATTAGGCTTTAAATATGAAAATACATTTTTCAATTTACAATTCAATATTAGAGTTTTAAAAACGAAATATTGAATAAAAACAAAATCAATTGCATTGCATATTGCCATTGGTTTTTGATGTCATAATTCAAATGACAATACATTTTTTAATTGACAATTCAATATGCAGTTTGACCTTTCATTTTGAAATGCATTTTGCAATTGACAATTCAATATTTTAAAATGACATTTCAATACATAGCTTGCTTCAAATGCAAAACAGCGCCCCCCTGCTGTAATGCATTCTCAGTTTTATCCAGGCGCTCCAAGGCGGTCAAAATTCAAATCGTTTTGCATTCTGTCAGACGCTCATCAGGGCGGGGCCTTCCACCTCCCAACATTTGCTAAATCCCGCCCCCACTACCTTACTTAACTAACCAATGGAGTTGTTTGGTGTCGGAGGTTAGAGGAGAGAATGCTAGCTTCTATCTGCTAAAGAGTTAGCTTCTATCTGGAGAACTTGCTCTTCAACCGCTGTGTGACAGCATTAAAAGAGATTTTGGAGAGAATCTTTAGGGCTGCAGTGAACTTCAGACAGCAGCGGTCCGCAACCCTCGGGCCGCTGACCGGTACCGATATCGGTCCGTGCGTCACTTGATACCGCGCCACAGACAGAAAAAAAAAAAAAAAAAACATATGTGGGGGCTAATTCAATGGTTTTAAGAAGTCTAAAGGTTTAAACTTCATATTTGTTGGATTATTTGCTTTTTAAAACAACAAGAAAAAATCCACAAAAAACTGAAAAAAATTGAAGAAATGTGACATGAAGGTGTGATGTGAGACCAGAGATGACATGACGGAGAAGTGTGGTGGGATCTGGTGTGCTCTAAAGGTGGACCTTCTCCCTTTAACTGCATGGAAGCAGCAGAAACGAGTCTACTGTCCAACCACAGCCACTCAGAGGGAAAAGGCGTTCTTAGATGAGACAATGGCTTTCCAGCCTGTATTCTCTCTCCTATGCATTTCAATTATATAAAATAATCTACATTTGCTGAAGTGAGATTTGAAGTATTCTCAGTGATTCCAGATTTGTGCCTTTTCTGACTAAATTCGTCAAATTTGAAGAAAATATCTTTTTATGCACCAGATGGAGTGGTGAACTGTGCAGGATGTGTCTCACCTTTGTCCTTCAGTATCAAGGTAGACTGAAAGACCCTGAAAAGGGCTTTAGAAAATGGAGGAAATGTATTTTTGTTGCATACATCTGCAGAACAAAAGCTGATTTTCTAATCCTGGATGTGAAATGTTCTGGGTAACATTTCTAAAACTCCTCAAATAACAAATTTCTCCAATAAAACTTGAACATTTGTGAATGAATGCGCTATATATGTTTACCCTTCATATGTAGAGAAAGCATCAACAAATAAATGCTGGTGCACATTTACTGACGCTTTCCCATTTTTAAAGTCGTGTCACTTTAAGAAAAACTGTTCGCCCACAGAAATGAAGCAAATTAAGGAATCTGATTATGGCTTTGTCTAATATGCATCACAATTTCCTGTTTTTAATCACTGCAGCAAGACTGCGCCGCCTAAGGGCACCGTTTTAATTCTTTCATGTTACCAGCAAATGCAGAAAAAAAAATTATAAGACTAATAATTGTTTTTCCAGGATCTAATAACAAGCAATAAAAAGCAGCCAACCAGACTGCTGCCAACACTCTATTATTAGAAACCTTCTCCTTTTCATTTTTCTTCCCTTTTAGAAAGTCTTCTCGGTCCACTAATGATATTGAATGTCTTTCTGCAGCTGATAAATATTTGAGGTTGCTTATGAAAGTGGTTAATGTTGTCACATGAATAGAGAATGATCCCGTCTTCATGCTTCATTATGACTTCTTGCTTCTGGCCAGTGACAGACATGCTTGTGGAATATTTACGGGCTCTTGAGGAGACATTTAGCGGGAACACATCCCGCCTGACGTGCACCTGCTCTCCAGGACTTTCTGGGTGAGCGTGCAGACATGTTCGAGGGTTATGTGTGCGCGGAGGGGCCTGACGGGCCTGCGTCTCAGCGTCTGCACAGTTGACGTGACAGCGTATTAGAGCTGACGCTCCTTCAGAAACACGCTCGTAAATGGTCCTAATCTGACCTGCTCACGAGCTCTTTGCAGCATCATCAGCAATCTGTTAGACTGAAGATGGACGCGAGGATGCAGAACTGCTTCCTGCTACAATTTGTGTCATTTTATCACAGTGGAAGATTAAAATACAACAAAAAAATTGCTTTCAACTTTTACTTTTACATCACCAAGAAGTAAATGTTTTTTTTTATTTCAAACAATAAAGAAAAACAAGGAAACAAACAAACACCAAAAGTCTTACAACATCAAAGACAGCACCACCAATTTCTTATGAATACGATTAATTGTATGTTCACATACATTATTCTACAATTTATTGCAATAAAACATGAATGATTTGATGGTTTTAATTGAACCTATTTGGGGAATTTGATCATTTTGGGACTGGGATGCAGCAGAAGAGAAAGAAAGAGCAATGCGACACCAGGAGAAATTGAACAACTTAGACCAGGGGTGTCCAAATCTAGGCCTCGAGGGCCGCTGTCCTACCTGCTGTCCTACTTGTTTTCTGACCAACTTGCCATTAAAGCTTCTTAACAGCTAAACAAACCTGATCCAGGTAATCAGCAGCAGATTAGGCAGGGTTTCTGGAAAACCAGCAGGAGGCCGGCCCTCGAGGCCTGGATTTGTAAAGAACAACTTGAACTTCAAAACATAACAGGACTTAAATTGTAATAATTCATTTAATATTTTGTAAATACCTATAAGTGTGTTGATGCCATTCAAGGTTTTCAAAATCAGACATGTACAGATGGCAGAGAACGAATCGTCCAATGTGATTGAAAAAATCGAATAGAAATATAACCTGAGATAATTCAAGTATGAATGTTGTAAGCTAAATGTGGAAGTAGAAAAGGCTAGAGCTAAAAGCTGAAAAACTGATGCAAAGTTAAAAAGATTGGAAAAAAGGATAGAAAAAAGCTAAAATATTAGCTTAACTCAAAATTAGCCTAAAAAACTGAAAGAATGTCTAATTAAGCCTAAACATCTAGCATATTGCTAAAATATAAGCCAAAATAGCCCAAAAAATCTCAGCAGATGTCAAAAGGGCCAAAAAAGCTAGCATGTTGATGAAATGATAGCTAAACTCCATACAGTCCCCAAAGAATCTTAGTAGATGCAAAATCATCTAAAAACAGCTGGCATGTTGCTAAAAAAAATAGTGAAACTCTAAAATAGCCAATAAAAAACTCATTAGAAGTCAAGTTGGCCAAAAATAGCTAGCATGAAGCTAAAACGTTAGCTAAACTCTAAAATATCCCCCAAAAAAATTTAGCTGATGTTAAAAGTCGCCCCCCCCACCCCCACCCCCACACACACACACAAGCAAGCATGTAGATAAAATGTTAGCTAAACTCCAAAATAGCTGGGAAAACAGCTAGAATATGGCTAAAATATTAGCAAAACTCAAAAATAGCTAAAAAAAAAACCCACTAAGTTAAAGTCAAGGTGGCCAAAAATAGCTAGAATGTAGCTAAAAAGTTAGCTAAACTCTAAAATGTCCCAACAAACTTTCGCAGATGTCAAAAGGGCCCCCTACAAAAGCTAGCATGCAGATAAATGATAGCTAAACTCCAAAATAGCCCAAATAATCTCAGTAGATCCAAAATTATCCACAACAGCTAGCGTGTTGCTAAATTTTAGCTAAACTTAAAATTAGCCTTTAAAAAACCTCAGTAAACGCCATATTAGTCGAAAGACCTAGCATAACGCTAATATAACAGCTAAATGCTAAGATAGCCAAAAAAATTCAGTAGATGCAAAATTCTCCAAAACAGCTAGCATATAGCTAAAATATCAGCCAAAATAGCCCAACAAACCTCAGTTGAAGCTAAGGTCAACTAGCATGCAGCTAAAATGTTAGCTAAACTCAAAAATATCCCTAAAAAACCTCCACAGATGTCAAAATGGCCCCCCCAAAGAGCCAGCATGTGGATTAAATGACCGCTACATTCAGGGATAAAAGTCGTTTTTTTTTTTTTGTTGTGCTAGTACTAAAGGTACCACTATGGATAACCGGTTTGGACTAAATGTGGAAATGAATTTTTCCATATCATGTCCAGAACTTTGGAACCACAGATAGGAACAGTTCAGAGCACTGTCATCTTTTATGCTGACGACAGAATGGAAGTATAAAGATGAAAACTTTTTGACTTCATTTTGTTTTGAAGAGCTGAGGATCGTCTCCATCTGGAAATGCTCAGAAGCTTCTGACTCACAGCTGCTGCCATCACCTCTCCCAAAGTTCTCTGATTTAAGGTCTCGACCAGCTTCGGAGCGCTGCGTTTCCCTTCTGGGCTTTTCCACAAACATCCAGCATTTTATTTACAACCTCCGAGGCGACGTTTTCCCCGCCATGGGAGGTGGCTGCATTGTGAACGCGAGATGATTTAGACACAGAAAGATGGAAAAGCAGACGTTTGAGGCCGGCAGATTTACCGGCAGGACCGGACAAGTCTGATGGACAAACACCGAGACAAATGATGAAGAATGATGATGAAGTTCTAGCAGATATAGATTTTCCTTTTTTTTTTTTCCTAAAATAAAAAGCAAAGAAAATGCATCAGATTCCACATGTCACCACTATAAATTTAATGAAAAGAAGTATAAAGAATAGTAAATCTTATAAATCCGCCCTCTTTACGACCATCGACTCTATGTGAGATCTGGAGTGAGTAGGTGTGATGTCATCCACAGAAAACAGTTTACTTTTGTCTCTGACTAAATTTAGTCGATTCAGTTGCCATTTTTTAATTAAGCCGCCATGTTGGAGCCAGATGTCGTCAGTAAGTAATGATGAAGGTTTCTATGACAACCATTCTGGCCAATCAGGAGTGAGCTTGTTGGAAGTCAACCCTTCCTACCACTTAAAAGTAGGCTACAACAAACCAGTCAATGCAATGGGGGGCCAGCAGGCTCCACCTACTTTTATTGAGGCATCTGATTGGTCAGTTTAATAACTTGAACTACAGAAAAAAAATTGGATAATCAAGAACTTGTAAAAAATTTATTCTGAAAAAATAGAATAATTGAGTAATAGGTTTTTATTTCTATATAAAAGTCGTAGGGATTTCACCTTCTTTTAGCCCCCGGTGACTTCCTGTTTGTGACGCCTGGGAGGAAGAGTCACGCAGTCCAGTTCTCATGTACAATCAATGGTTACAACACGGTAAATAGTAACAATTTCATTCTTATGGTAATTTAAATCTGAATGTATCGACTCACAATCAGTCCTTCACATTACAACAAAAATGATACTAATCTTATCACAGATCATCAGTTTAAAACTTTTCTTACTTTTTCACAGTTTTTTTAAATATAGGTATTATTCTTGATTTAAAAAAATATATATATATTTTCTAGATTGTTCTAAAGATAATTAGTGGTGTTAATTTATTACGTTAATCGCAATTAATTAATTAATCAATTAAATACATTTTAGTGCGTTATTATTTTTTAAAATTGTGTTAATTTAATTTCCTCATTGGACGGTTACTTCCGTTCATGTCTGATAACGCACACCTGTAAGAGCGTTATCGCACTTATGCGATGGTCATTTATGAAAGGCTTGTAGTTATCTTTTATTTCGACAGAAATTCTTACTTCGGACTCTAAAACTTTATAAACAACTCTGCGACAGACTGGCGAGCTTTCCATGGCGTATCCTGACTTTGCCCAACAGTGGCTGGGACAGGCTCCAGCAACCCTGTGACCCCAGTAGACATATAGCAAGTTAAGAAGATGGATGGATGGATGGAACTTTATGTACTTGTAAGTATTGCAATTACACCCCCCGTCAACAGGGGTCCCTATAGCCCATTTCTGTCTATCTCCAGGATGTTTTTTCTCTTAGATGTTCTGACTGTATATGCATTAATGTTCACACCAAAATGTTTACATGTATGGATGTAGGCTCATATATAGGCTGATGTTTCAGTCACCAGCACTTCAGTGTGTGTGTTAGTGTGTGTGTGTGTTACATGCCATCAGCCCCACTCCCACAGCTGACAGGCCACTGTCTGATTATAAAGGCACTTTACTGGTATTAATATTAATACCACTCCATTTTATTCAGGATGTCTGCCTGCCACTCCGATGAGACTGCACTTTACCACTTTAATCGGCGTGTGTGTCTGACAGGAGGCGTGTGTTTGCCGTCTGCTGCATGTGTGAGCGCATGCAGACGGCGTTTGCCCGTGTGTCAGGCCAAAATGCAGCTGTCACAAAAAAGAATCCATTCTACTCCATTAGTGAAGAGGCGGGTTTTAAAACTCCTCTTTTTGCACAGATTTGCCCAAAAGAAAAAAAGGGTTGCTGGCATGGAAATTGTGAGGAGATTTAGTGGAGGTTGGTGGGAGTGGAACCACATTGGAAGAAAACTGATGTTTAGATTCTCATGTGGGGAATTTTAAATAGTTATCTTTATTTAACCCTCAGTTTACATTGTATATACTGATGCTCAGTCACTTAGTCGAGGTGTGCCCCAAGGGTCTATTTTAGACCCACTCCTGTTTACAATTTATATAATTATATGTACAATAGTATATTTATATAATCGTTTTTATGCTGATGACATGATTCTGTTTTCTTTCGAAACTAAAACCATTGAAGTGGTGTGCAAAATTTGCTCTCCAGATTTGACCCGCTCCTGGGGGAGGGGCGAGCTGCAGACACAGCTGCACTCGGGAACCATTTGGTGGTTTTAACCCCCCCCAATCCAACCCCTTAATGCTGAGTGTCAAACAGGAAGTAACTGGGTGCTATTTTTTTAGAGTCTTTAGTATGACTCGGCTGGGATTTGAACTCGCAACCTTCCAGTCTCAGGGTGGACACTCGAACACAAGTCCACTGAGGTGGTTCAGTAACAAATTATATAATTAATTTATGACCTTTGTAATTTTTTAAAGGGTAATGCAACAGGACAGTTGGGGGCCGACTCCAGCCTCATCCCAAATTAAAAAAAAAAAAAAATAATAATTGAAAGGTGGTGTGGGGGAGGTGTGGCTTGGATCTGTGATTGACAGTGAGGTTAGCTTGAGGTAACGTCTTCAATATGGAGAATAGTACCACTATTTCTCCCTGTCCACCTTTTCCTGAGGCAGGCACTCTTTGTCCAGACTGAAATGGAGCCGTGCCTGAGTGGTAAAATGGTGCTAGAATCATAAGCTAATAAAGGCTAACATATTTAGCTAACAATCCAGAGTGAAATGTTCATTGTAAATCCATCGCCGATTCTCTGGATTCAATGCTAATTACACTAAACCTCTGTCGTCTAACTTTCACGTCCACTGAAAAGTTTTGCAGGCCAGTAGATTTATGACAACTGAAGAAAAATCAAATGTAAACCATGCTAATGCTAACGTGATAACACGACCGTTAAAACAAAGAAGGGCGGGGCTTTTATACTGGAGCTGTAGAACACAATGATGTCAAACTTCTGAAGCGATATGGGACTTACACCAGTTGACCAATCACAAAATTGGACTGTAATACCTCGTTTCAACCAGTAGGGGGCAGCACAAATACGGTTTTAGACATTAATTTCAGGACATAAACAAGTTTATTTTAATTTGTCAAAACCAGACAGCACTTTTAAAGCTTAATTTATAGAGGTCAACTGACAATTTACTGTTGTGTTACCTTTTAAGTTTTGACCATTTTAAAAAGTGAAAATACACACATAATGAGTTCAGTTTTGACACATTTCTGTCCATGATAACTAATAGCCTTCTATGAAATATTTGATCTGTGTTTCAAGAGAATCTCAGAAAAAATATGGCGCTCAAAAATCAAAAACCCGGACAGAGCCACTTTCCTTCACAACGAGAGGAGTTGAGGTGCTTTGGACATCTGGACCGGATGCCTCCAGGACGCCTCCCTGGTGAGGTGTTCCCGGGATGTCCCAATGGAAGGAGGCCCAGGGGAACATGCTGGAATGATTTTTTTTTTTTTTTTTTTCATGCTGGAATGATTACGTCTCTCGGCTGACCTGGGAACGCTTCGGGGTCCCCCCAGAGGAGCTGGAGGAAGTGACCGGGGAGAGGGAAGTCTGGGCATCTTGGCCCGATCCGGATGAGCGGAAGAAGATAAATGCATGGAAAAATTAATAGTCAGAAGTCCCTCCCCCCTGCCGAAGCTGGCCACAAAAAAAAAAAAAAAAAACATAATTTGCACCCAAAATCATTGGCTGGAAGTCCTCGCCCAGAACCCCCCCGTTTTAAAATGTACACTGTTTTTCCTCGCTTCTTCTCTCTTTTCTGCTGTTTTCCTCTGTGATACTCTCTGTCACAGTGAAATTTGTTGGCTTTTCTCTGGAGGTAAACGGGTGTAGTTATTCAAATTTAGAAGCTGGTTAATATTGACTTGAAAGAAATAAAACAACAAACGTTCTCGGTCCCATTTGTAGCTCATCTTGCACACTAAACAGTTGACACGGTTGAGTGGTTTTTTTTTCTGTTTTCTGACATTTTGTGTCTTGCAGGTCAGCTGTCACTCCTCCTGGATGGCCCCTCCTTCCCTGGTGCTCTCTGTGGAGTAGTGCACAGCTGTCTGCACTTAGTAATTAAGACTATTTAAGTTACAGCATTTCAGTTCTCAGTGTCGGTGCGTCCCTGTTAGAACCGTGAGTTCCTTTTGTACGTTTCCAACTCGTCAAGTGTTTTCCTCGTTTTGAAGTTTTCCCTCTTGTGAGGCGTCTTTTGTTTATTAAAAAAAACCTCAAACTGTATTTCCGAGTCCAAGCCTGGTTCTCTGCCCCTGGGTTCTTGTCACCCCAGCCGTCACAACAGTTACAGTTTATTCGCATTTAAAGGCTTAAAAAAAAAGGTTTTAAAATATCATTTCTGAAAGGGTTTCCCAAAGTTTAGGAAACTTCTACTCATACAGCCGGCTAAAGTCGAGAAATTCCACTAGAGATCGTTTCTGGCGCCATCTTGGCCGTGACCATGAGGCCCTTGAAATGTTGAGATCCATACCTACTCAACAGCAAATGCTAGAAAAAAAAGCAAAGTGAGAATCTCCACAAATAAATTTGAGTTTTTGACACTCAGTCCAAACCAAGTGAACTTCCTTTGTGAGTCCCAGTCTAGTGGTGAACGTGTCTTTGATGGTCTTTCTCGTTGGCTTGGCTTTGGTGAAACCAATCATGTCTGTGGTGCGTTTTCCACAGTGACCCTGAGGTTGCAACCCCGGCCGTGAAACACGGTTTACCCTGTTTTCACGACGCCAGCAGAGATGGATGATGCGAGGCGCCGCAATCTTTAGAAGAGCTGAAATCCTGGTAAACGTGAAAAACAGCCTGTTCTTGTGTTTTCCTTCCATTGTAATGTGTCAGCCTCCTCTCCTTGTGAACACCGCAAATGACCCCCGCCCCCCCCACTCGCTCTTCTATCCTATCAGTGTTGAGGCAGAGAAACAAACGCAGAGAGGCGATGCAAGGATGATGACGACAGCAAGCTGGAGCTCAGCGCTCAGCTCTGGGTTATCAAACTCATTAATCTACATGCCATAGTCCCCGGATGAATAATTGTGCGTTGAATTTATCTGCCACTTTGATAGCTAGCGCTCAGCTCCCCCCGCACCACAACCAACTGCACATTGTGTCTCAGCCATGTAATTATTACATGTTTTGTCTTTGCTTAGGGTGGAGGTGATGTAACTGTGGTAACAGACTCCCTCTCCACTGTTCTTTCTCATTGTTCCGATTTTACACCGTAAACCAGAGGAGAACTGACATCCAACACAAACACAGAAGTTAAAGAGCTGCAAAACATGACATTTTGGTTTGAAATTAAAGACCGTCTATACCTGAAGGAGGGGTTCGCAGCGGGAAACGAGGGGTTTTTAAGGCGGAATCGGATGAAATGTGGCTCACATCGTGAACGTGAATCACCGGTTCTGGGTCACGAGTAGGGTTGGGCACCGAAGTTCGGTTCCAAGTAGGAACCGTTATGATTTGCGCGGTTCTACCGAAACCGAAAGATGCGGCTGCAAACGGTGTCGGTTCCAAATTCCAAATTTCATTGAAGTTTCATTTGTCTGTGGACATGTCAATCACTTGTAGTACTCCCTTCTGATTTTTTACGATTCGGCCTATCTATTTACTTTCTTGTTGTTGTGAGATGAGTGTGTGCTCCAACTTCTGCATCTCAGCTTGTTACGAAGCTGGGGGGGGCGTGTGCATGTGAGGAGCAGCGCGCTCTGAGAGGAGCGAGAGAGAGAGAGAGAGTGTGCGGCAGAGAGAGAGCGAGAGAGAGAGAGAAAAAGGAGAGAGAAAGGAAGGGGGAGGGGCGCGCGCGCACGTTAGCGTGCGGAGAGTTGTTCTCGAGTTTGTCTGCAAGTTAAAGTAATAAAAGTTCAGTTCCTCTACAATAGCTAAGTGTAATTATTCGGCTTCGCATGCTCCAAAGAATCTGAGGATCCGAAGGAGGGAAGTGAACCCCGGAGGAAAAGCAACCTTCGGCCCTGGAGAAGATCTCCCCTGCTCCTCGACTACGGTTGAGGGGGAAACAGAGCAGGAACGGTTCAACATTGTGTTCGTGGGCGGGCTCATATAAAACCGCCAACAGCGCAAGCGCGCGCATCTAAAATGCAATTTTTAAACAACGCTGGAGCCCCATCCCAAAATGAAACAATGAATCGTTTCCTCCTTGTTGGGCTGCTAATAGCAGAAAGCTCGGCTCGGCTCCGCCCACCACCACAGCGGGTCGTCATCATCTGCTGCGCTTTGCAGCCGTGTGATTGACATTTATCTTCCTCCTTATTTTGTTGAAATAAAATATTGCTTTTGCCCAAAAACAACTGCAAATAAATGCCACATTCCTGATTTAATTTAATAAAATGTCAGGCTAAAATTTCAAGGACGTTTAAGTTTATTTAAGACAGAGTTTTATATTATGCTTTATATTACGTGCGCACAGCTGGACGGCAGGAGGGAGTCTGCGCTTGTTTGAAGCCGTTCTGCTTTGGATTTAGGAAGATAAAGGCATTATTTTTTATTACTGAAGTACCGCAATAAGCACCGAAAGGGAACCGAAACCAAAACCAAAGAACCGCGGTAGCACCGGAACCGCATCAGATCCCATCGGTGCCCAACCCTAGTCACGAGCAGTAGACATGTCTCCATCTCTCCTCTACTTTCTTGCTTTTTAAGTTGCTAGCAAGCGACTTTAAACCACTGCAAGCCAGACACCGGACGAGGAGAGTGGAACATGGCACCAAAGAAAGGTTTCGACTCGCTCTAATCGAAATTAGCGCCCATGATGCATTGGGATGCTAAGCTAGCTGCACTTTTTGAGCTACATGCTAAGCTAACTCCGATGTTGGAGGAGTTACAACAAGAAAAAAGGCACGTAACGAACAACGGGATAATCGCCAAGATCTCCTGGAGAGAAGAATGCAAGTAAGGATGAATAATGTGATTCTCAACTACAGCCCAGGGCGCGGCCTGGTGCTACCAGCGCTAGCACGGATGCTAACGGAGCTCTGATGGATGCTAAAGCGACCGTGGAGGATCAAATTGGAGTCTTTTTCGAGTCAAAAGGGATTGCTGGGACCCAAACACCGTTGAGATTTGTCATCCGCTTCCTCAGAGAAAGAACACGGATAAACCAGCGATCCTGATCAGGTTCGTGAATCGAAAACACAAGATGGCCCTGATGAAACAACGTAAGAAATTAAGAGGATCGCTGGCGTACCTGAACGACCACCTTAGTAAATATAACGCTGATCTGGCATAACACGCGAGAATTCTGCGATCTTCAAATGAAAACTCTATGCAAACACACAAGTCTGTTTTCAGGCCTGCATACAAAATGCCCATGTTGAAGTTAAAACAGTTAAACTTTGGCTGATCAGGGATTCGACAGTGACGTTTAGAGGACGTCACTTTTAATTCACAGCAGTGCCACCTATTTGAAAATTGATCATGGAGGAGAATTTATTATTTTGTAGTTTGTGTCCCTCCAGAACTCTTTGACACCAAGTAATACATCAGGTAATTCACCTCGCAAAACAAAGAAACAACACAGGATCTGGACAAAAACATATGCAATTCTTGATTTAAAATGACTTTAAAACCGAACATTTTGGAGTTTTTATTTCAAAAGTGGTTTTTGTTTTTATTTTTATGACATTTTACCAATGGTAAAAACAATTCCAGGAAAATACTGCGTGTAGGAATAATCAGAAAAATTACTGTCCGACTTGGAAATGAGACTAACCTCCTTTGCCTAAACTTAGACTAATTTATCTGTAGTGCGCCATCTGTGGTGACACGCCTGAACTACAAGGAAAATTAAATATGAATACTGTTAATCAAGATTCATTTATTCCAGTTTGGCGGGCCAGATTATATCGTTTATGAAGGCTGTAGTTTGCCCACCCCTGGCCTAGAACTAGATTCACTAGATTCACTATGGAGTTTTACAGGACAAAATGTATTTATTTATTTATTTTTTAAAAGAGTTTAATCATGGAGCAGAATTTCTTTTGGGAAAACAATTGCGAGACTGGTGACAGGAGGGAACCTGCAGCACCTCAAACCTAAAATCCAGGTGTCTAAAAGATCGTAAGGAGAGTCCTGCCTTAAACTGACCAGCAGGTAAAGAACTCTGATCACATCATTTTTAGTCAAAATCAAAAGGACATAGTTTCTGCAGAGCAAGAAAGAAGAAGTGAGTTCATTGGAAAGCAACCCCGCCCCCTTCTCCTCACGGCTGCTCTTTGTTTATGGGGAGCAGGGAGCTTACAATTTTTTTTCTTTCAAACAGCATCTTTTTAATTTATTTATTTATTTTATTTTTTTAAGTTTATCCTAATTTTTTTTAAAAATCTATATTTTTCAGTATTTTCTAAATTGGATCAAAATAATTTTTTTTTAATTTTTGGGTGACATTTAAACATCTGATCTCGGACTGGAAGCTGCCCTTAAAAAATGTTATGTTATGTTAATATATGAATAATATTCATGTCAAATAAACAAAAAAAACAAAAAAAGAAAAATCTCAAGTAGAATAAAACTTAAGGGAATACATTTCCTACTTTGAACTGCTCTTTATTTTTGGTGTTTGGTTTTCAAACTTTACCAATTCTTTCATCTCTTGTAAATAAAATAACAACAAGATTGATGACAATTTTAACATTTGAAATGGTTTTTCTTTTACAATAACTAAAAATCTGCTTGGAAACATGTTAAGAAGAAGTTTGGAGAACAGAAATGTTTGTGTTGGAGACTTTCCCCCTGTGTGTGTGTTTGTGTTTTTGTGTTGCATGTGTGCGACCTCGCTCGTCCTTGAGACAACCTCTGCAGATCGGACTTAAAGACAGCATTGTGCGTTGTAATTTGTTTTTACCTGCTGGAAGGTCATCAAGCCTGTAACAAGTTTAGAGAAAGGTGTGTGGCGGTGGCGGGGGGGGGGGGGGGGGGGGGCATTTCCTCTGATTGTTTAAGTTTAAACAGACTCTCTCTCCCAATGTCACATTTATCATTTTCAAAAACCTAATATCTTCGGATGAAGCAGAAAAGCATCGTCTGTGCTGGACGGGGGGGGGGGAGCGATTGGGGGAGGCGGTCAAGGAAAGGCACGGGCCAACCTTCACACGCCCCCACCACTGCTGGAGGGGGGGGTGATGTTTTTTAAAGAGCTCTCCTGACCTGTAGGCGCTCAGCTGAGCGCGGCTTTAAGTGGGCGCCGCGCGGCTTTGCAATGTGCTTTGTGTAGCAGATTTTCAGATTCATTTCAGAGGACGCTCATGTTCATCACGTCGCTTCTCCGCGGCCGCAAGCGCCCCCCTCCTCAAAGACTTTAAGGGCTTTGGTGTCAACCTCAAGGTTCCTGGCAAGGTCTTCTGGGTAATTCTCATTCACCTTGTCCGGCAGGTTGCGTGGAAGGGGCAGAGTGTGGACGGATTATGAATGCTGCTGCTTTGTGTGATCGGACTCTGTTTTATGATAAAAAGAAACCAAAGAAGTTTTGGAGGTCGCTAACAAATTACATCCTCGGCCCGTGTGCTGTGACTGCATCTGCGCCTGATTGGAACTGCTTTTTCTTCAACGCAGCGGAAAAGGAGCATAGGATTGTGGGTAGCCGGAAAGAAATGGCAGCGGATTGGCCCAAAAGGCAGCAGAGAACCTTAAAAACTAAAACTTGACAAGAATTACATAAAAAACAGAGAGCTGAGGGACGATAAATTACACAGCAGCAATTAAAGCACCTGGACAGGTGCTGTGGGGGTTTGAAAACACATCCTCATCCTCAACTATTTGGGGTGTTCCAATTAAATTAGAGGTTGGGTTGTTTTGTCTGATGTGGACCAAACCTTGAGATGTGGCCACTACCAGTTCCATAACCCGGTACGCAAATCCAAGCCTGGCCCGCATCTGGTACCAGTATCATGTCCTGAACCAGTGTCCTGTCTGGAACCGGTACTGATCTGTTTCCGGTAACTGGGTTAAGGTTAGAGTGCTGGTACAGTCCGCGTCTGGTACTGGGATAATGCAAGGGTACCGGTGCGGTCCACGTCCAGTACCTGGTTGAGGTTAGGGTACTGGTGCGGTCCATGTCCGATACCTGGTTGAGGTTAGGGTACTGGTATGGTCCATGTCCGGTACCTGGTTTAAAGTTTGGGTACCGGTGCGGTCCATGTCCGGTACCTGGTTTAAAGTTAGGGTACCGGTGCGGTCCAGTCCAGTACCTGGTTGAGGTTAGGGCAACGCGGTGCGGTCCATGTCCGGTACCTGGTTTAAAGTTAGGGTACCGGTTGCGGTCCATGTCCGGTACCTGGTTTAAAGTTTAGGGTACCGGTGCGGTCCCATGTCCAGTACCTGGTTTAAAGTTAGGGTACCGGTGCGGTCCATGTCCAGTACCTGGTTTAAAGTTAGGGTACCGGTGGCGGTCCTGTCCGGTACCTGGTTTAAAAGTTAGGGTACCGGTGCGGTCCATGTCATTAGGGTACCGGTGCGGTCCATGTCCGGTACCTGGTTTAAAGTTAGGGTACCGGTGCGGTCCATGTCCGGTACCTGGTTTAAAGTTAGGGTACCGGTGCGGTCCATGTCCGGTACCTGGTTTAAAGTTAGGGTACCGGTGCGGTCCATGTCCGGTACCTGGTTTAAAGTTAGGGTACCGGTGCGGTCCATGTCCGGTACCTGGTTTAAAGTTAGGGTACCGGTGCGGTCCATGTCCAGTACCTGGTTTAAAGTTAGGGTACCGGTGCGGTCCATGTCCGGTACCTGGTTTAAAGTTAGGGTACCGGTGCGGTCCATGTCCGGTACCTGGTTTAAAGGGAGGGTACTGGTCCATGTCCGGTATCAGTGATTAAATGACTTCATAATCATAATTAAAACACTGCTGGGAATGTTTTTTAAAAATAAAAACAAATCGTCATAGGGGGACTTTCAGTCTGACAGAATTATTAGACACCAAATGTCAGATCTTTGCTGGGAGTTAACATGCAACAGCAGAAAGAAACCTCTGAACACCATGCAGTCCTGAAAATGAATACCCGACACCTTACAGCCCCTCACATCCCAATCTAACCTAACATTAGTGCAACAAAAACGACGGCAATATCTTGGCTATCGAGCTCTATGGATCCAGCTCAGACGAGGAAAACAAAGACGTTCATGGATCTATTTACCTACAAGTGGATGCATCAGAATGGGGCGGAGCATGGAGGTTGAATATTCTCTACATCATAAATTAACACATTCTCATTCCCAAGTCGTGACACGTCGATGTTCAGTTAAAGACCCTCCGTCACCTGCGTCGTTTTCTTACATTTGTTGACCTGAAGGTCATTCCCGTTAAATCCCACGTCCCTAATCTCCGGGCCACGAACCAGTACCCTGACGCGGCACCGGTTCGTGCCCGGTACCGGACCTGAACCGCGACTGGGTTAGAGAATTGGTACCCTCACCCGGGCCCAGATTTGGTCCAGTGCCGGGTTACGGTTAGGATACTAGCACCAGTACTGGGTTAGGGAATCAGTACTGTATGGGTACCAATGACCATTTCTGGTCCGGTCCCACATTATTATTTTCTGCTTCATTATACAAATAAGTTCTGTAAAAAAAAAATAATAATAAAGTGATTTTCTGGAATCCTAATGTACATCTAGTCTCTTACAGCTGAAGTTGATCTATGATCAACATTATAGAACTCTCAACTTTATAAACAGGACAACTTGGAGAATTGGGGACTAGCAAACAGTTTATTTTTTATTATTATTTTGAAGTCCCGCCAGGAGCCCAATTTGTAGAGGAAATAACGATTCAGCAAAATCTGAGTGAAATAAGATGCTGCATCAGTTGAGGTCATCAGGATTATAGAAAACAGACTTTAAGGATGTCTTCAGTGACTCTCAAAACGAGTCTGCTGTTTTCTTGGCAGGAAGCCTCACCGTAAAGTTGACCTAATTACAGCGAGAGGCGCAGCGGCATCAGTGTGGGATCTGTGTGTCCCAGTCCAGCACCCGTTGTCACCTCAGCCCCGATCCCGGGAACATCTGCGGCCTGGAATTTACTCCAACAATCGGAGGCTAAAGCGCCGGCCTGACTCGCCACCAAAGGTTCGGAAAGGTTGGACTGGGATCGTCTGGGGAACGTTAGCTTCAGTTTCATTAATAAATGTTCATTTAGCCGCCCCCTCCATCCTCAAGGAAACGTTAGGTGAACATCCGTAACAGTCCAGAGTGGATCCACGAGGTATGTGGAGAACGGGACGGATTTAGAAACAGAGGGAACTGTGATGGAGCACAGATATGAAACCTGTGCAGGAGAAGGCTCCAACATCACTTCATCAACACGTTAGCCTCTGGAGCTCACAGAAAGAAAACCTTATAAGAGTTTCATGTTTCTTTGGAAAATATCCGATTACTTTTTTTCATTTTTGTCAATTCTGAACATTTTCTGTCCTTCAACTTCCATTTCCCAGTTTGACTTGTGTTTTCTGGAGCTGTGATTCCTTCTCTCATTGTTTTATTGCTGATTTTTTTTTGTTTCCATGTAACATCAGTCCCCGATTCCCTCATTGCCTCTCAGTGTTTGCTTTTTGCTTTGTACCGATTTTGACCTCTTTTGTCTGCAAGAGTCTACACAACTTTTTTGTTTTTATAACTCACATATTTTAGTTAAAACAGATAGAATTTGTACAAACAGATACAATTACAACATATTTGAAAACAAAAAAAAAAGCTAGAAAAAATATTTCTTATAATTTTAGGCTTTTAATTGACAATTGAACCAATCGGCCACCGTAGTAGACAAATGTGGAGCTGCGATGCAACAGCAACACAATTAAATGTAGTGGCAACGATTTGCAATTCACAAAACCTTTTGACCCGCCCCCGTAACTGCTGGCCAATGACTGAAGAGATCTTTAGTCACATGGTTTTGTTTACAAAGTTTGGTCCGAAACAGAAATCTGCAGAAATCTTGCATTTGGTCTGAATATAGACCAAATTCAAGGTTCTGGACTAGATCTGGAACAAATTAAGCGGACCCGTCCAGAACAAAACTTTTCCCAGTGTGAATCCACCCTAAGTGTACTACAAGTACACTTTCTCTATACTAAAAGTGACTAGAAGTTTACTTTTTGTTTACTATTAATATTATATTATAATATATATTTTATTTTATATTTTAATATATTAATATTAATATATATATTATAATATAAACTTACGCCTTGTTCACACTGAACGCGGAAGCGCTGTGAAGCGGCATGAAACAGAGGCCGCCTTTCTGTGAGGCAAGAGCGCTGACCACGGCGCCACCATGCATCTCTAGTTCTAAATATACTGCACACAAAAATGAAAGGAACACTTTCTTATTGGGCCTGGCATGAATTGAATCAAACCTGTCTGATAATGTTCTTGTTGGTTCAGCAGCTGAGGGCCTCGTTCATCAATTTCATCTGTATTGGTGTTCATGAATTAACAACAGGTGCACTTCAGTGGCAACAATTAGAAAACCTACCAACAGGAGGGGTGTTCCATGTGGAGGTCATTTCAAGTTTTTTGGCTGGTTTTCCACTCGTGCTGATTTTGTCTTGTGTAATTCTCTCTACTGGCAGTATGAGGAGATTCCTTAACCTACAGAAGTTGCACAGGTTGTCCAACTTCTCTAGGCTGGAACATCCACATGTGCTGCAGCAAGAAGGTTCAATATGTCTCCCAGCACAATCTCCAGAACATGGAGGAGATTTCAGGAGACTGGTGGTTATTCTGGGAGCTGGACAGGGCCGTAGAAGTCCTCAACCCTCAGCAGGACCCATACCTGCTCCTTTCTGCAAGGAGGAACAGGCTGAGCACTGCTCGTGCCCTACAGAATGACCTCCAGAGGGCCACTGGTGTGAATGTCCTCTACCCAAAAAATCAGGAACAGACTTCATGAAGGTGTCTGAGGGCCCCACGTCCTGTAGTGGCCCTGTGCTCACTGCCCAGCACCGTGGAGCCCACTGGCATTTGCTCAAGAACACCAGAATTGACAAGTCCTCACTGCGCCCTGTACTTTTCACAGAACCAGAGCAGGTTCACCCTGAACCTGTGATAGACGTGAAAGAGTCTGGAGAAGACAAGGAGAACGTTTCTGCTGCCTGCAATGTGGTTCAACATGACAGGTTGGGTGGTGGGTCAGTGATGGTCTGGGAGGCATATCCAATGGAGGGACGCACAGACTCTACTGCCTAGGAAATGGTGCTCTGACTGCCATAAGGTATCCAGATGAAATCCTCAATCAACCATTGTCAGACCTACGCTGGTGCAGTAGGTCCTGGTCTCCTCCTAATGCACCACTGCCCGGCCTCACGTGCAAGAGTCTGCAGGCAGTACCATGGAGGATGAAGGAATTGAAACAATTGAATGGCCTTCACCATCCCCTGACTTAAACCCAATAGAACATCTCTGGGACATTATGTTTGGGTCCATTAGGCGCCGCCAGGTTGCTCCTCAGACTGTACAACAGCTCAGGGATGTCCTCACACAGATCTGGGAGGAAATGCCACAAGACACCATTCGTCGTCTCATTAGGAGCATGCCGCCACGTTGTCAAGCATGCATACAAGCTCGTGGGGGGCACACAAGATACTGAAAAGCATTTAGAGTTGCAGAAATGAACTGAGCCTTTGTAGACTGAAAACTTTTATTTAATTAAAAGACTTGACATCCTTTCGTTCCTCAGACACTGACCTGATGTTATTTGGAGAGATATCCAACTTCATATTGAGATCTGATGGATCTAATGGGTTTCTTTAAAGTTCTCCTTTCATTTTTGTGAGCAGTATATATATATATATACATATATACCATTGTCTTTACATGTATTATCATTATCCAGTTTGTAACTCAACATCAGATATTTATATCTCTCCAACATAGATTTAAGTTATTATGAATCCTTAAGTACCAATAAATCAGATGACTATGTAAGTACATATAAAACTATTTCAGAGTTTTCCATAGCATATGAAGGTCTATAGATTATTTTTAATTAGAACAAATATATAAATAAATCAAGTATCAAACATCAATAAAAAACAAACATGTAAAAGCAAGAATCATGGGAATATATACTGATTTATCCTTTTTCAATCCTTTTCTTTCTTCTCTTTTTAAATAAAAAAATTATTAAAATAAATCAGGTAACACAAGATAGATAAGATGAACTTCAAGTGTACGATCATGTTTGCTAAAAAAAATTCAAAAGATTATTAAAGTTATATTTTGTTTGAAAATAGAAAGTTAAGAACTGTATGCTGATGTTGCGGAGCTATGGAGTACTCATTTTGGACTGTGATGGGCTGACACATTGATATGATTGTGTGGTGTGTGTGTGTAACTGCACTGGAAGTTCTACTAATGAATTGCCCTCTGGGACCAATAAAGTTTTTCTGATTCTGATTCTGATTCTGATTCTGAAGAAAACTTTACAACCTTAAAACTCAGATATTTCAGATCAAAATAAAATCTACAATTCTTTTTAAATGCAGAAATTCCTTACATAATCCATGAATATTTTGGTTTCAAGTATTTTACTTATATATTTGTATCTGGAAGTACATTGTCATTTTTAAATGAACCTTTTTAGCAGTTTATGGAACCTTCTTTTTCATTTCATACTTCAAAGTTTTTGTTGTTAGCAAACAAACTAACAATTTCTTTGTTTATTTAACAATTAATTACCTAATTTAAATTAATTAATAGGGTTTGTGAGATTTTCCTCAACACATTGCTACTTTCATTTTAGCTAATTTAACCTCCAAAAATACTTCTGCGTTTTTTTCAGTTGCCATAAGCTTTGCATGTTTTGTTTTAGCTGTTTAGCATCAGGTAAGCGACTTTAAAGTGTTGTTTTAGCTCTGAGCTTTCCTTCATTCACTCATTCAAGCTTTTCTGCAGGAGCTGTCGTCGTTCCTGTTCCTCCTCCAGTTCTTCTTTATTCTACAGACATTAAATAAGATTCATCGTCATTCTGAGATTTTTTTCCATCTTTTACTTTACTCGTGGGAAATTTGTTGGACGCACACGTGCATGTCTAATCATCCATAATTAGCAGTTAATGGGACAAATGCTGAGCTCGTGCATATATCAGCTTTATGAATGTAAACAGTGATCATTGGGATCAGTTCAGAAGAAGAAGTCCTGAATGCTACAGATTTAGGGGCTGACAGAGGAGCATCTGGTCGGGGTTAGACCTCCTCCAGATGCCGACCCATCTGGACGGAGGGCTGCTCTGGAGCACAGCCTTTGTTCTCCCGGTGCAGGTTAAACACTTCTGTCTGTTCTCTTTGGACACAGTTGGATTTCAAACGGTCATAAATAACGGCTCGGCCTGACATCCTGCAGCTTGTAAACGCTGGAGTGATGTCTGATGAACATGGAAAACTGGACAGTACAGTGGAGGTATTGTGGTAATCATGTCATGGTTCCACCATTCATCATTTTGCTGCATGTTTTCTTGAAGCTTCTTAAACTTCTTTGGAGGACAAAAGAAAACTTTATGCTTTGCAATGATTTGAAAAAGATTTACTGAGAGAAATGTTTTATAAAGTGACCAAAAGTAAAAAAAAGATCTTACTTTTTGTAATGATGCTGAAGCAGAACGGCTCTCAAAGCAGAAGACATGCTAATTTTTTTTATAATCAACTGCATGAGATTTAGAAAAAAAAAAATTTGGTTTAAACAAAATCAATTAAAAAACTGTTTTTATTTTTATCTTTTCTAAGACATTTTTCGCAATAATAAGTGAATCTAGGAACTTTTTTGTTATCAAGTTTTTTATTTTTATATAAAAATAAGCTGTTCTGATTCCCTTTTTCAAAGCAGAATACCTTTTATTGTGACAAATATACTATTACTATACATCTAAATGGAGTATGCTTGATCAGCTAACCGTTTAAACTGTGCTTTAAACCTTTAAATATGAAGTTTTTTTGTCACTAAAACAGATTCAAACAGAGAACTTGTGTGTAATAGTAGGACAAACGTACAGTAAACAGTTTACCAAATGTTACTTTTCTTCAAGTATAAATCTTGTTATTGCACCTAACTAACTGAAAACGGTTGTTAATGTTGATGAGATATTTACAGCCGTCATGAACACATCTTCACCGCCACAGACTGAAGGAAAGTAAAACAAAGATCCCAAAGAAACGGGTGAGAAATTCCACCCTTCTGCTCTCTTTGGGGTCCAGATGACTCCAACCATATATTGATGTGTGATTCAAAGGTGGACAGATGACCCCACTTTTAATGTGGAAGGGTTAAATCAATACAAGTATTGCCAAATGAAGTATTGCGATATTTCACTAAACTGATCTTTTCTTTAACCCATTAGGTGATACCGATAAGTATTACTCAATTCATGTCAGGAAGTGCATTAGTAAGCATCACATATTAAGTGTTAACGACTGTTTTTTTCCATTATATATCATACAATGGAATATATTAAAAACAGACCAGTAATGCTTATTACTCAACCTTTTAACTAATGACCTACAAAGCATTAAAAAGTTAATTCATTTATCACATGTGTAGTGTATCCTAATGATGTTTAAGTAATCATTTATTTTGGTTGAAATAAATAGGTTTAATGATAATAGACATCTTTATATTGAATAGCCTCATGTTTTATGGTTGGCAGTGGTCCCAGCTGATGGATTTGTATCCAGACAAGATAATGTAATCTTTGTAGAGAGCTGGGTATAAAATACATCTTTGATTGAGCAAATTGGTGGAGATGAAGCAGTGTATTTGTACTTAAAATATCAGCAGATGGTGGAATGGTTACAATTCAAGAACTGCTGTGTTTTACACATTGTCTGAAAGAGCCTAGAAATGGACAAAATCAAAAAAGGACGAAACTCTAGCTAAATAAAAAAGATATAATTCTACAAACATCTTAGAATTTAAGATGTCAAACCTAATTCCTGGCCAAAAAAGTTTTCTTTTAACCTTTTAACCCAATTATAATTTGAGAAAACATGTTTTCTCTGTTTACTCCATCATGTCTTCATTACAATACAGGAGAAGAAAACAGAAAAACAACATTAATTATATGGAAAAATGTTGTTTAATAACATTTCGATTAATTGAGATTAACTCTGGACTTAGATGCTGTAAGGTGACACTGCAAATGGTGAATTAGGAAATAAAAGAACTAAATCAAGTTAAAAAGATAAGAACACCACAGAGAGAATCACTGATGTTTATCTACACAAACAAAAGTAAACAAATGACAAAACTCCAGAACGGTTCAATGATTTAAAGGCATCGATGAGAACAAATGATGGTGAACACAATCCAGAGAAGTACAACTGTAGGAGAAAAAGGTCACAGATTCTTTAAATATAAGCAGAAAGAACAAAGCTCAAATACATGGATGGATCACAGACCATCATATATGATATTCTTCAAAAATCAAGCTGCTTTTTTGTTTGATTCTGAACAAATATGATGTAAAAGCATCAAAATGTCAACAAAAAGTCGAGACTATTTATATCAAAGCACATAACCTTCATTTTAAAGATGTCAAACTATTATGATTTGGATTTAAAATACATGAATCAAACAAAAGCATCCTTGAGTTTTTGACACACTGCATGCCTGCTACTCCTGAATAGGGATCCAGTCACAGACGGTGCTAAATAAACCTTGTTGCTAATAATTTTTTTTTTTTTTTTTAAAGATTACGAGTAAGATTACTCGACAAGAATTATTAAAAAAAATATGTTTTACCATAAATTATTGAAAGTAACACTATCTTTTTTACAGTGAAATTCTGGCAACATCAGCCGAGAGATTTTTACCATAAAAATGCATGAAAGCCAGTGACCTGGGCGTTGGCAACCTAGGCAGCCGCCCAGCTCACCATTAGCTGGAGTGTGCGCCAATCACAATGATTGTAGATTTATGTTTTTTCTTTTTTTTTACAGTTTGACACACCACTCATTTAATATATATATTTATATATATATATATAATTAAAAAAAAGTGTGTTAGGTCTTTTTTAAAATTAAGGTCAGCCCTCGGGACAGCATGAAGGGAAAAAATGCAGGAAGAGGAGAAAAACATGCTCAAAGGAGAGGTTTGTCTGTTTTACTTGTATAAAACTCTTGTTTGGAAATTGCATTTTGGTCAAAAAAGGACAAACCCAGTTGAAAAACCCCAACTTTGCTCCCAAGCACAACCTGAACGCCGGTGTAGTTGGTTCGTGCGCCTTCCTCGAGCCTTAAGAGATCCCAGGTTTGAGCCATAGCTGGGACAATCAAAGTAAAGTCCCAGAAGGGGGCGCAATTTTCTGTTTTTGCCCAGGGCAAAAGCGTGGCTAATTTCATTGAGCTACATCACATTTTTTATGGGTAAACGCTTAACTTTTTATAGTCCGATTAGTAAAACAACAATGTTTGTACAGTAATATTAAAAGTAATGTTAAACATTCTTTTTAATCCTCATATTTACAACATTTTTGTTCCTCTGTGCTTGTGGGGCTGAACCGTGTCCAGACGACTCCGTACATGTGGCGTGTTCTGCGCACGCCCGGCGCCGCTCCTCCTGAAGTCCGCTTCGGAAACGAGCTCATCATTGGCGTGGAGGAGCAGTGAAGGCAGGAGGGCACCGGACGGAGAAAGGGGAAACCTTCCTAAGTGTTAGTGATGGAGCAGACAATGGGAAGTGATGCGGGGCTTAAATCAACCCTTCCCTCTTTAGAGGCTGATGGCTGAGAAAATGGCTTTGTGATGGCATCTTCTGCTGGCATCGCCTGTCTCTGAGTTTACAAAACTCCCGGCTCGTCCGCTCTGACCAGTCTGCCTTTAGTGCACGGTGGGAAACTATAAGACCGAAGTTTAGATAAAAGAGATTCCTCTTTGTAATGTTCCTCCTCACAGATGGAAACATTCTCAGCCGATGGATCTCCCTAAATGAAGAAGGTAATGGCAAACATCCGCTAATATCTTCCTTTTTTCCTCTCCCTTCAGTCGACATAAAAGCAGTCGTATCTTCTGTGAAATCATTTTCATGTCCCACTGCTTTTGCTAAATGGTCTCTCTTCCTCCGTCTGTTGTGAAGCAGTTTCAATCTCTAAATATTTGCTCTGTACTGGACACTGATTAAAAAAATCCAGTTCATTAAAAAGAGTCAGCACCGTTTCATTTAGTGGAAACAATGTCCATTAGGAAAGCACATTTGTGTTGATTGTATGGTCCGTGTTTGCTTTAGTTTACAACAGCAACTGATCTGACTTTTTTACTGTTGTCTTTAATGATATAAATACATAGGGCTGGATTGATAGAATCGATTTGAGATTAATCGACCAACAATCAATCCATAAAAATAGAGATCGATCTAATGAAACTTCTCCAGCTAAGAAGTAGGCAGTCAAAGGGGACAAAACTATGACTTCTATGACGACTCCAAAAGCTTCTAGATGGACATCTTGGAAAAGAAGCTTCAGATCCACTAAGCTAAGTGAGATATGAGAAATATTTAGCTTATTTCCATAGCTAAAAGTGTGTGACTACTGCATGTGGGTTGATATATCACTTAGCCAGATGTAATATCTCCAGGCTAGAGTACCATTAACCACCGTCATATGTGGTCATTAATGGAAGCTGCAACAGTAACCAGAACCCAGTTCTGCATGTGGACTCATCAGTAAACAGGAAGCACTTCCATGGAAACGGGTTAAACCAGAAAAAAATACCTGAACTTAGACTGGGCCTAAAAGTCAAAACAGTTGACTAAACAAACTCACTGATTTCTGTCAAAAGGAACGCCAAAGCTGTTACCTACATTATAGCTTGAGAAATACCACTTTTTAAAAATACTTTTGTTTATTTTGCAAGTATTTAAATTCTGAAACAGAGCAACAACAGTCTATTTCTGAGCCAGTAAATGTGTCTGATAGAAATGTTAGCAACAGGCTGAACAAAACAAAACCTGTCCTGAGGACTATGGCAGCTTCTGCTACGTAAAGAAGAATTATGTATTGTTTGTAAACAATGAAATAATCACACCGTCTATGATGAATCTAGAACTTTTATATTCAGTCTGTAGAAAAAGTTAAGTTACATGTAGTATAAAAAACAAACAAACTTGCATTTCCTGTGAAAAGACGTTTAATTGCATTGTCACCAGCCAAATGTTTGACAGTGAAACTTCGATCCCGTCGGCCTCGGCAATACATGTTCAAGCTGCTACTTTCAATGAAAACGTTCATGTAAACATGTATACATATGTGTTTATGCGTTCAAAACTCTCACGATCATGCTTTTGATCATCTGACGCAAGTTTCTATGACCGTTTTAACCATTCCGCTCTCTTTGGGGTCCAGATGACTCCAACCACATATTGATATGTGATTCCTTCCATGACAAATGTGGACAAAGGTGGACAGGATTTTATGTCTGCCATGGACATTATTGAAACTCAAAAATCAAAGATAAAAAAGAGTTCAGCGCATTGTCTTGTGGGGTCCAGATGACCCCACTTTTAATGTAAACAAGCCAAGGAGAGTGGAAGGGTTACAGCTTCTATGACCATTTCTATGACTATTTCTATGACTACTTCTGACCGTTTTGAGAATTCTATAACAATTTCTATGACCGTTTTAAGGTTTCTATGACCATTTCTATGAGAATTTCTATGACTGTTTTAAGGCTTCTATGGGCATTAATATGACCATTTCTTGGACTGTTTTAAGGCTTTTTTTTGACCATTTCTGTGACTATTTCTATGACTATTTCTATGACTACTTCTGACCGTTTTAAGGCTTCTTTGACCATTTCTACGACTGTTTTTAAAGCTTCTGTGACCGTTTCTTTGACTATTTCTGTGACAATTTCTATGACAGTTTTACGGCTTCTTGGACCACTTCTATGACCATTTCAATGAATATTTCTATGACAATTTCTACGACCATTTCTGTGACCATTTCTGTGACCGTTTTAAGGCTTCAATGACTATTTCTGAAACAGACTGGCAACCTGTCCTGGGTAAAAACCCTGCCTTCATCCATCAGCAGCTGGGTTAGGCTCTGGCACCCCCGCGAACCCAAAAGGGACAAAGCGGTTAAGGAAAATGGATGGATGGATGACTATTTCTATGACTATTTCTTGCCGTTTTAGGGCTTCTATGACCATTTCTATGACTGTTTCAAGGTGTGTATGTGTCAGCATTTCCTGATCTGGCTCCACATCCGACCACCAGAGGGAGCCGTCATCTGAGTACTGACTCTGCACTCCCTCTCCACTCTCAGCAGTCACTTCCTTAGCCGGATCTCCTCAGCTGTTTCCCATTTACCACCAGTGTTCAGTCTGCCTTCTGTCCCCCCCTCAGTGCGAAGCCTTGTACTGCCTGGCATACATTTCTGAGCGTCTCATTGTTACTCCTCCTGGTTTAATCTCCGCCTGTCTCCTTGTCTTCCTGTCTGCCTCGACCAATGCCTGGACTTTGCCTTGCTCCTTTTGTTTATGGCTGTCATTAAACCTCGGTTGCTTATGGATCCAAACACTTCTGTGTCACACTATGACCCTTTCTATGACTATTTCTATGAGCCTTTTCAAACTAATAATAACTGTTTGTTCTCAGTTAGAACTCTGTGACATCAAGTCTCACATATATAAGAATAGAGGTGTGAAAGAAAAAGTCTGAAGGAAGATTCACCAGATTTGACATTTCACCCCAAACCTCTTCCAACTGTAGGTGGCGGACATTTACCAGTACGCAGAAAGATGAAGAAGAAGCCCCTCCCTTCTTCTTGTTCAGTGTGAACAAGTGGACAAATGTGTGTTTAAGATTGTGTATTTGGTGTGTCACATGCCTGGTGCGTCAGCTAAATCGGCTAAATTTTTTTGTAACTTTTAAACTACTAGATTTGACTCAATTCACAATTTGAATTAGTTTTGTAATTTTTTTATACCTTACCACCACAGTCCATCTTTTTTTTTCCTCACATCTGTCTGATCTAATTTACATTCTTCCTGGAAAATTGAGGTTTTGATTAAACGATCATATTTTAATCCAATATCTGGCACTAAAACAGACATTGTTGACATTTATTATAGTCCTGTTCTCTTTTTTTTCTCTTTATTCTTCTTTTAGCTTTTGATCGATAAACGAAACGCCACTTTACAATAGCATGGATTTTGTTTGCTCCAAGCTAGTTTTTTCACTTTTTTTGCTACTCTCGTTACTTCTTGAAACTGAGGGTTACTGTTGCCGCGGTGAGTTCTTTGTTTACTCCCGCAATCAGCTGTTAGCGCTGAGTAGGACTGTTTTCCCAGCGGAGTACAGACACGACATCCCGAGAGAAATTTTAAAAAGGCGGCGCGGATGCCGGGCCGGAGCCCGAGTTAAGGCAAAGAAATGGAAACATAAGCCTGCTGTTCCTGCCATCATCATGGGGAATGTTCGCTCACTAGCTAATAAGACGGACGAGCTGGCAGCAACAATCAACACCCAGAAAGAATACCGTGAAAGCAGCTTACTGTGTTTCACGGAAACATGGCTTCATCCACATATTCCGGACCGGAGCGTAGCCTTACCTGGCTTTGTGACTGTGCGGGCGGACAGAGACCTCACGGCCACCGGTAAGAAGAAAGGAGGAGGCATTATACTGTACGTGAACGAGCGATGGTGCAATCCCGGACATGTTTGTGTCAAGGAGCGTCTTTGTAACAAGGATGTTGAACTATTGGCTGTCGGACTTCGGCCTTACTATCTACCCAGAGAGTTTACATCTGCCATCGCGGTCACTGTTTACATTCCTCCATCAGCTGATGCGGACGCTGCTGCTGACGTCATCGGCAACACCATCTCCCGGCTGCAGAACCAACAACCAAATGCATTTATAGTAATCACTGGAGACTTCAACCATGCTAACTTGGACAGAACTCTTTCTGAATTTACTCAGTATGTTGACTGTCCCACCCGGGATAACAAAACACTGGATCTGCTGTATGCTAATGCACAAGGAGCATACAGCGCTACTGCCCTTCCCCCCCTAGGGAGGTCAGACCATAACCTCGTTCTGCTCTCTCCTAAGTACATCCCTCTGGTTAGGAGAATGCCTCTGTCCAAAAGGAAGGTGAAGAAGTGGACACCACTTGCTGAGGAGACCCTGCAGGACTGCTTTGAGTTTACTGACTGGGACGCCCTCTGTCTGCCCCATGGAGATGACATCAACAGCATGACTGACTGCATCACAGAATACATTAAGTTCTGTGAAAACTCCATAATGCCTTCAAGAACTGTCTGCTGTTACCCCAACAACAAGCCATGGATAACAAGTGACCTAAAGGCCCTGCTGAACGAGAAAAAGAGGGCCTTCAGGTCTGGAGACAGAGAGTGGCTGAAGAGGGTCCAGCACCAGCTGAGAGACAAGCTGAGAGAGTGCAAGAACACCTACAAGGGAAAGTTGGAGGCAAAACTCCAACAAAACAACATGAGAGAGGTGTGGTCTGGCATGAAGACGATCACAGGATGTGGGGGGAGAAGCAGGCTGTCTGAGGGTGACAAAGAAAGAGCTAACGACCTGAACAACTTCTTCAACAGGTTTAGCTCCCCATCAGCCCTGGTCAACAACACCCCTCCTCCACCATCCTCACAAACCACCACACCCTACTCTACACCCACCCCCTCTCAATCCCCTCTTTCCTCATCAACACTGGCTCTGACTGAAGCCAACCCCTGCCTTGCACCTACCCTGCCCCCCTCAGTGACTGTGACAACCTGCCAGGTGAGGAGACAGCTGGAAAAGATCAACCAACGCAAGGCTCCTGGCCCGGACGGCATCAACCCCAGGATCTTGAGGACCTGTGCTGCCCAGCTATCCTATGTCTTCCAGCGCCTCTTTAACCTGAGCCTCAGTCTGGAGAGAGTTCCAGCCCTCTGGAAAACCGCATGTCTGGTTCCTGTCCCCAAAAAGACCTCCCCATCTGGCCCAAATGATTACCGTCCAGTTGCCCTCACGTCTCACGTAGTCAAGGTTCTGGAGAGGATTCTGCTGGCCCACCTGGGACCGCTGGTGAAACCATCTTTGGATCCTCTCCAGTTTGCTTACCAGCCACGCCTGGGGGTGGATGATGCTGTCATTTATCTGCTGCAGCGAGCTCACTCTCACCTGGACGGTGGAGGAGACACTGTGAGGATCACATTCTTTGATTTCTCCAGTGCCTTCAACACCATCCAGCCCTGGATACTGGGTGAGAAGCTGCGGCGGATGGGTGTCACCAGGTCCTTGGTCTCCTGGATCACCGACTATTTGTCAGACAGGCCACAGTTTGTCCGGCTGGGAAGTGTCATGTCCGGCGTGGGAATCAGTAGTGTTGGAGCCCCACAAGGCCCTCTCTCACCCTTCCTGTTCACTCTGTACACCAGTGACTTCCAGTACAACTCAGAGTCGTGTCATCTTCAGAAGTTCTCTGATGACTCTGCCGTCGTCGGCTGTATTAATGGCGGACAGGAAGAGGAATACAGGAAGGTGGTGAATGAGTTTGTGAGGTGGGCTGGAGTTAATCACCTGCTGCTCAATGTCGACAAGACCAAAGAGATGGTGATCAACTTCCATAAGCACCAACCGTCTCTCCAGCCCCTCAGCATCTCAGGCAAGGATGTGGCAGAGGTGGAAGAATACAAATACCTGGGAGTGATTGTCGACAACAGACTGAGCTGGAAGACCAACAGCACAGCTGTGTACAAGAAGGCCTGCAGCAGACTCTACTTCCTGAGGAAACTGAGGTCCTTCAACGTGTGCAGCAAGATGCTGGAAATCTTCTACCAGTCTGTGGTGGCTAGCACGTTATTCTTCGCTGTGGTCTGCTGGGGGGGTGGCATAGCTGCCAGTGACACGAAGAAACTGGACAAACTCATTAGGAAGGCTGGCTCTGTTATTGGATGCAAGATGGAAGCATTTGAAGCAGTGATGGAGAGGAGGACCTTGAACAAACTCGTATCCATCATGGATAATCCTCAGCACCCACTCCATCCTGCACTGGACCAACAGCGAAGTGTCTTTTCTAAGAGGCTAAGGCAACTTCGCTGCCACACCAACCGCTACAAGAGATCATTCCTGCCTCACTCTATTGGACTTTATAACTCATCAGCCTTGTGCCGCAGATAAACCCACTGGATGTCTGTCTGAAAACTGTTTAAGAGTGGTGCTCCCCTAACTATTTTCAAAAAATTTTTTCTACTTATTTTTCTTATTATTTACTGCTGCTGTTGGTTGATTGTCTGTTCGCTGAATGTTGAGTCTGTACACAGTGCTGTTGCAATGTACAAATTTCCCTGGCAGGGATCAATAAAGTATCTTTATCTTATCTTATCTTATTTATTGAAGTAATCATGATTATAGAAATATTTTCCTTTAAAAGGCTGATTTTAACATTAAATTTAACTAAATTAAATTTTTGTTCTGCTGATGGACAAACCTGTTAAAAACGTTTTATGAATGGAAATCCTGAAGAATGAAGCATTAATTACCCTAAGCCCATGGAGGGCAGATTAAATGCTGTAATTTACCTCCAGTCAACGCTCCGCTGTGAACACTGCGAGCGTGTTTCTGAGTGAAGCTGAGGCTGCCTTCATCAGCCCCCCCCATAGGAAAATGTCTTCCTTCAAGCCCGGCTTCTCGGAGACGTGACATTCGTGGCTCAGAACTTTCCTGACACACATGCATGAAGCAGCTTAAGCACAGCTCTGTGAGCGCGCGTGCACGTGTGCACGTGTGTGGTGACAGCTGAGTCCCAGGAGAGGCCGTGCAGATCAGGATGATCCGAGAACCAGAGCCTCGCTGCATCAGAAGCACAGCCGCCCTACAAGAGAGACTTATCTGTGCAAGCTGCCTCTCCTACGAACCTGCAGACCAAACCGGGGGGGGGGAGAGAGAGAGAGAGTGAGAGAGAGAGAGAGGATATGGGGTGGGGTTGGGGGTTGGGGTGTCTGACTGATGCCAGCTCTCGTTGTGACTCTAATGTGAACTTTGTTGGGTTCTCTATAATCTATACTCCTAAATTGGCTTCATTTTTTTGACATTAAGCATAAACTTAATTTTAATATGACTATTTATCATATGTTTAAGCTGAATTAAGTTTATTTTCATGAATGACTTTTTAAAAGTCGGAAATGAACAAATAGAAATCTTCCAAAAACAATGGATGAACACCAAGAAAAAAATACCTAAATCTGTCAGTTTTGAATCTTCCTGAACCCAGAACTAGTTGTTCACTTTTGTGGAGCTTCTAGTGATCCACACATTAGGTTTGGGAGAGTTTTATTCTAATAGAGCCGGGCTGGGGACCGGCACAAGGAGACCCAGTCGCGGTCTCCCCCCCCCCCGTGGGTACAACCCGTTCACATTAGAAACATACATTTCTGTGCAGATTTAAACCCGATTAAAGCCTCTGAGCTGATTAAGAAGCCCAAACTCACTTCTTCACGTTTTGTTTCATTTCAAGAAGTTTTTGTTTTAATAAAATATTTCCCATTGAATTGAAAACATTGTTCTTATTCTGTCTTTATGTTTATCAAGTAATTAAAAAAGGAAACATTCACGGCGATGAAAAAACAATTGAAATTTTGAGGTTTAAGTCAGATCCACCACATTTAAGAAAAATATGGATATTGGTGATATTGATCAATATCTAATCATCATTAGATCAATCCTCAAATATTTCACAGCCCGAATGCCAGGATCTCTAACAAATGTTACCGTTTACAACTTCTTACCTTATTACGTGATGCAGAGTGAATATATAATGATAGAAACCGTTTGTTTGTTGATCCACATTTAATGATTAGAGTTAACAGTAGATATTTATTCAATTAAAACGATAAATTTAGTTTATTTGAAACAAACTTTAGCATTATCATCTGGACAAAATAAAAAGCAGTAAGAAGTGAGCTTCTCCTCTGAAATCATGTTATGTATCACTTATGATGTTTAGGTTAGTCCTCATACACCAGCGGCAGCGGAACGAGACCAATGCAGGCTCAGTAGCTGTTACCATGGCAACACGCCAACCAGCTTATCAAATACTCCACTGCTTGTGAAAAACTGTTCAAACAATAAAAATAAGAACAATAAAGTTTTAAGAAGTGGATATATTTCACACAGAGACATGTCTCTAATTTATATAAAAGACTTATAGTAGCCTCCAGCCAGAATACTAACAATATAAAAGAAAAATGGGAATTGGAAACTAATTCAATAATAGAAGACAAACAATGGGAAAAACTGTGTGAGGGCAGTCACAAAGGTGTAAATAGTCAAATATGGAAAGAATTTCACTGGAAAGTAAAAATGAGGTTTTTTTCATACTCCATCTATAATTTCTACTTTTGTTAAAGATCCGGCAGCAGCCCTGTGCTGGAGAAATTGTGGGAAAATAGGGGATCACACACACATATTTTTTGACTGTCCTGTAATTGCTGGATATTGGAAAGGTATTAAGGAGGAAATTAAGAACATTGTAAAACGAGAGATTCCTGATAATCCTCTGTTTTATTTACTTGGGCATATACCTCCTGACTTTCATGCAGATTTAGCATATATTTTGCATATATTAATTTTGGTTGCTAAGAAAAGTATAACTGCCAACTGGAAAAATATTACACCACCCTCGGTAAATGAATGGAAACAGAAAGTAAAACAAGTTTACACAATGGAAAAAATGACAGCATCCTTACAAATAAAAATGAATGTTTTTGAACAAAGATGGCACATGGTTAAACTTTATTTTGGGTTATGAACCGTTTTATGTGTGTTTTTCTTCTTTTTTTTTTCTTTCTTCTTTTTCTTTTATGTAATTCTGTTGATATATCTACTTTATTTAAATATTTCCTGCCCGTTATGCTTTAATAGCCCTGTCTTGTGACATACTTTCATAATTGTGGATACACTGTTGAACAAATCTCGTCATTGGGAATGTTTTGTTTGTGTCGTTTGCTCTGTTTGTGTTGTTTGAAAAAATGAAAATAAAAAGTTCCAAAAAAAAAAAAAAAGTGGATATATTTCTTAGTAACCATAAGCGAGATAATGCTTTTTGAGGTGTGCATTATCAGACATTTCTGACATTTTCTGGCATTATCCTTTGAACAGCTTAGAACTTTCCTCTACTGACCAAGATCCAACCTGGAGGGCAAGACATCAGTTATTTGTGGGTGAGAACAAATGTCAAACTCATGGGGAATACCTCAGGGTTCATTTCTTGGTCCCTTATTGTTTAAATATACACGCTTCCTCCTGTCAGCTTTGTTTCCAAATGACCACGATCAAACTCTGCTGCTGTTTGGAGCATCTAAACTTCTGGATGGAGAAAAACTTCCATCAGATATTCAATGTCAGATTGGAGTTTTGGTTTTTAGAGGCAAAAAGGAAAAAGTGATGGGAAGACTGGGAATCGTTACTCCCAAAAAAGGAAAAAAAAGATTGCAACTACAGAAGGATCCCTCCTGTTGCTGAACCACACAAGAGTTCACTTGCAACTGAAGTTGGTTTGGATTCCAGGTGAGCGTTCACAGCAACCAAAAAAGCAGACAACTTCAGGAAACTGTAGAGCTGTGTGAGAGCATCCAGAGCCAAAGGAAACATAATCTAATCTTAGACCAATTACAAAGAAAAAGAATCAGAAAATGACCACCTCACGTTGATGATCAGGCTCTGGTTAGCCGGAGAAAACCTTCGACACAAAATTGACCTTTGCCAAGTCTCTGTCAAAGTCCACCAGGGAATAAATGACTTGTCTCACAGAGATATGCAGCAACTCCATTAGTATTTAGCCAATATTTAGAAAAAAAAAAAAAACCTCTGTCCAGAATCCAGCTGGTGTAATCTTTGGAATCCTCCGTGGTAAAGATTTACCATATGTCTCTATTTCCCAGGCAGAGGACGACGCTGAGCATTATTCAATAGGTCCCTTCGATATCAAGCGCATTGTCTGCAGCTCAGGGTCAGGGATGATATGAGCCATCTCTGACATGATAAATGTGTTTTTCTCCCCCTGCTCACAACATCTCAAAGAGAAACATAATAACAAAAGTTTTCTCCCAAACTGAGGAAAACTTTGATTTTTGCGGCCGTGTTCTTTGTTCCTGGGGTTTCTCTGCACACACGGTCGGGGAGGAAGACAGGGTGTTTCAAGGGTGGGAGGGTGTCTGATTGCTATGCATTGTTTAGTTTCTTTCATTAATGCTAGATGCCAGTTGAGGTCTACAGATGAACAATAGCAGGGGCCCCAGGCACGGATCAATAGCAGATTGCTGATAGTGCCCCGTCCATTCTCCCCTCCAGATTACATGATAAATGGGCTGGTCCATACGCGGTGACAGGCCCAGGGCTGGTGGAGGCCCAGGTAAGGCCCTGTGATTTCTGGAGACTGCAGCCCGTGTTGGTGCAGAGGGGTTGTGTGTAAGTGAACGGCTGTCTGGGTCAGGTATGGTTTTGATTTACAGTATGTGTGTTCATGCAACAATGAGTCTGCCAGAGAGGCGGGTTTTAAGGTGTGTTGACTTCAAGCTGGGTCAGACGGCACCTGAGGGTATGAATATGGATTCTGCTTTTAGTATTTGGTGAATAAACACATGAAGATTACTTCTTACAGTCGATCTAGATCTATGTTTTCTCACGTCAGTTCATCACTAGACGGACATTTTTTAATTCTGCTGTTTGACTTCCCAGAATTTTTTTTTATTCATTCATTTGTTCGTTTTCAGTTAGAAAGTACAATACATACAATCTACTAAAGAAGAAGAATCAAAACAAACACAAAATGAAAACCTATCATAATACAAACAGGAACTCTGTGTTTACATCATGCTACACACAAATAAATCATTTTGTTTTTATATTTAAGCTTAAAACAAACAATACTTGAAGACTTTTTCAAGTCATTTTCCAACGAATTCCATTTTTTAAGAAAATAATCGTTTGTTTAAGTGTAGTTTCTACTTTATGTACGTTAAATTCCTCATTTCTTTTACTATTTCCTTCATTTATAACAAAAATATTTTGTACATCTCATGGCAACGTACACTTTTTGGCCTTAAACATGACCAGCAGTGTCTGTAAAGAACATAAATCTTTACATTTCAGGATTCTGGACTTAAAAAAAGAGTCCAGAGGTGTGCTCATTGTAGGGAGTCGTATGTAATATGCGTAATGATTTTTTGGCAAAATTACTCCAGACTTCCAAACAATAACAAAAAATATGGTAAAATCAAGGAGAAATACAAAATATACTTAGCTTTGTAATCTAACATTTTTTTTTCTTTAAAATTGTAATATTTTTACTCATTTTTTAAAGATAAGCAATTTGTTGCTTCCATTTTAATTTCTCATAAACATTAATCTCCAAAAATCTAAATTCATGAACTCTTTCTATTTAACACCATTCCATTTCAGCTAATTTTTGGAAATCGATATTGATGAGTAGATATTTTTACTTCCACTTTTTGCATGTTTGTAATGCCTGATTTTAAATACTAAAGAATATTTTTTGTATATTTCCAAAATTAGGTGGAGTCCTGCATTCATATGATGCAAATATAGAGAATATTAAAGGGTCAGATTTCACTGTTTGGCCACAGAAATGTCGTGACGATTGAATTTCCTCACCATGAACTCAATCATCTTCCCTCATGAAACACAGCCCCCACCACCCGTCTCTGAACTCCGAAGTACAAAGTGTTGTAGTTCCACTAAAGGCCACTAGAGGCAGGTGGCAGAAAGGAGTCAAACTTCACATACCAAATAAATCTTTGTATGATCTGGTTTCTGAAGTTAATTTATCATTAATTGCAACCCTGGATATTTTCTAAAATTATTATTAATATTTTGCTTTTATTTGATTAGACATTTTTAGGGGTGGAGCTTTTTGATCAGTTGGTGGTGGACTCAAAACTTTAACCGTTAGTTTATCGGCCGAAATGTTATTTTTGTAACTTTGAAAAGATAGCGGAGTTACTCTGGTCAAAGTGCTAAAGTCTATGTATGAAACCTCAAAAATTTGGTGAAAAATCTTAAACTTAAACAACTCAAACTTTACCAAAAGGACTACTGACGTCTGCACAACCTCCATTGAATTTTCGACCATTGATGGGTCTCTTAAGGCTTTGATATCCCTGATCGTGTTTAATCTTTTCCATCAAATGATTTTGATTACCAATATTTGTATTTTATTTTCTCTGTAGTTCAGGTGTATTCCCACAGATGGCGCACTACAAATAAATTAACCATAGTTCAGGCACATGAGGGTTACTCTGCAGTCATGCAGTGTGGAATGAAGATTTGTTGGTTTTTGAATATTCCCGTGTGATATTCCAGGTCGTACAGTCAATTTTCCGATTATTCCAGCACTCTGTGAACGCGGTGGGAGTTTTTCCCTGAGGAACATCAATCCATTGGTGAAAATGACACTAAAATGAGAACAAAAACTCCAGTTTTCAGCAGATGAAGATGCTAGTGACGATAGCCGAAGATGCTGAAGCTGATAGGCAGCTAAAATATTAGTTAAATCCCAAATTAGCTTAAAAAATACACCAAACTTAGCCAAAACAGCTAGCATGTAACTGACATATTAGCAAAACACCAAATCAACCTAAAATACAAAAAAGCCTAAATTAGCCAAAATAGCTAGCATGTAGCTGAAATAACAGCTAAACTCCAAAATAACCTAAAAAAACTTTAATAAATGCCAAAATATTCCAAAAAACTAGCAGAATGCCATTATAACGTTCTACTTTAATACACTATGACTCCATTTAATATAAAGTAATGACTAATCGACTATTAAATTGAGTCGATTAGTCGACTAATCGTGGCAGCTCACGTGGTAACACCAAAAAAAGTCAATCTAAACCCAAAACTTAACAAAATCCTGAGAAAAGATGTTCAAACGACCCAATAAGTATTTTTTAGAGACACTAGAAACGGATTCAGACGTAAAAATTCAAACATTTTAACAAAAAACCATGAAAGATGGAGCAAAAGAACAAATCTTGGATTCCTCAAATTCAAGCATTTCCGTAGAATGGGCGCCATCAAAAGAAAGTGAAAGTTGCTATAATTCAAGGTCTTCCAGTGAAAGCCAGGAAACTCCAGCGGCTAGTTAATCTACTCATTGACACGTCGTCCTCTGGTGCGGCTGAAGGACGCTCTTTAGACTAATGAGCACACATATGGCACGTCGCCCATTTAAAAGAGAAACAAACAGCTCCTGGCAAACATGAATGACTACATCTCTCTATGTCTGCTGCAAATATAAATTAGACTGCTATACAAATCCACATCTGTCTGCATCTGCTCACTGCCCAAGATTAAAATAGGACTCTTACAGATGTGGACGGAGGTTAAACTAAATCACACAACACGTAAATGTACAAGCGATAATGGGTTTGAAGCAATAGGACAAACTTTAATTGATGCTAATCACTCCAGAAGTTTTTTTTTTTAATAAAATAACAAACAAGGACTGACCACGTTTACAGTGCAAAATGTAAAAGTTGACTTTTTTCCAGTTACTTTACCAGAAATCTGGTTAAAATAATCAAAAATGAATATTAGCTAAAAAAAACTCAGATCTAACCCTCATTTTAATGAGCTTGTGGTTCAAACTGACTGTTGTTACCATTGCAACCTCCCAATTATAGTACATTATAATGATCATAATAAGAGTTGTTTGTAAGAATAGTAGTTACTATATTTATAAATGACTTTTCAGTCATTAGGACCTTTCAGAAGACTAAAAATGCTTCCTTCTGTGCTGTTTAATAACTTTTTACATGATTTTAGCTTCAATGTTGACGTTCTTTGAATTACTGTAACTCTTTAACCGTTCAATTACTTCATACAAAATCTGATGCAAAATTAAAAAAAAGTGTTCATTTGATCATAATGACTACGTCCGAATTCCTTCCCTACTCATTATGATCTATATTTTCCATGTTCTAGTGCTGTCTGAATCCACAAATCCAACATCCTGGTGCTCTAGAATTTTCCCAGAAGTCTTTGCAAAAAAAATCGATACTCACTACATTAGTGAATATAGACCACAATGCATTGCGGTTGAAACAATTTTTTAGAAAAAAAAAGGTAATTTTTTTAAATAAAGCATCAACACTCTTAGCCCGGACTAGTTGAGTTTACTAAAACAGTACGTTGAAACAGATTGCCCTAAATTTCTTAAGTTTTTACATAGATCCAAAACTAGACAAGTTTAGTTCAATTAACTTAAAACAGTACGTTAATACATTTGTCAAAAGGAAATGATGCTAGTAAAGTTTACTTAATGAAATATGTAGTCAGAACTTATGATCATAAGTACATTATGTTTTCAAAAAGTGACAATTCTCAAGTGGGAGTTGAACCCTGGGTTTTTGCATGCCAGTCCTGTACCTAACCAACTAAGCTATCCATGTGCTGTTAGAAGAAAGTTTGCAGAAGACGGTAAAATCCTTAATTTTGATAATTGATTAATTATCTGTTTCTTCACTTTTAGTGGCAAAGTCCTTACGAACTCAGACTATTTTAATACATTAAAAACCTGTACAAAACTTTTTAAAACAGAGTGCAGAGAATGTCCTATGAAAACAGAAATGATTTGGACAATGATGATGGACGATAGTTGGGAATGGTTTGGTCACTACAACAAAATTTTTCTTAAAATCCCAAAGGAGAAAAAACAATGCTTACTTATAGCCCATTTTTGGCTAACAACCAGCGTTTTCAAACTCTGGGGAAAAAATGGATTTAAAAGCAACTTTTATAAACAATAAATATATAAAATTTTACTATGAGAAACTCAGCTTAAAGCAAATTCTGATGCTGATGAAAAAATTGTAAGGAGGAGGACCAAGACGTTGCTAATTAATAAAGGGCAGAATTAGAGCCAGTTTCCATCAAACAGTTTTGATATAAGCTCCGCCCACTCTTGCAGGAACTAAAGAACAGTAGTGATCTTTACATAGTATAATTAGTAACACTTAAAACTAATCTTTAATGTGTCAAACAACAAATTTATTTAAGTAATGACACCAAACTAAAAATTATAATGAATGATTACTCAAAATTGTTATTACAGCTAAAGTCAGGGTTTACAGTGAAGGTTTTCATCATCAGAACACAGTAAATAGACGTATTAAAATGTTCTTATTTAGAGAACGCTCAGTGAGCAGTGACAGTGAACGCCACCTCTGAACTGTAAACCAATGACAAGACAGGAAAATAGAAAAAGTTTGGATGAAATGTTTTATTTCATTTTTTTAATTTATCCTCCATGATCTCCTCACAGCTCGGTGACGATACGTTACCAACAAACCGGTTCAAGTTTGTACGATTTTCAGAGTTTAAATATCTGAACTTTATCAAAGAATTTGTGTTACGTCAACCAATCAGGGACTACGCTTTGGTCTGTGTGGGTGAATGATGTCATCAGAGGGCGGAGTCAAAAATCTCCTGAACTTCATGTTTTTGTAATTTGCATAATTTTTCCTCCAAACCTCATTGGACTAAAGTGGGACAGTAAGTCCATACATTTCTTTAACAAACATTTTTTTCTTTTTTTTTGCAGCTGAGAGTTTTTAGTAAAGATTAGTTGAAATAGAAGAAGCGTCTCCGAGGGCGTGGAAGCCCGCCCACGGCTCACGCCGCCGTCCCGTGAAGCGGTAATCCCGGGGGAGCGTGTCCACTCCCCGCCGCGGGGGCTGTTGGGATGACTGTCGCGCTGCTGACACCATCCATACTCAGCTTTTCTGCACCTTCAACACAATTAAATCACCTCCTGTGCGTGTGTTACACCCGCGTTTACAGCTGCCGTCTCCGACTGAGTCCAGAAACACTTCTGCTTTTCTGCTGGCGCTCCATAACTTCATAGAAGATCACTGATTTATGTCCCTGTCAAACTGATTCAGGTCATTTTTATTTAGTAATTCAGTCGTTGGAACATAAACACTGTTTTTAACTCATATTCTGAACATCTCAACTTACTTTTTGGGAAAAAAGTGTATAAACAAACATTTAATGCTCTAGTATTTTATTTTCTGAATATCTCAATAAATAAAAAAATGTAAAATTGTTTTGAGCATGACTGTAAAATATTTGTAAATTAATTAAATATGGTGAAAAAGCTGGTTGAGTCAAACAAGAAAAAAATCTTTAACCAAAATGAGACATAAAAGAAAATATTTTTTGCTTTAAACATGACTTTTTAAACAGTTTTCTCTCAACAAACAGAGGTAAACAAAACTGTATTCTTGTGATGGTAACTTTATTGAAAACTACTATTTCTCAAATATGTTTAATGGCAGTCATTCAAAACTTCAAATATAACTGTGCAGTTTTTTATAAACTCAAATTATTTTTATATGTTTCTTTATTATACATTTTGTTGTTTCTAGATATTATTTTTAATATAATATTTAAAAACCTCATTTATAATCATTTTTAATTAACATAAAAAACTGAAGGGTAAAATGGAAATTAGAATAAATTCTGGATATTTTTTTTACTACGGACACCGTTTTTACTACAACGCAATTTTTAGTTTCTAAACTTTTGTTTTGTTGTCTCTTTAAGATCAACTAAAATGCATTTTTACAACAAAGAATATTGTTTTTGGATCTAAAAATCTGGTTCATTGTACTCTCAAACTCCAAACTTTGTTTGGTTCATTTGAAATCTATAGATAAGCTAATGCTAATCACCAATAATTTGTCAATAATCAAAGATTAGCGTACGTCTTTAACATTTTTGCACAGGTTAAAAAATAAAAGTAACAATAAAGGTACTTCCTTTTAGTTAAAACATTAATTAAAAATATAAATACATTTTATGAATGAATGTAAGTGAAAATTTCTTTTCTGCTTCAAATCAAAGTTTGTAAACAAAATCATGTGACTGAAGATCTCTTCACTCATCAACCAGGATTTAGGGGGGCAGAGCAAGACAACAAGAGATGGAAGTTCTGTTCTTTGGAATCCTTGTCGGGATATTTCACTGATTCAAACTTTAAATTTCGCAGAAACGTTGAACGTCTGTATCAACGTCTGGTTCAACATAGCTGTAAGGCAGTGAGCCTTCCAGCTCAGACACAGCAACACAGAAACACAGTGGAAGCAGCTGTCATACAGCCCCGCTCCCATACCGGGAAAATCCTTAAATAATGATCATTTTAACCCAAACTGATGTTTTTGTAGAACTCTTCCTAATAAATAAACCTTATTTGTTTCCATACATTCTAAGTGAGATATCCACAGACACCGTTCCTTAAATATTAGCTGGTAGCTCCTCCCACATGCAGCCGCTGCATTAATTCAGGCGCTGAATATGAGGCGCGAATCGGTGTGAATGCACCTTTAAGAGCTCCGCTGGAATTGAACATTTCTGGAAGCAGAGCTGGTTTGTGTCAACGCCTGGAGCTTCCATCAAGTTGCTAATCAGCCTGAAAAGAAGGAAAATACCCTCTTAAGTCCTGTTTTTACCCTCCAACGTGCCATCCTCTCTGTGAGAGCTGGATCTAAGCCAGAAACTTAAAAAATATGTATATTTGTCAAAGTTACCGTTACTTTAAGGACTAATCTTCAATGATTCTGGGCCTAATAAAAACCCTAACCTTTTCCTAAATATTGTTCTGATCATAGATATGTGAGAAAAACCTCTATGTAATCAGGTTTTCCCTCAGGAGCATCATTACCCAACACATAGTTTAACCACTTTAATCCAAATCATTTTAAAGAACCTTTTAGGAGTCACATGTGTTTTTTTTTTTTTTCCTTACAGTCATTCTGGATTTTTTTTCAGAGCGGGGAACCACTTTAGAACCAGCAGTGACTTTAATACACTGAGTAAATGCACACCCGCAGCATAACTTAAGGCAACAGCAGGAGCTTAAGGAGCGGGGGAACGACGTCGGAGTCGGAGCTGAGAGCACAAAGTAGTTCCAGAGTTGGGAAACAAAGCTCATATCCCACAGGAAAATTTATTAGAAGGCCTTGCTTCTTGTTCATTTTGTAAAGGCGTTTCCAGAGGCGAGCATTACTTTCATTCCTGACACCGCCGTGTGTGCGGGGGGGGGAGATGAAGAGATAGAGGAGGAGAGAGGAGGCTCACATACTCAATATTCAGCCTGCAGATGAGTTCTGGTTTGCTCTCAGATTAAACATGGGGGTGTCTCAGGTCAGTTACTTATGACACCCCATGTCCCATCCCTCAAAGTGCGCACACACGCACACACACACACACACACAAACCCAGAGAGAACAATCTCCAATCCTCCATGCAACTATTCATAAATATCAAAACAGGGAGAGCCGTGATAACGTGCGGGGTAATATGTTTTCAAACGGCTCACGAGGAATGCTCTTATGACAATGATGGAGCCCGATAGAGGAGCTGACGGAACAGCCGCGTCCCGCTGTGGTTTGTTTTTCGGGGAACTGTAATCACGCTTTGCCTAAAGTGTGTGTTGATATCAGAAGTTGCGCGATTCTATCGGATCTGCGCTCCCCAACTTTACAAGAAGGAAATCAGAAATCTGCTGTTAAAGCGTCGGTTTCCTGATTCTCATTGTGATCCGAGTGCTTTTTTTTTTTTTTTTTTTTAAATATTCTTTCAGATTTTTCCACATTTTACCAAAGACAATCCAAGTGAATTCGGTTTTGTTTATTCGTAGTATAAAAAGCTCTTTGGCCAACAATGGAGAGAGTTCGATTGGAAATGTAAAATCAGATATTTTTATACACCAATGGTTATCTCTAAGTTCACAAAACAATCTGTATTAGCACAATGCTGGAGACAATGTGGCAAAACAGGAGATCAAACACATATATTTTGGGATTGCCCTAAAATCAGAAACTACTGGATAATGGTTAAAGAGGAAATAGAAAAATTACTCAGAGAAGAAATTCCAACAAACACCCTGTTGTTTCTACTGGGCCAGTTACCCAACACTAAATTTAATAAAGAACAAAGACAAATCCTATATATATATTACTAGTAATTGCTAGAAAATGATAACTCTTAACTGGAAAAATGTAACAATAGATAACTGGAAAAATAAGGTAAGGCGAGTATATGTGATGGAGAAAATGACTGCTTCCCTCCAAATGAAAACAGACATATTTAATGAGAAATGGAACAGAGTAAAAGATTATTTAAACGTCTAAATCACAGGTTGTTTGATTTTATAATATGTACTCAAATGTAAAAATATTTTTGATAGATACAGCTGAATATGAATGCTAAAGGGTGAACTGAAACAACATTTAAATATATAAACTCCAAATTTAATTTACTTTTCTTAATTATTATTATTATTATTTTTTTTTTTCTCTTTATGTCTGGGTGTGTTTGTCTGCCTCTTTTGATATTGTACCTACGGAGAGATGACTATGTGTACTATGGGTAGAGTTCCTTTGTTTATCCTGGTTTTTTTGTTTTTTCTGCCTCTTCTGTTTTTTATTTTTTATTCCATGATATATGTTTTGTCCTCTTTGTATATCATTTGTGATAATAACAAAAAAATAAAAAGTTGCAAAAAAAAAAGCTCTTTGGCGTAGTTTGAGTCTAACAACAGTTCAGGTGGAGCAACCATCTGCTCCACCTGATCCAGGTCATCAGAAGGGAGGAGATCTCTGGATGAGAGTCTCTTCATCCCAGAAGCTCAACTCCTGTTTAAAATCTTTGATGTTTCCTTTGGAGCAATAAAAAGAGTTCTGAGAAATGGCCGTTTGTTGAAACTCAACCTCAGGATTCCCGCCTTGCATTGCCATCCCATCAACAGTGTTTAACTACTGAAGTAAATCTCAGTTGGTTTAGTGCAGAATGGACACACGGGAAACCTCAGTTCAATTGCAAAGCAGCAGTGTAAGACTGCCGGGAGCAGAGAGGGGGAAAATAATGAAAATAAACAAATAAAAGAAAAAGAAAATAGCATTTTCCTAGGGCTGGGCGATAAAACGATAATTATTGATATCGCGATAGAACATTTTTTCGATAGAAGAATGAGTCTATCGCGATAGACTTTTATATTGAAGGGTCCGCAAATAACACTTGCTAGCGAACAGTTTCTCCTATTTGACGAGTAAAAGTTAGAGAGTTAGTCGCCACAGGGCGAGTAAGTGTTTGTATCTAATTATTGTGTTTATTAGCTCTCATTTCGGTCATTTTTTTGGACTCCCTCCGCGTCCTTCGTCCGCATGAAAGGTAAACAAACGCGCACGAGCCGACTTCTACCAGCAACCCCCACTGCAGCTGCGGACCTCGTGCCCCGCGAGCTGTATTACAATCAATTGTTTGTCCAAGCCGAATGCATTTGGCGTCAAAATAATTTAATGTACACTGTATTAGCTTTAACAAGCGTCAGATTTGATGCTTTCGGTCATCAGAAAGTCTGTCGCTCTGAAGTCCCGCTGAGTGTGGGAGAAGCTTCCGTCAAAACCTTTCTGGAACTCTTCGTGAAGAACGCGGATACCGAGAGATTTATTTATTTTGAAGAGCTAAATAAAAACATCGGTACACATCTCCGTGTCGGAGTTCAGGAGACCTTCCATTGAGGAGCGGCAGCTGTTGCACTCCTGCACCCAGCTGACTCGAGCCGACAGGTAAAGCTAAGGCAAGCCGTTAGGGTCAAAATTAACCAGGAAAAACGCGGGTATGGCAGTGCGTCACCTGGACATGTGCTATGGTTAATAATACTTATTTCATATATTTAAATGTTGCCACAGTTAGTTTCAATACAACAATTAATACCAAAAATAATGAAAGTTTAATTTCAAAATTGTAATTTAATTTGGTGGGATAGCATATTAACATTCCTGTCTCTCAGTTTTTGCAGATTTGTCTCCAGACATGTACATGTAATCACAAAATACATGTTTTGTTTATGTTCAAAGTTCAAAATGTGTGAGTTAATGCTTTTAAGTACTTTTTTTAAACATATATTTTTAACTTTTTTTTAAAAGAAATTTTAGGCTTTTATCTTCTTTTTTCTTGTTGTTTTTTTTTACTTGTTACTGATCTGAAAAATGATCAGAACCATGACCTTAAAGCCATGACACGATCCAAGCCGTGTGTTTTGTGATCCGTTACACCCCTACTAAATACAACAAAAATAATTTGTAGTATATTAATACATTTTTATTATATGAACCCTGAAAACATTATAATTTATTTGTAGACTTAATGCTTTGTTTTTTTAATGGAACTGAAGAAAGTCTAATATTAATAAATATAGTCAAATATAGTGATTTGGTTTATATCGTGATCAATATCGTTATCGTGCAATATGCAAAAAGCTATATCGTGATATAAAAAATCCCATATCGCCCAGCCCTACATTTTCCCTAAGTATGGATTACTGAATTAGCATTTATTCAATTCAGATTCGTTAAATGTATAAATTGACGGCTGAGATGCACAAACTGTGCATGTTTTTCCATTCCTGAATGCACAGATTTGATATGGAAAACAAGACTTTTGTAAAAAGTTCAACATTTCATGAGTCAGAAGCACATATTATCCTTACGCTGCACACCATTGGTTACCAGCTGTCCACAGATGATTCTTCGCATCATAATATACTGCTTTACTCTAATTGTATACATATTTTATTTATCAAGATTTTTTGTAAATTTGACTGTAAAGTCTTATTCATCAGCACAAAACTCCATCTCCCAACTTCAATTGATTATGTAAATAGTTAAATAAATAGTCGAAAGAATGTAAACACGGAACCTAAAATTCTGCTGATAAAAGGTTAAAAAAAAATGTTCATTTTTTTCTGTATCTCAGAGTTTTTTTCTTGTAGTTTTTATTTTAGAGATGAGTTGAAGTTTTTGTTTGTTGTTGTACCTCACCTGTAAAGCTGCGTTCACAACAAACGCACAATTGGTGCGTGACGGGTGTCTAATGTTCAGAACAATCTGAGGTCCGGCAGCACATTTTGAGTGTCGGAAGAAGATGTGCTGCGTTAACCAATCAGGAGCTCAGTTTGGCCTGTGATGTGAAAACACAACCAGAAGATGAAGAATGGAGAAGAAGCTGATCGTTCTCCTCCTGAACTTCATGATGTTGATCTTATTTGTATGGAGACAATAATAAAAAGATTGTCTAATCCATCCATCTTCATCCAGGTCCGTGGGGGGGGGGGGGGGGGGTGTTGTTTTTAGATGCTTTTTAAAGGAGAACACTCTTCACCACACCATGCCTGTCGATCTCAAGCTCTGATCTTCCCTCATTCATGAACAAGACCCCAAGATATTTACACCGAGAGAGGACCAACTACCTCTCTCCGGTCCAGAACCATGGCCTCAGAGTTAGCAGTCCCGACCCTCATCCTGTCTGCAAACCGCTCCAATACAGGCTGGAGGTCCTGGCTCGATGAAGCCAACAGAACAACATCATCTGCAAAGAGATGGAATCCAAACCAGATCCCTTCCAGGACCTGGAACATTCTGTCTGTGAAGACCGTGAACAGAACCGGTGATATAGGACGGCCCTGCTGGAGTCCAACATGCACCCGGAACAGTTCTAGGAGAAGATTCTCTAGTGCTATTCTTTATTTCCCTCCTCAGACTAATGCGTGATAGCAAGTTTTCACACTGGGCCACGGGGAGACAGAAGTACCGCTGAAAGCGTCCATCATTCAGACTTTACTACAGTAGATGGTGAAGCTCTGAATGATGTCATGAACCCAGACATGGAGACGTGATTACTGATGCTTTTGTAGAGCCTTTAACAATCAATAAATGTAATCTCTCCATGAATTGACTGTATATGACATTTGCAGATATACAGTAGTAGGGCTGCCACGATTAGTCGACTAATCGATGACTAATCGACTATTAAAATAATCGACAACTAATTTAATAGTCGATTAGTCGTTACTTTATAATATATGGAGTCAGGCTGTAGTAAAGTTGAAACTTGTAATGACATTCTGCTAGCTTTTTAGACTATTTTGGCATTTATTAAGGGTTTTCAGGCTATTTTGGAGTTTAGCTAATATTTTAGCTTCATGCTAGCTATTTTGGCTAATTTAGGCTTTTTCAGTTTTTTAGGCTAATTTGGAATTAAGATAATATTTCAGCTACATATTAGCTCTTTTGGCTAATTTAGGATTTTTTCAGTTTTGTAGGCAAATTTGGAGTTTAGCTAATATTTCATTTACATGTTAGCTAGCTAATTCGAAATGTTTACAGTTTTTTTAGGCTAATTTGTCGTTTTTCTATTGTTCCAGCTACATGCTACCTATTTTGGCTAATTTGGGATTTTTACAGTTTTTTAGGCTAATTTGGAGTTTTGCTATGTCTTCAGCTACATGCTAGCTATTTTGGCTAATTTGGAATTTTTACAGTTTTTTAGACTTATTTGGAGTTTAGCTAATATTTCAGCTATATGTTAGCTATTTTGGCTAATTTGGGATTTTTACAGTTTTGTAGGCAAATTTGGAGTTTTGCTATGTCTTCAGCTACATGCTAGCTATTTTGGCTGATTTGGAATTTTTACAGTTTTTTAGACTAATTTGGAGTTTAGCTAATATTTCAGCTATATGCTAGCGATTTTAGCTTATTTAGGATTTTTTTGTTTTAAAGCTAATCATATTTCAGATTTTCTTTACATCCACTTTGTCCATGATCCGATTAGTCGACTAATCGGAAAAATTAATCGATGATTAGTCGACTATTAAAATAATCGTTTGTGGCAGCCCTATACAGTAGTACATATACAGTAGCTCCTCCCACACACATCAAGCTCGTGAACCCATTTTTGGACAAGCAGTGAGTTTGAAGCGAGTCAAAAGAGATAAAAGTATCTCTAGATGCTAAGAGGAATGACAACTTAAGGCTAATGCCCCGAGAAGATGAAGCAAAGACTCATAGATCTTCATCTTTTGCAGATCCTCGTCCAAGTTTTTGTTCTTTCTAAATCTCCAGAGCCGCCGTGTTCATTACAGCTTATTTACCTAATGAAGAAGAAAGCCTGCGAGCACATCTGAGTGCTAAAGATCACATCAGCTCCAACGCCCCGAAGAGTCCCCACTTTGACTTCGCATCTGTTAATCCATCCATGCAGCCATTACGCCGCCATCACCGCCGCCGTTTCCATCGTTTCCTCCTGCAGAAAAACTGTTTCCCTCCTGAATCTTTCTGGATGACAGATGATATTTAGTCGCAGGAGAAAAAACCCATGTGACAGCTGGCAGTTCTCTGCCGGTGTGTTTTCTGACAAATGCGGTGTATTTCCAGCCAGTTGGGTCACGCAGAGGATTACACGTGGCCTGCAGGGGCAGCAGGCAGAGAAAATGAAGGGATATTAGACAGAGGGAGAAAAAGACTGACAGGGCAGATGGACGGAGAGACAGACAGCGACATTTAAGCTGGAGGCTATGTGACAGTGGAAATTGTCCAATAATGATGATGTGCTCCTATCAATCTCGCGGCGGCTGCAGCACGGCTCCCAGAATGGCCCTGCAGGACTCGGCGTGATATTAAATATAGTGTTGCACCCAAAGCAAATAACAGTGGTGTTGATAGTAAAGGGGGAGTTTACGTTTACAGATAAAGAGTTGAATCGAGAGGTAACGAGTCATCTTTCTTTGTAATGATGCAAAAATAGTTCTCCCCGGAGAAGGAGGAGAGCGGCGGCGCCGTTTCTGTGCAGCCGCATTTGCATGATGAGAAATCGCTGCTCATATTCATCTTAGTAAAGTCACAGTAAATGACTCCAACAGCATTATCATCTGTTTTACGCAGGTGTGCGGCAGGGAGGAATCACTCACTTCAATCAAGAAGCTGCAGCGCGCCGCGTACGGAGCGTCATTTTTTACCATCGTACTGGAGGACACGAGGATTAGAGGAGGGAGTCATGAAGACGGAACGCTTTCTTTTAGCCTTTTCTGGGATTCACAGGAATGATTTACACACAAAGCTTAAAGATTATTTGTTTCTGAGTGCGTGCGGGGGAGGAAAATTAATCATGTGACACAGAACGCAAAAAGCCTTCGAATGGTCCTCGGGACAGAGTTTACATGAGGAAAAGGTCATGACACACCAAACACGTATCACGTATGCAGCAGGCTGCACTGAAGAAGAAGAAATCACAAAAAAAAAAAAACATGCTGAACAAGAACAGAAACTAGAGATTGTGGAGCCAGTGAACTTGTCTAACATCTGGTGTTTTCACAGAACCACTGAGAACAGCTGGAATCAAACCTCTCCTAAAAAAGGACAGTCTAGACCAGGGCTGGGCAAACTACGGCCCGGGGGCCACATGCGGCCCCTTAAGATACTTAATGTGGCCCTCCAAATTAAAATACATTGAATCAAAAATCCTAATTATTGTTTTATTTTCATTGTATTTCTGATTTCTTCTCATGAATGGTGTTGTTTCTCTGGCGTTCGTGTGTGTTTTTTCGATAATTTTTCTGATTTCTTTGAGTTCACATTTTCCTCTGAAGAACATCAACCCATTGGATCACCAAAAACAGAACAAAAGTAAAAATTTAGGAATTAAAATTCCCAAATTTTCTGTTTTTAGATGAATATATGTGAATTTTAATCTAAATTAAAGCATGTTTTTCTCTAAATTCCATATTATCTTTTTAGCTTATGAGGTTCATTACCAAATCTCTCCTTCCATCTGCTCCTTGTCCGGCCCTTATGCCAAATTTTAGAACCCTTTCTGGCCCACAAATCAAAAAGTTTGCCCACCCCTGATCTAGACAAAACACAAATGAGCAACTATAGACTGATATCAAACCTGATATTTTTAAGTAAGATCATTGAAAAAGCTGTTTTCCATCAGCTAAATGAATAATCAATGAAAAACAACTGCTATGATGTCTTCCAGTCCGGCTTCAGACAGAACCACAGATAGAACCACAGCACTGATAGTATTGAGTATGGAAGTTTGCATCCGACTGTTTATGCTTGTTTTAAATTAAGTTCTTCTGACTTTCTCTTAATCTTGTTTTACTGATCATACCTTTACTTTTCCTTTTGATTGTTTAATGTTTCATGTAATCCACTTTGAATTATCTACACAAATAAACTTGCCTAATCAAAACTGAGCTGCAGACACGGCTGCACTCTGGAACCATTTGTTGGTTTAACCCCCCAATCCAACCCCTAAATGCTTCATGTCAAACAGGGAGGCACTGGGTCCCATTTTTAGAGAATTTGTAATGAATCAGCCTGGATTTGAACCCACAACCATCTGGTCTCAGGGCGGACACTCTAACACCAGGCCACTGACCTGGCATGGATTGCTATATAAAAATTACCTTTTTATAAAAGATAGTTTCACTTTCACCAACTGCCCCAAATAATAAAAGCTAGTTTGTTACCATGAAATTAATTGGGAAATTAAGTTTAAAATCACTGTCCATTTTAAAAACCATGAAACAAATAGTTTTAAATGTGGAGTCAGTTCCACTTAGGGAGGAGGGAGATTCAAAGGAGGTGCTCCAGCTAAAAACCATCACTTCCAGGTTATCTTTTGTCGTTAAAGTTGAAGAAGCTCGGGGTCATCTACTCTTTGATATCTTATAAACAAGACAGAAGTGGTGAGGAACTTTTTTATATATGGTAAGTATATCAGACTATCATCAGCATAACAGTGAAGGGAAACTTTGCTTTCTCCGGACGGAGCCCAAACGAAGGACGTATTGGGAAAGCATAAGGGGTCCTAAGATAGAGCCCTGTGGAACTCCAAACAATAGTGGAGCAGTTGCAGATCCAGACACGTTCACCCAACCAAACCAAATGTTCAGGAAACAATTTGACGATATATTATTAAACTAATTATATATACGATATATTTTAAAAGTATTTAGATAGATGTGGAGTAAGCGGTGAGGACACAGATTATCAAAGATAAAAAAAAGTTCAGTGCACTGTCTTGTGGGGTCTAGATGACCCCACTTTTAAGGTAAACAAGCCAAGGAGAGTGGACGGGTCACTCCTTTAAAACTGGCTATTGTGATGCATCACTATTGGATGTTGTGGGCTCCAACAGACCACGCCCCTCTCTGTCTGGCTCTGTCTTTATTCTAACACTTAAACTCACGTGAGAGTTTAACCAGAACATTGTTTTTTTTCCCCATCAATCAACCCTGAAAGTCTCATTGAGATCTGCAATTTTTTTTTTTTTTACAAAGGAGTCCAAGTTATGAAGGAGATTACAACACAAGCCAAGACACTACATACAATTATAACTACAAAAGAAGATTACAAACAGAAACACATCAATGATTTCACTACCAGGTCCTTCAGAAAAGCATGAAACCGACACAAAGTTGTGAGATGAAGCATCTGAATTCTCATTTGCAGAGAATTCCTGTCTGTAGGCGCCGATGCTGAAAAGCCACTGGATCATTTCACAGAGATATGATCTAAAGATCCACTCTAATGTTTTAACATGTTTGCCTTTTTCTCATACTGGAGAACATGTAGAAAATCATTCAAGTCTGAAACTGTGTTTCTGATTCCAGTCGTGTTGATCAGGAGCAAAACCGGATGTTTGAAAAAGATCAGGTTTGTGACGCAGCGACTGCCATAAATGTCTAAATTTTCCTCACCTGAGCTGCAATCTGGTTCAAAACTGTACAGGTGGATAGTTCCGACGTTGCTCACCATTTTCTTGCTATGCTAATGTTAGCATGAACCTGTGAGGTGCTATTTAGATATCAGAAGAGAGCGTAAACAAAGGGCTGATGGGTAAATCTGTGGCGCTAGCTTCCATGCCACCTACAACCCACATGAGAATTCTGATGAACTCCTACTGCACTGTGAATGACTTAAAATAGAAAAAATACAGTTAGAGTGAGACTTCAGGTTTTATTGCTGCTTCTTTTTTGATCCTTTGTCTTTCTTTCTTTTCTTTAAATTACTTTTTTCCTTATCTTTATAAATCAGTTTTTTTTCCACAAATGCTAACCTCTGGTGTGTTTGTTGATCAGTAAGAGAGTGACCAAATTTAGAGCTTTTAAAAAAACGTTGGATCAGACTCGCACAGATGATCCAGAGAACAGATCCCCGGGTGTGATCCCTTTGTGGCTTCAGGCTAATCTCTAGCAGGACGGAAGATTGGCCTGCTTCAGTGTTTACGTTTTTGTTGTTATGTTGTCGGCTTTTGTCGTTGTGCTTTGTCGTGTCGTTGTGCTTCCGCTTTTGTAATTTTGTTGTGGCTTTTGTTGTTGTATTGTCGGCTTCTGTCATTGTACATAGGGCTTTTGTTTTTGTGCTCACACTTGTTGTCATGTTATTGTTGTTGTTGTGCTTTGGCCTTTGTCGTTGTGTTACCGACTTTTGTCGTGCTTACACTGTGTTGTCAAGTTTCAGCTTTGTCATCGTGTTTGGCTTTTGTTTTTGTGCTTCTGCTTTGTCATCGTGTTTGGATTTTGCCGTTGTGTTTCTGTATGTGTTGTTAAGTTGTGGATTTTGTCATTGTGCTTTGTCGTGTCGTTGTGCTTCCGCTTTTGTAATTTTTTTGTGGCTTTTGTCGTTGTGCATAGGGCTTTTGTTGTTTTGTTCACAGTTGTTGTCATGTTGTTGTTGTTGTGTTTGGGCCTTTGTCAGTGTGTTACCGGCTTTTGTCGTGCTTACACTCTGTTGTCGTGTTTCAGCTTTTGCTCTCGTGTCATGGCTTTTGTTGTGGATTTTATCATTGTGCTTTGTCGTGTCGTTGGGCTTCCGCTTTTGTAATTTTTTTGTGGCTTTTGTCGTTGTGCATAGGGCTTTTGTTATTGTGTTCAGTTGTTGTCATGTTGTTGTACTTGTGTTTTGGCCTCTGTCCTCGTGTTGTCTGCTTTAGTCATCGTGTTGTGGCTTTGTCTCGTCGTCGTGTTCCTGCTTTTGTAATTTTGTTATGGCTTTTGTTGTTGTGCTCACACTTTTGTCGTCATGTTGATGTTGTCGTGCTTTGGCCTTTGTCAGTGTGTTACCGGCTTTTATCGTGCTTACACTCTGTTGTCGTGTTTCAGCTTTTGCTGTCGTGTCATGGCTTTTGTTGTGGATTTTGTCATTGTGCTTTGTCGTGTCGTTGGGCTTCCGCTTTTGTGATTTTTTTGTGGCTTTTGTCGTTGTGCATAGGGCTTTTGTTGTTTTGTTCACAGTTGTTGTCATGTTGTTGTTGTTGTGTTTGGGCCTTTGTCAGTGTGTTACCGGCTTTTGTCGTGCTTACACTCTGTTGTCGAGTTTCAGCTTTTGTCATCGTGTTTGGCTTTTGTTTTTGTGCTTCTGCTTTGTCGTCGTGTTTGGATTTTGTCGTTGTGTTTCTGTATGTGTTGTTAAGTTGTGGATTTTGTCATCGTGTTTCAGCTTTGTTGTCGTACTTCAGCTTTTGCTGCTGTGCTTCAACTCGTTGTTGTGCTTCCGCTATTGTCATTTTGTTGTGGCTTTTGTCGCGGTGTTGTGTCTTTTGCGTTTATGTGAGCCATGTCGGCCCCCGTAGTTTTCTTCTGATGTTTGAACTCTTGTTGTCATCAAATCCAAAGTTTTTTGTGTGAATTTAGTCCAACTTTTTCCTTCTTTTATTTAAACAAAACATGACTAAAACAAAAGACAGAAAACATTAACCCTTTACTCTTGGACACAAATACAAGGAAGTGCGATCCAGCCGGGATCCGCACGAAGAGTCTGAATCTGAGATCTTCATGATGAGGAAATAACCTCAAATGAACCGAAGTAAAACTTAAAGTTGGAGGACAGCACGTGTCTGGTTCCCACAAACACAAAGAATCCGAGTTGTAGAATCATTACTTCAAAGTCTGAGTACACTCGGGTTCTCTCTTCACACGTGCAGATGTGGAAAAGAGAGGAAATCAAACTAAGCTGCCATGTTTTATCTCCGTTTGACCTTCAGGTAAAAACTTCCGGTCCAAACTGAAGCGTCCATGTGTCTGTAGTGGAGGTGGAGAACATCATCTCTGAAGCTTTGATTCCTAACAGTCATATCAACTGTGTCTTGATCCCAATAAGTGAATGATTGCTTATTAATGCCCTTTAATATTTCAGCCTGATTAGGTCTTCATGGAGAAATGAAAGTTCTCCTGAAGGAACTTTCCAGCCTTCTCCATCTGCTTTTAGATCTTCACAACAAAAGCTACTTTGAAAGAGCTTTCAATGGCATTAATTATACACTGAGAGGGAGTTGATTGGCTTCTTAACGAGGAGAGTTAAAAAACATATTTATCAATCTTGTATGATGATCTTCAGAGAAGATTCAAATCCAAACGTACTTTTTAAACTTTTTAAATATGTTAAATATCAAACTAAAGCAGTCTGAATGAGTTTAGTTAATGGTCATAAATACTAGATTTAAATACTTTTCAAATGATTAACTGCTCGTATGAAGAGACTTTACAAAAAAAAAATACTTTCAATACTCTTCAAAAGAGGAGTGGTCTTTGTAAGCTGCCCAACTGAACCAAGTTCTACAGAGTATTCTGTTCTAGAAGTACCGAAAGAGTCCAGCTACTTTATAAACGCAGGTTCTGCTGTCTGGTATTCATACTCCCATATATCGTGCTATTGATTAGCCTTTAAAACATATCCATATATATGATCATATGTTATCTTTGGCACCCTAAAGAAACATTTTCTGTGTGAATTATGAGTTATTTTCATGAGCTCCTTCCTCTACCCGGAAGTAAGGTGCCTCGATCTTTGAGGCTCCGCCTTTCAATCCTTGTTTAGGAGCCGACCTCGCCATCATGTCTGCAACGAAGGCTCTTCTCACTGGTCGGTTTGTTTTTGTGGATCTCAGAGTGCACGTTTTCAAAGGAATTCTCAGAAATGTGTGAATATGTCAAAATATGTCTTTTTTTTTGAGGAATTAATTCAGGAATTAGGGAATTATTATTTAGTAAAACCATTTTGCACAATATTTGGTTTTTCTATCATTCCTGGGAACAGAAACACATTCTTTAGGTTCAACTTATATTGAGGTTTTTTGTTGTGTTTACTTCTCTTTCCTCTAAACCTGTTTAAAACTTCTCTCACATTAACAGTCAATAATTAACATGATAGTACTAGAACCAGTCCACATCGCAAAGGTGCCCTAACCGCGTAGCCTCACCATAACCTGGTATCGGTTCTGTGACCTGCGTCCTGAGCCGAAATGTCAAAAACGATAAATTGTGGACATCCAAAACCTCAAAGAGTGAAGCCTGAATCATATTTCCATAAATGACGATTGTAGATTATAGACTATTTAAGACTTTCAGGGCTGTAGGAGCACATTAGGGTTTGGTTCTGGTTTTTAATTGCACCTGTTTGTTCCGCTGAAGGTCCTTTTATTTGGAAAAGTCGAGTCCATAAGTCTCTGTTCTCTTCCAAATGAACTCTGGTGCGGTTCACTTCAGTGTGAATGCAAATGGACTTCAAAGAAAAATAAAACTGCATGTTAGGCATTAGTTCAGAGGTGTTAGCCTGAACAGGTGCTGTAGGTTTTTGGATTGTCCAGGTACGTGGAGGGAGTCTGGGGAGGCAGGGGGCGCTAGGGTTGGGCACCGAAGTTCGGTTCCAAGTAGGAACCGTTATGATTTGCGCGGTTCTACCGAAACCGAAAGATGCGGCTGCAAACGGTGCCGGATTTCGGTTCCAAATTTCATTGAAGTTTCATTTGTCTGTGGACATGTCAATCACTTGTTGTACTCCCTTCTGATTTTTTACGATTCAGCCTATCTATTTACTTTCTTGTGTTCGTGGGCGGGCTCATGTAAAACCGCCAACAGCGCAAGTGCGCGCATCTAAAATGCATGAAAGCAAGTGGGGGAGTGTCACTTTGAGATGGTCGGCTTCCGCAACGTCGGTGGGCGGGACTTTCGCTCTGAATAGTGGAGTTTCCGCAATTTTTAAACAAGGCTGGAGCCCCATCCCAAAATGAAACGATGAATCGTTTCCTCCTTGTTGGGCTGCTAATAGCAGAAAGCTCGGCTCGGCTCCGCCCACCACCACAGCGGGTCGTCATCTGCAGCGCTTTGCAGCCGTGTGATTGACATTTATCTTCCGCCTTATTTTATTGAAATAAAATATTGCTTTTGCCCAAAAACAACTGCAAATAAATGCCACATTCCTGATTTAATTTAATAAAATGTCAGGCTAAAATTTCAAGGACGTTTAAGTTTATTTAAGACGGAGTTTTATATTATGCTTTATATTACGTGCGCACAGCTGCACGGCAGGAGGGAGTCTGCGCTTGTTTGAAGCCGTTCTGCTTTGGATTTAGGAAGATAAAGGCATTATTTTTTATTACTGAAGTACCGCAATAAGCACCGAAAGGGAACCGAAACCAAAACCAAAGAACCGCGGTAGCACCGGAACCGCATCAGATCCCATCGGTGCCCAACCCTAGGGGGCGCTGCTGAGTCCAGAGGAATTAAATTACTCGTTAATATCGTTTAGCATCATTTTCTTAATAGAGTATTATGTGTCTAAAATCAGGAATTTGTGGAGATTTTCACCGGTAGTGATCTTCACTGAGACAGAAAGACTTTGAAAACTGAAGACAGAAAAGGAAGACTTCTACAAACAGGTTAGTATGTGTTCTTCAGAGGGAGCTTCATTTAGAAGTAAAGGAAAGCCAATAACAACAATCTGGGTGAATTTTATTCTATGCTACACTTTGAAAATGGAAGAAAAATATTTAAATGAAAATTTAAAACACACATGTTGTCAATCAAATGGTGAATAAGCTGCACTGTGGGGTTCATAGGTTTGTAAATCTGACTGATGACGTCAGCGCAGTGAACTTCACCGCACGTCTCTAGGACCGGCCATACCATAAGGGCAGCGTCTTTCAGTTCTTTTAGGCTCATTCGGTCATCTCAGGAAAATGGAACGTACCATTTTCATGTTTGTGCGTGTGTAGCAGGTGTATTGTTGGAAATTGAGGGTAATTCTCTCGTACGGTTCCTTACTGGCTGCAGGGGTGTGCACGTGATACCAAAGTGCCCGTATAGGATTCCCACACTGTAATCTCCTCCTTTCTGTCAGTCAGGCTGCATGCAAAGAGTCCACACGTCATACATGTGCGGCTGTAATGAGACGTTTGTGGAAAATGGAAGATCCGTCTGCGTCTTATTCATTTTCCCTTTTCATACCCTTACATGTCGCATAACTAGTCGCTACGAATATACCAGCAGTAAACCCTAAAAAATGTGCATGCATGTTTTATTTTAAGGCTATGACCTGCGTGGCCCGTACTGGTTGGTCCATGTTTTCTCCTGCAGACAGTCCGTGTCCACCCGAACAAAGACATGACGAAGTTTAAAAATATCTGCAGGTTTGGTCTACGGGACGATACCCCAGAATTCAATCGAGCCATGCTCCCGTTCACGACTGATCTTTTCCCGAGTCGTCTGACGGTGGATCTCCTGGAACTGCAGAGCAGGCGCAATTTTTAGAGAGAAGAAGATGATCCTGAGAATGAGCTTGCTGAAGCAGGTAGATGATGCAAAAATGAGGCAACGCTACGACTAAATCATTCTCAGCCGGGTTGTAGCAGAAAAAGCAGGAGAATAATGCACTTCATTAATATTTATATGTCTGATTTCACATTCAGCTGCAGCGCGTGAGCCTGGCATCGCCTGCGAGCGTGCACGGTGGAGCTGATGGTCCGGAGATTGGGGCGAGCGCTGGCACTTTTCAATCTCTCTTTTAGCTTTACATCCACCGCTCCTCCTCCTCGCCGCCAAAAGACAAAGTGCCGCCCTTAATGCCGTAAACAAACATCAAACTTAATGGGTAATTCTGAAACCTGTTCCTTTCCTGCTCGGCTTCCCCTTCTGGGAATAATTTACATGATCCCACTCAAACACGCCTGATCAAATCCAGATTAATTTTATAGATGGTTCAAGCTTAATTGCAAAAATTACAAGGAGCCTCCGCCACTTTTGTCAAACACAGAGGCAGCGTTTAATCAGATTGGCTGGCAGCATCCAGGCTGCGGCGTACTCTAACCACATTAAGATGATCGCTCTGTTTTAATCTCACTGTAAAACAAATCTGTGAAGACTCCTGGAAAAAGACGCTCCCATTGTTCCCGCTGACGTCTTACAGACTCGGCTTTGTTCGCCCATCAGCACCAACGAATTAGAGAGACCGGATCCAGACGAGATCACTCAGGAGGAGCCGAAGTGAGCCGAGTGCCATGACAGTTCAAGTCGTCCGGTCGTCTTCTGCAAACGCAGAAACATGTTCAGCCAAAACAAAGCCGGTAAGCCGGGGGGGTCGAAAATCAGTCGCACAAGGAGCCAAAATCCAAAACACACCGTAGGTCACGGGCCGAACGGGATAAACATTTACTGAACACTCTAAAACTTTAATAATATTACGTTTTAACATAATTATGACCTGGATATATAGCAATACCTGCGATAATGCTAGTGTGAATGCTGGCCGCAGAAGATTCTGAAATAAATAACTGAAAATGCTAAAGTTGATAGCTGAAATCACTGAAGTTGATAGCTGAATTTATAGAAGCAAACAGCTGAAAATGCTGAAGTTGATTTAAGGAATCGCTAAAGCTGATAGCTGCAAACGCTGAAGCTGAGAGACAGCTAAAATATTAGCTAAATTAGCCTAAAAAACAAAAGAAAAAAAATTTAAGTTGGCCAAAACAGCTAGCATGTAGCTGAAAAAATAGCTAAACTTGAAACTTTTCTACAAAACACTTAAAAAGACTAAATTAGCCAAAACAGCTAGCATGTAGCTGAAAAAATATCGAACTCCAAAACATTCTAAAAAACTTAAAAAATGTTTAAATTAGCCAAAACAGCTAGCATGTAGCTGAAAAAATATCTAACTCCAAAACATTCTAAAAAAACTTAAAAAATGTCTAAATTAGCCAAATCAGCTAGTATGTAGCTGAAAAAATAGCTAAACTTGAAACTTTTCTACAAAACACTTAAAAAGACTAAATTAGCCAAAACAGCTAGCATGTAGCTGAAAAAATATCGAACTCCAAAACATTCTAAAAAACTTAAAAAATGTCTAAATTAGCCAAAACAGCTAGCATGTAGCTGAAATATTAGCTAAATTCCAAAACACAAAAAATTATAGTAAATGAATGTTAATTTTTAAAACTTCTTAAAATAATTATGAATAAAAAAGGCAGGAATATTATTACAGAATAAATTGATTTAAACCTTAAATAACTTTCAATATTTTACTTTTCAATATTAAGCGTCTTTGAGTATCTTTTAAAAGCGCTATATAAATAAAATGTATAATTATTATAATATTTTACTGTCTATGAAAATATATTTTATCAAAAGTTAGAAATGAGCGCAAGATAACATCGGCCGTTAATAACAATAAAATAAAATGATCTGGAGGGCCGGGTATAGTTATTTGGGGATGCGGCCCCCGGCCCTGGTGAATTAGAGAGACCGGATCCAGACGAGATCACTCAGGAGGAGCTGAAGTGAGCGGGACGTCGTCCGCCCGAAACAAAGCCGGAGCTGGAAAACCTTTTGTGTGCAATCGTCTTGATGAAACGTAATTGTGTTTTAACGTGATGGAGCAATCTCCCCGGCCATAACTCTGTTTAAGTCTCACTTCTGACATGGCACCAAAAACACATTACAGCCTGAGATGTGAGCTCTGCTTCCCTGCAATAAAAAAAGTTCTCCCTTTTCCCTCCCGATCCTTCTTCGCGCGCTCCTCTTTATTCTCCTCCTCCTGCACCTCTTTGCAGTCGAGGAGAAGGAAGGAAGAAGTGGTAACACACAGCGTGTCTTCATTAAAGTGTCACTCCCCATTATTTTTGTCCTATCTCAATTAGCAGTAGGCTTAATAAAGGCCCTCCCCTCCCCTCCCCCTGCAACTCTCCACCTCTTCCTGTTAAGCTGCAATCTGACTGAATGATGGAGTTGCAGCTCGGGAAGCGATGAACAGAGTTGGAAGGAAAGAGGAAAAACAAAGAGTGCTGAGCGCACCAGAGAGGAGGTGGATCTTCTGCGCACGGCTTTCTCCTCTGAGATCAATTAGACACAGCCGGCTGTGGCTGGTCCCCAGACTGCACCGCAGCTTCTGCTCTGGTCCTGTGTGTGAGTGTTCAAGAAAAAAATATCAGAAGAGTGTCCAGTTTCTGCTGTTATCACCAAAGAATGTGGTGCGCCTGCAGGTCAGAGCAGGAAATCACACTACACTCACACATATATACGTGTCTCTGTACCATTGTGGGGACCCTGACTGGACATGCATTCTAAAAAAAAACATAGGAAGAATGCAAAAGTCACATGTGTTAAAGTCAAGGCCCAGGGGCCGGATCCGGCCCTCCAGATCATTTTATTTTATTGTTATTAATGACCCGATGTTATCTCGTTCTCATTTCTAACTTGTATAATTTTAACAAAATATATTTTCATACAGAGTGAAATATTGAAAGTTATTTAAAGTCGATTTACTCTGGAATAATATTCCCGCCTTTTTAATTTTCATAATTATGCTGAAAAGACTAGATTTGTTTAGAGTATTTTAGAATTTAGCCAATATTTCAGCTACATGCTAACTTTTTTGGGCTAATTTAGACTAAATACTATTTTCTTTTTTTACTATTTTAGGCTAGTTTGGCATTTAGCTACTATTTTAGCTAGCTATCAGCTTCAGCATTTCAAATTAAGGATCTTCAGCTATCATCACGAGCATCATCACCAGCCAAATTCAGCTTACAGCATTCATTCTAGCATTATTAATGCTATATATCTAGTTTAGAATTATGTTAAAAAGTTATATTTTTTTTAATTAGCATTCTACTAGCTTTTTGAACTACTTTGGCATTTCTAAGATTCTTTAAGGCAATCTTACAGTTTAGCTAATATTTCTGCTACATGCTACATATTTTGGCTAATTCAGGCTTTCTTAGCTTATTTTTTTGGCAATTTTGGAGTTTAGCTAATATCTCAGATACATGCTAGCTGTTTTGGCTAACCTAAGTTTTTTTTTTTTTCCGTTTTCATAATAATTTTGCTTTTAGCAAATTTTTAAGCTGGCAACAAGCTTCAGCGTTTTTAACCATTACCATCAGTGATTTCAGGTATTAGTTTTAGCGTTTTCAGCAATCAATTTTAGAATCTTCAGCAGCCAAATTCAGCTTACAGCATTCATATATATATATTTATATTCATATACACATATTTAGTTCATTATTATGTTAAAATGTTACGGTTTAAAGTCTTAAAAATGAAGTTTTAGAGTGCTCAATAAATCTTTGTCCTGTTCGGCCCACGACTTCAGGTGTGTTTTGGATTTTGGCCTCTTGTGTGATTGAGTTTGACACCTCTTAACAGCTTTTAACATCCAAACCCAGTTTTTTTTTAACACCGTTAATCAAGTAAAAGATCCCCCCAAAAAAACTAGTTGGGAAGTAATAAATTGGCTTTTATTGTTGTTATTTTTTAAACAAAAATGATTTAAGTTTGAAGAGTACTTTATGAGGGTTTTTAAGTTGGACCAAGAGTCTCATTTTCTTCCCATTTGTTTTAAAATGAGTAATTTCCACTTATAACAAGAGGATTTGTCACTTTAATCAAAATAAAAATATAATTAGGCTCATAAAGACTCAAAAAGTACAAACATTTGTTAAAAATAGCAAAAATAGAATAGAAAAAACTATTTATTGTACTGAAAAACATTGAATTGGAAGTAATTCTATCTAAAAGTTTTAATTTTCTTTAACTAAATTGTCTCTTTTTGAGTGTTTGTGTCGCACTCTGTTAAGATTTTGATATCAAATTTCTTCTTATAAAATTGAATCTTCTCTCTGAATCTAAATCTTATGGAACTCTAATGATACACGGACAGATAATTTTACTATTTTCCAATAATTTGTGTTTTTCTTTTTGTCCTATTCTAGTTTACCTCTTTTTTTGCAGAGAAGACATACAAACACCAATGTCAGTGATAGTTACTGATTGGCTCATGCAGACGACTTTGAATCAGATCCTGCATGTAAAACATGGAAAAGATTGAAAAAAGATGCAGAACATCGAAAGGATGCAGGACTGTCTCCAAACCAGTTTTCTTTCCAGCTTCTTCTTGGAACTGAAACACAGTTACTCTGAAAAAATTGGAGCTTTAAAAAATATTTAAAAGAATAAAAATAAAGAAGAAGATTATATGTCATATTTACTGTCTTGCAAGAAAAACAGTCTTCTCAAAAAAGTTTTTAATTGCAAAAAAATCTAAGAAAACATGTCGTTTTTGTAAAAAAATGTAATTCTTGGTTGGACAATTTTTCGTACCCAATTAGGAATTTTTTGCTCATTTAAACAACATTTTTCAAAATGTAAGAATTTATTTTTTCATTTCCTTTGTTTAACCAGGAAGTTCCATTAAACAACAACAAAAAAAAAAAACAAAAAAAAAAAACAGAGAGCTGATATCATAAAGGAGGAAAATGTTTTTAGATCCATGAAAATGGATAATTTCTCATGAGAAAAACTGATGTAAACTGCATTACTGTGATATAAAACCTCAGCTAGGATCTGGTTTTACTTTGAAAATACTTTGATGAAGGAGTTGTGTTGGTACATTTGATTCTCTAACTCAATCACACAAAGCGGCCAAAACCCAAGTAGAACAGGAAAAACATTTATTGAACTCAATAGAACTACATTTTTAAAACCGTACCTTAACATAATTATTTATATATATAGCATTACCTGCAATAATGCTAATCTGACCTGAATTTGGCTGCTGTACAGTAGAAGCTAGTGCTGTTAGCTGAATTAAAACGCTGAAGCTGATAGCAGCTACAATATTTGGTAAATGCCAAATAAGCAGATAAAGAAAGAAAAATTAGGTTACCAAACAGCTAGCATGTAAATGAAATAGCTGAACTTCAAAATATCTTAAACAACTGAAAAAAGTCAAAACAGCCAGTATGCTGCTAAAATATTAGCTAAACTGCAAAACAGGCTAAAAAAAATCTTAGTAAAATCTTAGTAAATCCCAAAATAGTCCATGACAATGATGACAATTTTTACAACTGTAACTTTTTAAATAATAAAACAGTAGGAATATTATTCCAAAATAAATCAACTTCAACCTTAAATAATTTTCAATATTTTACTCTCCATAAAAATATATTTTATGAAAATTATACAAGTTAGAAATGAGCGTAAGATTTTCACATTTCTTTCTTATTCTATCTGACAAACACAAATTTCATGTGAATTTCCTGATTGCATATCTGTCAGTTTACCATCAGAAATAAGTAAATAAAACGTATGGCCCCCGTTCACATTAGTGCCGCCGCGTCGAGCTTTGCTGAACGTACGCAAACGAAGAGCGCGCGCTTGGATCTCCACCTCGTAGCTGCTGACTCCTCCCTCCTCCGCAGGTGTAATAAGGGGGTATTACGGCGGCGGTCTCACTTAGCCTCTGGGACAGTGATCTATATACACTCTGCTGCATCCTCCTCACACGCGGTTAGGCATTCCTCCACGTGAATGTGGAGAGGATGCAGCGAGGTGATGCGGCGAGGTCACCTGAGTGTGTTTCAATACAGAAATGATCCACATGCTGCCTCAAACATGGAGTTTTATTGTGAAAATACTAATATAGCTGCAACCAACTCTTGGGAGACGAGACCTCTGCAGTAATGCCGGAGCTTAAAGAAGCAAACCGTTTATGGTGTAATAACACTTTTTAAAGCAGGGTATTTTTTTTAAATTGCAGCTGCGGATGAAGGCCAGCAAGTTTGTTGTTAATCTCGTTATAATCGTGGAGAAAAATAGCCTCCCCGCTGACATCAAAAGTTTTCTTTGGGAGCAGATTTCGCTGCTTTATAATTGCGGCGCATCTTAATCGAATCAGGACATCACTCTGTGCTCTTTCTGCCTGTTTGTGTCAAGAAAAACGCATTTTCCTGAACTTTACGGAGCCGCGTAAAACAGAAATGATCCAATAAAGAGCAGCTGTGGAGTAATTAGTTACTTCCTTTTTCAGAAGTACGCTATAAAAGCGCGTAACCTTCACTTTAGGGGACGGACGGATGAACGGACGGACATTTTATAGTTCCGTTTCAGAGATTTTCTTTTCTTTTTTTCCTTCCTGTGGAGGTCTTCTCTTTATGTTTAATGAGAACAACAGTGGAGAGCAAGGTGATCTCCTCCGTGCACCAGAGAGCGCCGTGCTAATTTCTCCGGCGCGGTCCCATTAGCATCGGGAAGCTGACACCATCGCTGCAGGCGCGGCCAGATCCCCCAGTGACCGTTTCTGCTGTTCCTCTGAATCAAGGGTATTAGTTTTGTTTCTGATAAAAGACACCCGTGATGGTGCAGCCTACTTCCACCGCTTGACACTTCTTTTTTTTATCAGAGTGTTGAAGGAAAAAAAGATGATTTATCTTTTACACAATCCCAGAGTTTCTATATCTTCTCCCCACCCATGGCTGCTCTTCTCCTCTCATCTCTTCTTCTTAGTCTTTTATTAAAAACACATTTGCAACATAAATCAAAGGAATCCGGCGCTGGTTATGGAACAATTACAACGACGACGCTGCTTTTTTTAGCCTCTGACTTTATTAAAAGCTGCAACTTTGTCAATATGTTCTTTCAACAAAAAAAAAATCTTCTTATGGAGCCATTTTTTGACTTAAATCTTTATTAACAATTACAAAATACAAGAATCAGTTAAATCCACCTTTATGAATTCACCACGGAAAATTTCCTCAAAAATCAGACAAATAACAGCGGGAACGGCGAGGCTCAAACATTAACGGGGACATCGGGGCAGCACCATGAATTATTGAGCGGCGGCTTGATTAATTTTTAATAGCTATTGTCAAAAAATCAGGGGATTTTAGCGCCGTTAATTCTCGTCAAACCTACTTCAGAGCGGCGTTTGCGGCTGGGCTCCGAGGCGCTGCAGCTCTTCGTCCCCCAGCGAGGAGGAGGAGGAGGAGGAGGAGATCCCACTCGGAGGTTGGCCCAAAAAGTGATAAAAAAAAAAAAAAAAACACCAAATGTGGATTTTTTTTTAACAATTTTACTTCCAAAATGCAACAAAACAGAAATCCGGAATGTGTCAGAAACTATAATTCCTGATTTATTTTTAACGTTTTCCTTTCAACCACTTTGCAGTAAATGCAGTTTAAACACAAGTTGTGGCAGAGTTTGTAGAAAATCATTTAAAAGTACATGTGATTAATAAGTAATGCTGCTCTTACTGAGCATGCAGTAATGTCTGCTCCCTCCAAAAGGAAAACGCAGCGTCTTAGTTTGAATATTAATTTCAAAACATGTTTCCATGAATTATAGATAACACACATCAGTATGTTAATGAGTACACAACATATGGTCGGCTCCCAGGATTATGGATTCACACCAGCAGGGGGAAGAGTGAGCCAGCAAACAGAATGTAAGACAAGCAGAAGTTACATGTTGCTGCTGCTGCTGCATGGCTGACAGTTACCTGGAGAGGCTGCGTATACTGTCAGCAGCTGCAGACGCTTCACTTCTGCGCAGAACAGAAACTTTTGATCCCAGGAAGAACCTCAAAAGGAGGATACTCCTATAAACGGCTAAATATGAAACTCCCAAACCTTAAAGCTGATCGCTCACATTCTGTGCAGCATCTTTACATCCATCCAATCCTCGTGTTTCATGAAATCTACATTTTGCATATTTTAACTTCAGTTTCCATCAACAGGGAAGGCTTCAGGATTTTCCCAAATTCATAAATCCTCTCATCAAATGTAGATTTTAACCGTTTACTCTGCAAAAACACAAAACCTTATCAAGTATTGTCATTCTACACTGTAAAAAGTGAAACTTGTGGATCAATTAACCCTGTAACTGCCCGCTCAAACAAATGCTGGGAAACATTTAGAAAACATGTTTTTACAAATATCGATCGTGTGCATTACTCCCCGAGGTACGGAGCCCCTAAAGGGACAAAGAAGAAAAAAAAAATTGAAATTTAGTTCCTCAAAATCAAAGTTTTATTTATTTATTTATTTTTATCTAGTTACTGACTGGTGAGCACCAGTTAGTATTTTTTTTTTAAACTTCAATTTTTAGAAAAACATTTTTTTTTTATTACTATATGGCGCGCACCAATTACTTATCAAGACATTCTTAAAAAAAAAAAAAATTGAAGTAAAAAAAGTATACAATGAAATTATTATTAATTTTTTTCAAATAATTGTAGTTAAAAACAAAATCTATGTATTTTCAGGCAAGAAATATAAATATTTTTGCTTTCATTTTTTATTTTCTTTAACTTCAGTGTCTCTTTAGGGGCTCCGTACCAAGGCAATAAGAGGCAGAAAAAAATCACTTTTTGGTGATTTTTTTTTTTTTTTTCCCCCAAGATACTTTATTAATACTACTATAAATGTATGTATATATATATATATATACTTTATAGTTTGGGAAGTTAAAGAGTAAATAAGAGCTCTATTGTATGTTACATTAGTTTACATCATTTCAAATGTTGAGCTGATGGCTTTCTCAACTTAAAAAATCAAATTAATAAAATAATATATTTAAATGTAACAAATTACAGAATTACTTTTATTATTTGATCCAATGTTTCACTTTTTACAGAGTAATTTCAGGTTCCTTTACGAGACTGAAAGAACTTTCCAGAAACTTTTTATTTACTGTGTTTCCATTGAGTTAAATTTAATGAAAACATGACAATTTGAGAAAAACTCAAAGGTTTGTCACTAGGAAGAAATGGTTTATTTGACCTATCAAAATGTCCAAAACTGCAATGGAAACACTTTTTTTTAAATGAAATGAGTCATCCAGCCAACAGTTACTCCGACGTCTCCTTTGATAGATGCCGATAAACGCTATGTATCTGCTGTAAATCAAAGGTTTTAAATGACTAATAGTGTGAGTTGATTTGTGTTAATTCACATAATTATAATTAAAATAGAAACACGGTCATGGCTTAATTGAGTTTTTTCAATATTTTTTAGAATTTCAATCAAGTTTTGAGCATATGTGTAACTGAATCACAGCGAGTTAGATTGTATAACTTAATTTAGAATAAAAATCTCAAATATCATAAAAACATCTTGTTTTAAGAACCACCTCTTATAAAACAACTTCTTTTTTTCACTTATTTTGAAGCTGAAGTTTTTTATGTGAACTCGTTTAAAAAAAAAAGACATTAAGGGAAACTGGAAAAAATATTTGATCTTTTGAAATTCTAAAATATGAGTCAAAATATATTAAAGTTACATCAAGTTACGATGTCAACGTTTTTAGAGGAATCACATTTATTTTAAGAAATATTTCTAAAAAATGGAGTTAAAAGATTTTGTCTTACACTGAAAACTATTTGTAAAGATTTTAAACTCTGTATTTAGACAGTCAAGATATAATCAGGTTTTCAGTTGCTTTAATTACTAGTTTCAGAGTTTTTCATAAAAGTCAGTCGAGAATTGTTGATTAAAATCCAGACTCCTGAAAAGTTGCATATTCAAATTTAAGAACGTTATTTTAAAGAGTTACGGATTCATTGATACTATATTGGAAACAAAAAAAAAAGTAAAGAATAAAAGCCAATTTAAAGTTTTATTAGAATTTATTAAGATGGCCCAACCTGTACTGAGATGAAATTCTTATTTTGTTTGTATTTATTTTCAGAAATGAATCATTTCCACTTATCTCTGCATTCTTTTGTTACTCCAATCAAGATAAAGTTAAATTAGTGACATAAACTATAAAATTATGAACCATTTGCTTAAAGATTTTATTACTGTAGACTTTTGGGACGGCCCACATGAGGGTGTGAAGGTTTTATCCAGTGTGTATACATACAATCTTTTTAGAATAGCTTTTACATCATGTTTTCATTTCCACATGTTTTCATTTGATTTTTATGAATTGATTAGATATAATTTGAGTTGTGGGATGTATATGTGTGGGTTTTATGAGTTTGTAATGATTTATTTCCCGTAATGATTCCAATCTTAATTGCTATATTTGATCTTATTTTTTATCTAATTTCTTATAGAAAGAACTTTGAGATGTTTTGTAACAAGAAAAGTACGAATAAAGTTAAATTTGAAAGAAAAGCTCATTTTTGGGCTGCATGACAATAAACTGGAAGTAATTCTAATTCTGTTAGATTTTAGAAGTTTGTGTGGAATTCTAGATTTTGATGTCTTATTATTACATTTCATTACATTATTACAGATCTTTCTGTTCTCTTTTTTTAAGATTGGAGCTCTTTTACTGTTTTACAGCTTCTCTTTTTGCCGTGTTAAAACAGCAGGATTTATTATTTTAACTTCATTTCTTTTCAAGAAATCTTACCAGAATAAATTTAACTATTTCTCTTTTGATTGTTTTTACTTTTATCAAAGGAAAACGTCTATTTTCTATATTTTTACAACTTATTTTGAGAAGACATTTTTTACAGTTTATTTGCATTCTTTCGTGGTTAAATCCTGGCGTCCGTCCACCGACTGCTGATTGGCCCGCTTGACCTCTCCTGTGACTATCTAACTCACTCGACTGCGCCACGATCCTTCGCCCGCTCCCTCCCTCAACGCCGCTTCCTCCATTACGAGTCAGAACGCCGACGCTCCGCCAGCCTGATCCGACAGCGTTCCTTTTTACGGGTTCAACAGCTCGCTTGTCGTACAGAAAAGTAATTAGGACTGCATGCTCATATTAATTAACAAAGAGCGTTATCACTTTATTAATCCATATTAGAGAGGTGGCGGGGGCGGGGGAGGGGGCGCCGCTCTCCGTGGGAGTCTTCCTCAGCGCCGCGTTTGTAATCCCATTGTCCCTGATCCTCACCGCCTCCCCGGCATCCATACAAGTGCGGAGCGGCGTTCATTAAACCTTTAAATGCAAATAGCGTCTGTGGCGTACACAAACAAGGACGGCGAGATTCGGGGGGAGGTGGGGGACAGGTGCCGTGGCGAGAAAGCGTGCTAAGCGGCGAGATAGACGGGGAATTAATTACCACCACCGCGCTAATTGGAAGCAATAATTTGTTTGATGAGCGGGGCCACTTAAGGAGCGAGGCACCGCCTGCGCAGACGCAGACGGGCGTCCCCGCGTCTCTGCGGGCAAAGCCACACCGAGTCCGCGGACCCCAACCCAAACGGCGGCGCCACGCAGGCCCACCGGCTCTCTGTGACCATTCGTTAGAAAACGCTGATGTGGCGGGGGGGTTAATTAACAAAGCAGGATCTGTAGGTGGTGGAAGGAGGGGGAGGGGGGAGGGGGGTGCACCTCCTGCTTTGTTTCCACTCCTCCTGTTTTTAACCGCTAAATCTGTTCACATCAGAGCAAACACAAACCTCAAAGCCTGCAGAAGAGAAAAACCGAGACGACAATGAAACGGATGCCAACCTTAAAACGCCTCGTTATTTTTCCGCACACGTGATTGGCCGGATTATCAAAGAGCATGATTAATTCCTGCCGACTCAGGATTAAAGTTCAGACGCTTTTTTCTTGTAGCACAACACTTTGGCTCATCGAGGAAGCAAAGACTCCTCAACGGGACGAGGTAAATGACAAAAATGGAGGAAAACTTCACTGATCAATATCACTTTCTGATCACTTTTGATCTTTTATTTCCTCTCAAGTTTGAAGGATAATTTCCCACCGGAGTTTGCAAAAAAAGAGACTAAACAATGAAATGATGCACATTTAAAGCAAAAATTTAACAAAAAATAGAAATGACACAAAAAAATCAATATTTATCTCTATTAAAAAGGAAGAAAAGCAGAACTAAAGAACAAATTTGATCTGCAAAAGTGATTTTTCTGATGATGGAGGAAAATTTTAGACTCAGAATGACATTTCTGAGTTTGTCTTTATTCAAAATGTGAATCAGGGACAGACAAAAACAAATTATTTAGAAAAAGACGGAAAACGCTGTATACTTATAAAGCACTCTTCTATTTTATTAAATTGCAAATTTGCGTCATCCGCACCCATTTGTCTAATTTACTGCTGTCCTAAAATGTGTGGGAGGAGCTACCGCCAAATTTTTCTGGACTTTATTGGCTGCAACATCATGGAAAACATGGATGATGTTGAGAAAGTATCTTGGGTTTATGTGTTTTGGAAAGCTCTACTGAGGCGCTGGCAGTCACGTCCCGTGTCTGGGTTCACCAGATCATTCAGAGACGCTCGCAGTCCCGCGAGTTTCATCGTTTACTGGAAGACAGCCGTTTAAATGTTACTACCGTCTGTCTTTGGGCCAATTTGACAACTTGCTAAATCGTGTTAACTTGAGAGGGGAAGAAAAAAATAGAAAACTGGAAGATCTTTTTATTATCATCTTGATGAAAACGAATCATCAAGACAATATATGAATAACTAACACAAACAGAATGACAACAACAAAATAACACAATATAAGAAAGCACACACACATACAGACGTCCTATGGTCGTCAGAACATCCCGTGTCCAGACTTTCAGCACCATCACAGAGGAGTTTAAGGAAGAGGAATGACAGATCCAGCATGAACTGGAACCAGATCCCAGATGGAATATAAACACTGGAAAGTAAGTATGGAAAACGAGGAGGCAAGAGCCAAAGAAACCAGAAGAAGAAGAAGAAGGTGCGACGAAAGCTACAGAATACAACAACACAAACTTTGACAAGCATTGGCTCCCCCAGACGACAAAACTGTCGGGCATTGATGGCGTTTGACCCGAACGCAGTAGACCGGGCTTTGGTGACAGAAACGGAATATTTGACAAATTAACCAAAACATGACAAAAAAGAAAACGGAGGAAATCCAAAGGTATAAACAAAATACAACTAACTAGGAGGCCTTCTGAAGGGGTGTCCACCAATTCACCCTATGTGCTGAATTGGTGGGGCCCCGGGTGGGTTTGTCCTCATTGGCTCGAGTGGGCCATCAGCAGTCTGGCTACTTGCTAACTCACTATAATGTCCACTGGGCGGCTGGTTAGCGCAGGGACCCATACCAATGAGACCCCACCTACACCAATGTGGGGAAACACAGGTGGGGCCACCATGGATTCCATGTACAAAGTCCACCAATTCAGTTCAAAGGGAAACCATATGGGTCCCACATAGAAATGTTTGCTGAGATACTCTAAAATGAGACCAAAAGCCGTCCTACTTTACAGTCAATGTTGGATGGAGGTTAAACGGTCAAATGGTTCAAAATGCGGCTGTGTCTGCAGCTCACCGCTCCCCCAGAGAACTGGTCAGGACTTTAACTTTAATACTGTGCAAGCCTCATGCAAAGGCTTCCAGTACGTTTGAGAATCTGGATACATGTTTAATCCAAGAAAATGAGAACCTGAAAATAAAAATACTCATCCAGCAAAGGCAAGTGGGCCCCATGTGGTTGAAAAGTGGGCAGAAAATGTTGGCTTGTTCACAGTTTCTGACGTGGCCCCATCTGTGTTTGCACACAAGTGGGCAGTCAGTGGTGGGATAGCTAGCGTAGCGAGCCATCCCCCGGTGGACAGCGTCGCTAGCTGGGCTACCCAGGGGCCCGCAGAGCTGGCAGAGTCGCTCCCCTGGTTGTGGAACCAATGGGGGCAAACCCAGATGGGGCCACCACGAAAACTGTGGACAAACCCGTTCAGGGCCCACATTAGTAGCGAGCTACGCTGTATCAATCTTGCACCCTCTTTTGTAGTGAGCTAGCGAACTCCACTGTAGAGACCTAGCAAGCTTTGCCGTAGAAAGCTAGCTAGCGCCATTGCGATCTATTGAGCTCTGCTATACCGAGCTCCGGTATCCACTGGACGGCTGGCTAGCATTGCGAGCCTACCCACTGATACCCCACTTAAACACAAAACTGTGGACAAACCCATTCAGGGCCCACATTAATAGCGAGCTACGCTGTATCAATCTTGCACCCTCTTTTGTAGTGAGCTAGCGAGCTCCGCTGTAGAGACCTAGCAAGCTTCACTGTAGCAAGCTTAGCGAACTCCGCTGTAGAGACCTAGCAAGCTTTGCCGTAGAAAGCTCGCTAGCGCCATTGCGATCTATTGAGCTCTGCTATACCGAGCTCCGGTATCCACTGGACGGCTGGCTAGCATTGCGAGCCTACCCACTGATTCCCCACTTAAACACAAAACTGTGAACAAACCCGATTGGGGCTCACATTTTCTGCCCTTTTTGAAACCACATGGGGCCCATCTGGCCTTGCTGGCTGGGAGACGGTGACAACAACCATCACATGCAGCTGCTGGCGACACGGTACAATTGACAAGGACACGACTCGTCAATCGTAACACTCTAATCATGACTACATAAACTATTTCTTCCTCCCATTTGTCAGAGAAAATACTAAAACCTTTAAGCTTAAATTCACAGATTTTGTTCACACATTTCTGTTGTTTTGGTGGCGTTCCACATACATCACAGTCGTATGCGATGTTTCCACAGCAGCTGTAGGAACACGTCATTTGAACCTGTTTCTGACGAGAACACTGCTGATGGGATGTTTCCATAAAGTGGTTAAGCTGCAGATGCAATGAAATCCCGCCGCATTTCCTCCAAGCTTTATTATTGCGCCGCCGTTACGACCGCCCCAATGGACTTCGTCGTAGCAATAACAATCCACACTGTCTGAATGTTTGCTCTGAAAGTACCCCACTTTCATTATTCTTCACTTTTGGAGCCAAACTTCCACATTAGACAGCAAAACCACATTTCAGAGAGGATCAGACATTTTTTAGGGTTTGAAACCCAAACCTTCCTGAGCTTTTAGCCCATTCATTTCATTTTGGATACATCTCTGCATGGACGACCATTCTACCGGCTGAGTGGATTTTCCTGCATCTCATTAATTTGCAGAGATCTGAAAGATTTTGTAGATGTTTTTTTTTTAAACATGTTCCCTGATGAAACTTTGAGCAAGCAGCAGATGTTCTAAAACATGGATATCACAAAGCTGTTATCGGATTCCTTCTGATGAATTAAAGCCCGGTCCCTCCAGCGCTCAAAGGGAGTCCACTGCGCATGAATTATTACCAAATATAATTTTGGCTATTAGTCGTTTTTTCCTCAACATCAGAACGTGGAAAATGTGGAATTAGAAATTAATACTTCTGAATATGATGGCAGGGTTTTCAACCAAGCAGAGATTTATTTCCATGTTCTCCGCTTTTTCTTTTTTTTTGTATTCCTTCAGAGTTTCTGACACATTTATGAGTTCAGCTGGGCTCAAGCCGTTGTATTACCATACAGATTATCTATTGTGAGCTTTGGTGTGCCGCGGAAAAGAATGAGCATTCACTTGAGAGAAAGGAAATACAGAAGCAAAGAAAGATGAAATGGAAAGAAGATTATGCCGCATGGATCTGGCTTCATGTTTATGTCTTTAATACTTACTTGGGGGGTCAATGCTTCTGTTAAATTGATTTCTTACGGCTAAATTCCTGATTTTTTGATAAGCATTAACAGTTTCTTTTTTTTTTTTTAATTTTTCATAGTTTTTCATAGTCTTTATTTGGGCTGAAAATCACCACAGTTGAGATTGCAGATGTTGAAAAAAGCCAAAGTGGGTCCAGATTTTGGGCTAAAAGACTAAAGTCCTGTGGTGATGTGTTTCTATTAGTTGCAACTTGCTTGTGGCTTTAATGCATTGGTCCTGTTCTGCCCTGGGGCCTCATTTGGGGGTCCTGAAGCTTGTGGTTCCAACCCCAATGGGCGGGGACACAATTTAATAGACATGAGAGGAGGAAATGTGGCTTAGGCTCCGCCCACATTAAAGGGGTTCTCAAATGTGATGGAAAAACCAAAACAAAATCAAGTTGGAGTGGAAACGGCCAATAAAAAGTGTTTTTTGCTCCACTGTTGTTGCCTTTATTATGTGGTTAAACTGTCTTCATTTTTTTTAATGATCAATTCTGATTGGCTGCAGGGCGTACATTAAAAAGTGGAGGATTTTCTATATTATTGAGCTGGACTAAACCCCCAATGGATGCCATGCACAGAGCTGTGTGACGTATTTCCGGTTTGGAATAAGACCGCTTATCTTCTTCCGGTCTATATGCGTGGACTTAGCAAATCTCCGTGTCCTTTCCCTGGAATTGGTTTATTTTCTCATTTCTTACATTGTATGCTAGTTTGTAATTTTATGTATACACAATCCCATCTCAAACTCCTTCTACCTGATACTTAAACACTTAGAAACACTACAGTGGAGTAACTGAAACACAAATATCAGGTCATGAAGATAAAGACAGCGATAATCAGATAGTTAGCATGCTAGTTAGCATTAGCCCAAATGAAAAGTGACAACGATTTTCTAAATACTGCAGTCAGTTCTGAACCTTTTTTTCTTGGCTTCCCAGAGGAAAGGTAAAGATTACGGTTCTGGTTCGGGTTTATTCTCCAAATGGTTCTGGATCGCGGCCGCTGCTGCTTAACATTCCCTTATACATAAACTATAGCCCACTGCTCCAACAGGAAACAACTGAGCTGTCATATACCGAAGTATGTAGCCCATTGGTAACCATGGCAACAAAATCTAAACACAGATTTATGCCTGCGTTTCTGTTTTTCTCAATGACTTCTGCATACCTCTGTTGGTGCAGTGGGATTCACGTGTTGTTCCTTCTTTTCCACTCCGTCCCGGGAGAGCGAGAGAGACTTCAGCTTCCAGGAGGCTCCACGGTGCTCCTGTTGCTGGCAGTGGACCTCGTCACTGGCTCGTCTCGCATCCCCGGCTGTCCCCCAGCCCTTCTGGATCAAGTCCATCTGCTACACTATTCCAACATGTAGTAAGTGAATTCTTCTTTAACAGTCCTGGTCAATCTCCTGTCCGTCCTGGGAGAAGATTTCTCTCTCATGTCGGCATCCCTAAAGTTTCTTCTTTTTAGGAGTTTTTCCTTACCGAGAGGGAGGGTCTAAAGGCAGGGATAACCAGTTTTATTTAGTCTGTTTGGTTCAGCAATTAGCTGTTGTTGACATTTTACGACTGACTTTCTGCTTCTTTAAAATGACTGTCGTGAAGCCCAGTGAGGTGATATTGGGCTAGAGAAATAAAATTGAATTGAAAACAATGTTAGCATCAAAAGCTAATAAAGGCTAATATATTAGACAAAGGATCCAGAGATAAACGTTATTTTCAGATCCGTCACCAGGACAGAGTTCTTTGGATTCAATGCCGTTTGCACTAAAACACTGTTGTCTAACATCCAAGTCCACTGGAACGTTGTGTAGATTTTTACACCTACAAGCCATGCTAAAGCTAACATAGGAAACCAGCTGTTACAGAATCAAAGATGGGCGGAGCTTTACATCATTCTTGCAATGATTTTTTTTTTTCGGGACAGACTTTGGACATTTTTTCTTTGGACATCTCGTCTCATTTTGTTCAAATTGGCCCAGAATTGTTTTACAAAGATTACAGTTTTGCAAAAATAATCAGCGTTTTTCCACAGAACCATGTATGTACACTATGAACAGAAGAATCAGATTCCTTGGAATACATCAGATTATTGGTGAAAATGAAGAGGATAATCCGATTATTCAACATCAGGCCATATCCGACCATTGACATGATTTCTGAGTCGAGACGTTTCCCGATGATCCGATCTTGAGTATTTTTACACGGAAAATCAATTTAAAACCAACTTGACCGACAGAAAATCCCAGTTTTTCTTATCATTCCCAACGCTGAGGAAGAAATGAGTTTAGTGTGGGGAGGAAATCCACGATCATCTGCCGGCGCGCTTCCCAAGCCGTCGCTGAATCTGGAGATAAGTGCTCCCAAACCTCTTTCTCCTGCAGCAACGTTTTAATTTCAGCTCAGACCAAATTTCTTTAACGCTAAAAGGATTGGAGATGTTTTTTTATGAAGTCAAATTGTTGATATTTAATTCATAAATGAAGTCATTAAAAGATTCTTTGACCTCTCCGGTTCTTCGCTGTCTTTTTAAAAAGGGTACTGCACTTTTAAAAGAGACGTCCAGCTTTAATTGTCGAGCTTTTTAAGGTTTTTAATGTGCATGTGGCCCATTTGCAAAGCGTTCTTTCCCTCCTCCACTCTGACAGGAAAGAGAGCCAGTTCCCACCACCTCTCCTCATGTCCATTTCTCTCTCTTTCTCTGATTCCTGGCCACCCTCTGCACTGCTCCTTCTCTCCCTCTCTGGCTAACCCTGCAGAAAATAAGTCATGGGGGAGGATGCCATTTGAAAGTTCAGCCAAATGTTAGCAACAGAGGGAGGGATGCTCCTGAAGAGCGCCTCACTCTTTGTGAAACTCGTCTTTCTTCCCCTCGGCCTCCCTCTTTCCTCCTCCTTCTTTTCAGTTTACCTTTTTTTTTTTCCAAATTCCCACTAGATGCTTTCTGCCAGACTTCTTGAGACCGGCGGCCAATAACAGCCGAGTAGTGTGATACCATCAGACACCGGAGGGAGTGAAGGCAGCCGAGCTGCTGTCTGGCAAACCCAAACACCTGTACTCTGTCACTGATTTGATGGTTCCTCCTCAGCCCTTTCCATCTTCCCTCTGCCTCCCTCTCCATCACTCACCTGGCTCTGATCTTCCTGCCTGCCCGTCTGTCTGTCAGAAGGGGATCTGTCAAGATCTCTGCCGCCTGGAGAAGAGCGTGCACGCTCGGCTCGTGTGTGTGCGCGCTCCCGCAGACACAGCGAACGGGGAGGGGATTTATTAGCTGAGAAAAAGTGTGCCTCTTCAAATTTTGGCAGGGTTTGAAAGGAGTTGAGGCCTAGTCTGGAGCAGGGATGTAACCGAGTCCTCTGTCACTTCCAATGCTTCTTCACTGAAAGCTTTCAGAGGCAGAAAATTGGACGGCTGAAGAAAAAATATGACTTGACTGAGTTAATGGGTTTCATTGGAGACTAACAGGTAAACTGAACCTTCGGGTTCATTTCTCCCATTGAAGCTCAATCGCGGCACAGCTGGAAATCGTTTATCCTTACATCGATCATGAAGGACGTGCGGATCGCTGGCCGTCAAAGATTAACCAAAAGAATAAAAATATATTTTGAAAAAAATCTGTCAGCGAATAATCCTTCTCGTCTTGAAGTACGTCTAGATTATTGCGCTGAGCGGCCAATCGAACATCCTCTGATACAAACGTCACTGCACGTGTCTTTAAATAGTCCCAGTCTTCAAGCAGAGTCCCCGGCGCGGGATAACTCGGCACGCGGGAGGTCGTCACGTATCCACGTTTGCTTAAAGACTCTTAGCGCCACTTTTTGATGTTTTTGATGTCCCCAACTCGACCTTTTTGGACGTGCTGCTTGATCCATTTAAATCACGGGTCCAGGACCAGTCCTTGAGAAGTACCAGGCACGCTGTTCCAATAAACAGTTTGTAGTACTGGTTCTGGTCCACGTCTCGTATCGTGGAACTGGATTTGGGTACTGGTGCGGTACGTGTCCCGGTATAGGTTTTCATTGGGGAGCCCTGATTTAATTGGAGAAAGTAAAGAGTTGACCCAAAACGTCAAGTTTTGACTCAGAGGGATCCTTAACCAAATCCTTAACTGGCCTCCTCGATGAGACGTGTCTTTTCTTCTAAAATCATTGGGTTTTTATCTGTTATGTTTTGTTGAATCTAACTAAAGTACATCCATATTTCAACGTTCATACACAAGATAAAAATACATCAAAAATGTCAACAATACAACGAAAAAATCTCCAACTAAATGTTAAGAATGGTGATTTAATCTGTGAATCAAACCAAATTGTCACCTAAGTAAAGTAGGTAGGACATCTCTACAGTAGAGTTTGGGAGGTAAAAAGTTGATGGTTGGAATCCCACATGTAAAGAACGTGTTTGCTTTAAGAATGAGACCTGAAAAAAGGAGAGGTTGGTGATCTAATTGTGTTTTTTCTACACTCACTTTTGAAACAAAACAAACCGGGGTGACTGTATGGGGACAACACCCCAGGACCCTCCCACTGAATGCCCCGCTGGTCTGAGATACTCGACGAACGGGAACAACCGCCCCAGGACAGGTTGGTGTGTCCATCACCCTAAATCTCAAAGCTTCTAACAGATTCACAGAACCCGCTGAATCCCTGTTAGGGTTACAGGGTTGCTGGAGCCAACTCAGCTACTGCTGGGAAAAAGTGGGGTACAGCCTGACGAGGTTGAAGTCAGATGTCTTCCTTCTACAACTAATTAAGTTGTCTTATATTAGATACATTTGACGGAAAAATGTGACAGAAAATCACTAAATCCAGATGTACATATGAATGCAACTTCGTAGAAACTCTAAAACCAGGAGGTGATTGACGTTGACCATAAACCAGGGGTGTCAAACTCAATCACACAAAGGAACCAAAATCAAAAACACACCTGAGATCCCGGGGCGAACAGGTGAAACATTTATATAACACTCTAATACTACATTCTTAAAACTTTAAAATTGTAACATTTTGACATAATAATCAACTAGAAATATACTGTAACATTAGCAGCAATAATGCTAGTGTGATTGCTGTTCGCTGAATTTGACTTCTGAGGATGCAAATGCTGATAGCTGAAAACGCTGAAACTGATAAAACTAAAGCTGATAGCCAGCAAAAATATTAGCTAAATTCCAAATTAGCCTAAAAGACAAGCAAACAAAAAACTTAGGTTAGTCAAAGAAGCAATCATGTAGCTTAAATATTAGCTAAACTCCAAAACGGACAAAAGCCTAAATTAGCCAAAACAGCTAGCATGTAGCAAAAATATTAGCTAAACTCAGAAATGGACCAAAAAAAAAAAGCCTAAATTAACAAAAACACCAATCATGTAGCTTAAATATTAGCTAAACTCCAAAACGTACAAAAGCCTAAATTAGCCAAAACAGCTAGTATGTAGCCGAAATATTAGCTAAACTCCAAAATGGACCAAAAATAATCCAAAAAAACCTAAATTAACAAACACAACTGGCATGTAGCAGAAATATTAGCTAAAAACCTAAAAAAAAATCTAATTAAATGCCAAAATAGTTCAAAAAGTTAGCAGAATGGCAATTTTTAAAACCATTACTTTTAGCATAATAATGAATAATAAAAAGGCATCTTTATTATTCCCCATACCATATTACTCTCCATACAAATATATTTTTTAAAAATGATACAAGTTAAAAATAAGCACAACATCGGATCCTTAATAACAATAAAATAAAATGATCTGGAGGGCCGGATAGAATTAATCAGAGGGCCGGTTCCGGCCCCCGGACCTGGACTTTAATAGCTTTTTCTAACAGCTAAAAGTGTGAGCTAAAGGCAGAAATGCAGTCAGACCAAAGGAAAAGTAAGGCTCCGCCCACATGAGAACGCTTTGTTCACTTCCTGCTTGTGCCTTTCTAAAAACCACATCACACCTAAACTGAGAGGGAATTTCTCCAGGCAAACGTGCATACAGAACCCAGACAGCAGGCTAAAACACGCCTATAACTCTTCCAGCGAAGTCTTTTCAAAATAAAACAACTTTGACTTGAAAGCAGGCTTTTGACTGCAGCGTCTGCTGAGAACGCTGAAACCCTGAAGTGTAAATGAAGAAGATGAACGACACTCTGCTCTGTCACTGTCATGCTAGCCTCCCCACAAGCCTCCCAACCTCACACACTGTGTTTTATTACAATCAGTAACCATGTCTGCTTGCACCGGGGAAAATGTGCAAGAAATAATGATCTGGATGGTCTTGGGGGTCTGGATTGAAGTGTTCCTGTAAGAATTCTACCAGTGTAAGCAATTTATTTCTTAACACATAGTTCATATTGTTTAAGACACCTCATATATCTGCCAAGTGTGATACGAAATATGGCTTTAATACAGCAGCGTGCACACCAGGGGACAGGGAAATATTTCTCCCCACCCCCCCCCCACTTCAACCATTCTCCAAAAGTCAGGAGGTAAAGAGTGAGAAACGCTACATGTTTGTTCTCTTTATTTAAGCATAACATTATTCTTCAAGTGTAGGATATCAAAAGGACATTTATTTTAGGTAAATGTGTTGAACTCTTCTGCCAGGTGCTGTCATGCAGTTTTAAAGCTCCAATTAAGAATTGGAAGACAATGATGGAGAGAAGCCTTGAAGTCAAACCCTCATCCGTACATTGACGGATCCTTGTTTGAAATGATTCAAATAACTCAACATTCTCCTGGATGAAAAAGTAGATCAAAACTTCGTTTATTACAAAAACTCTGATTGATGAGACACATTCCTGTGGAAGGAATGAACCTCAGTGATGCTGATAAAGAGTTTCTTAAAGATTCTCATTGAAGTCTATCACAGAGTCACATCTAACATGTTTACAACTTCTGTTTCAGGAAGAAATCTCTCTATGGACGGTGGTGATGAGGATCTTATACCAGTCGGATTTCAGAAAGGTGAGGAGATACAGAAGTACTGTATGAAACAGAGAAAAGAAGAATTCAAACCTCAAACTGCACTGCAAATGATTCCCATTTATTGATGATAGACCCAGTTCTGGATGAGAAGACGAATGGATCTGTCTTGTTTGACATAAACATTGTACCAAGGTGAATTTTAAACCACTCCATGTTCATACTGTTCCTTTAAATGACTGTACGTCTAAGTTCCATGACCAGAGGTTGAGCTGCCGAGGCATCCAAGGCACATCGCAAACCCTTTTTTTTAAATTGAATTTCCACAGGAAAAGATACAAATTAAAACAATACAAGAAATTGTACGCAGGGAAAATTAAGAAATTGAAGAAAAACTTGTTTTTCTGACCCTGTTGAAGGCATATATTCGACAAAAAGGTGCATCAACCACTGAGTAAATAACTGAAAAAGAGGTTTATGATCAAACTAATTTTTATTTTAATGAAATAGTTTAAATTCCATCTATCAACATGTTTATAATAGAAGACATTCCTTAACAACAGCTTTAGCACAAATAACAGATGATTGGTTACTTGAAATAGAATAAAATAATTGTTGTTACTGTTTTATTAGATTTAAATGCAGCTTTTGATTTACCGGTTCATCAGCTACTGATTGATAAACTGAATAGTTATTGGATTGAAAGTTCTGCCACTGACTGAATTAAAAGTTATTTTAATAAAAGATCATTTACTGCTTAATGGAAGTTGCTCGGAGAAGCCAAAGTTATGTTGTGGGGTACCACAGGGCAACTGCTTGGGGCCACTTTTATTTTAAATGTTTACATGTGATTTATTTTTTGTTTTAAAATATTCCACTATTGCACTCTATGCAGACGATTCTACGATGTATATATCTGAGTCCAGACGAGTTGAGAATTGGTTTCATGAGTTGGTCATCAGTGCAGAAAACACTAACTGTATAAATTGGGATCAAAATATTTAGAGATTCACCTGTTCTTAATAACTGAGGCCTAGAGTGTTTGGGGTTATCGTGGACAGTAAGACGACGTGGAATAATCAAACGAAGCAAATATTGGGTAAAATGGGAAGAACTATGGATATGGTCAGACAGTGTCAAAAATATATGCCTGGTAATATCAAAAAGATAATGGTCGAGTCCTTTGTTCTTTCACACCTTGACTTTTGTGCGACTATATGGTCAAATACAACAGAATTAAATCTAAATAAAGTACAAATAGCTCAAAACAAAGCAGTTTGACTGAATCTGTTTTTAATTGGGCTTGTCATGATTGTTTTGTGTGGTATTATGTGTTCTTGTCTTCTATGTCTCTTAGTTTGTGAGGTTTTACCTTATATGTTTATAACCTGTGAGGTATTTGTCTTTTAGGTTTTACCTTTTGAAGTATTTGTTGTTTAACTTGTGAAGCCCCTTGTGACTTTTGTCTGTGAAAGGTGCTATATAAATAAAACGTACTTAGTTGGGCTGGCAATGAGTGACAGGCAGATTTAAGTCCTTTTAATTAATGTCATTCATGATATTATTATCAATAAAAGATGAGATTTTACATAGTATAGTATGAATGAAACATAAATATAAAGATAAAATATCTTTTTTTTCAAATTATGTAGCAGTTTATAACTTAAGACAAAGGTTCCCATGATTTCTTGTCAAAATAAAAGACATATTGTGTCACATACGATCAACTTAATGCTGCCAATGTAGTACCAGGCAGTGTAATGTCTGCAGCAAATAAAAAATGTTTATTTTAGCATTTAATAATCTTGAATATTAATAATAATCTTTATTTATATAGCACCTTTCAAGATAAAAATCACAAAGTGCTCTTAGGAGAGAAATTCTTATTTTTGGGCTGTCTGGAAGCTGAAGCCACACAAGCAGACGGATCAATGTCTGTATAACAGCATGAGAAAGGTCACATCATTGACCTGTGAGGTCAAGCAACAGAAACTCTTCACATGTGGCCCAAATAAGAAATCCGTGAACTTCACCTGTAATCTGTTTGGCATTTTCATTCAAAAAATTTGCTGATTAGTTTGTTGACAAAATTGATTCTTGTTTTTTTTTTTTTAAATATTACACCTAAAACTTTCCTTCTATGTTATATAAACAATTTGTCAAACATCTATGGGGTTTCCACAGCTAAATTAATCCAATTTTTCCTGTTGGAATTTTCTGTTTTTGCATGATTTTATGTCTAGTGCGTGAATTCAACATGGAAAAATGACTAAGTAAAGTAGTGTCACATAGGACAGGTTCAACTGATTAGAATGATACCAATGATACGATGATGCCTCATCTTACAAAAGGCTTTTACTAAATAAAAGCAAATCTAAATGTGCAAAATTTAATAATTTAACAAAAAAACTTCCTAAAATGAGTGCATCTGATTACACACTGATACATCTTTGGAAAATAAAAAACTTTGCACAAGGTGAGAAGAAGGCTAAAAGCTAATACAAGTACATATAATCGCATTATAGAACTAGAACAGCTTCATTACCTACAATAATGCCAGTGTGGTCGCTGAATATGCTGAAGGTTTTTGCGGAAGAATTTACTGGAACTGCTGAAGGGATTTGCTGAAAGGTTAACGTTGCTAACTGACTTAAAACTGCAGAAATTGTGCACAAAAATATGAAGATTTTACTGAAAAAAATGCAAAGAAATTTAAAAAGTGTAAAAGTTATAAACTCAAAATTATCTTAAAACATCAGTAGATGCCAAATTAGCTAAACAAGCTAACATGTTGCTCAAATACTAGCTAAAATAAAAATCTGCCCAAAATCTTCAGTAGATTTTAAATTATACAAAAATGTTATCATTTTGTTAAAGTATTTGCGAAACTCAAAAATAGCCATACAAACCTCAGTAGTATTAATGTTATGTATTAACGTTTAGATACCCATATTGTGTACGTTTCAAAGTGTGCCAGAAGTTTTATGAACTTTGTAGAAAAAAAGGAAAAAAAATCGCACAAATTCTGCAACATGGTAAAAACTGTAACGTTTATAAATATCAACAATACAAGCGATAATGTCTTTATAGAGCTGAACGTTTTGATACCAAGATTGCAAAAATCACATAAAGTTTGCTTGAGATTCTATGTGCCAAAAAACATACGGAAGAAAAAGAAATAACAAGAAAGACACCAGGATCACCCAATTATTAGGGACGAGTATTACCAAAAATCTGGTGATATATTGGGATGCGATACCGTAATATAACCAAAAACTGTATTAGAACAATTTTATCACATTTTTTAAAAATTATGACTAAGAAAAAAACACGTCATAGTACATTACAAAAATAAGATGCTGAAGGGCATTTATTAATAATTAATAAGAATTTTCAGCATTTTAAATTGATACAATGAAATATCGCGATATATCATCGAATCGATTTTTCCTTACAACCCTAAGAGTTATTTATATATTTTATATATTGCACTTGCTCTTTTTTTGCAGGCTGATAATCAACAGACATTTCTTTCAGAAAGTGACACAGCTCCTGTATTTAAACCCATTTTTAAAGCATTGGTAATTTTCTAATACAAGTTTAAATTAGTGTAATAATGAATTTGACAACAGCCCTTATTTTAGGTCCATCTCGTGGTTCTGGTTCTGAAGGAGAGCGTGAAAACACGCCCACACTGGACGCTCGCTCCGTTCTTTCTTTCCTTCTGCATTTTCTTAAATTACAACTTTTTTCACCTGCTCTTTTACAAGAGACTGGAGGAAAAAGGGGGGAGAAAGTCAAAAATAGGGCTGCGGATGGTGGAGCGTGATTGCTGGTGGGGCCGGTTAAAAGCTGGGGGAGGGTTGAGTAAACAGGCAGTAATTAAGAGCAGAATATTCGCTCTCATTGCAGTTTTCATCCAGCAGAGGACTGCTTCAAAGGCTTTTTTTTCCTGTTCACCCAAAGCTAATTTTCTCACACGTCAGCCACTCTGCCACTGAAAAACCCTGTTGAAAACCCGCGTGTGTGTGCGTGTTTGTGACTCGCGCGTTATGAGGGCCCTGGGCATCTTTAACGCCAATTAAGGGAAGGGGCAGAGAAACCCACCTCCAGCTGAACGAGCAACCGCTGACGGGGGGGAACCGAGCAAGGATGGAGTGACAAATGTGTTCATCATATCTGGGTTACATTCTTATTATTGTCACCAGACGGGACAGAGAAGCCGGTTTCCTGTTGGACTGATAATCCGGCACGGATCCACCTGAAATGGAGGTTTTCTCCACAAACATCTACTGGAGAGGAACATGAGTAGTTTCTAGAACAAACTTTATTACTCATGGACCACAGAGGGTTCTAAAATGTGATTGTAAGGCCAGACCAGGAGCAATTTGTGACGCGTTTTGGTAATTCACCTCATTAAAGAATTAAATAACTCAGGATCTGGACAAAAACATGATTTTAAAGCAGAAAATGTTAGTTTTTGTTTTAAAAATGTGGTTTTTCTTCTCATTTTAGTGGCATCTTCACCAATGGGTTGATGAGGTAAAAACTCAAACCCAGGGAAATGTTGCATTAGGACAAAAAAAAAATCGGAAAAGTTTTTGTCCAACTTGGAAATCCAACATGAACAAAAAAAACAAATCTTCAAACAAAATTATTCTTATTGTTATTTTAATTGTTTTATGGCTTTTAATATTTATTTATATTTATATTTATTCTCTCCAGCACTTTTAAAGGTGCTGCATAAATAATAAATTGATTACATGAAAGCAGAGTAACTTTGTAATCGTAACTTTCTGCGCCTGCAGGAAGGTTAAAGGGTTACCAAACCCTAAATCAATGGTTTTTTTTTCCATTTTAACTTCTATAAATGGGGTTTTAAAATGTTGGTAATTGCTACATTATTGAAAAATTCTATTCAAATTTTTTAAAATATAGTCAAAACAAAAGTGTGCTGCCCCCTACATGTTAAATCCAGGTATTACATTTGACTTTCGTGATTGGTCAAACCATGTAAGGTTCAGAAGTCTCACGTCATGATCTGCAGCTCCAGTAATGATAACAGTCCTGTACCCCAAGCTCCACCCCTCTGACTGATTTTCACATTTTAGTCCCCAACTTCCCTGTTTGGTTACCCTTTAATGTATTTGTTGGGAACCATTCAGGTTCAGGAGATGTCTGAATTCCAGGGTAAAAATAAAAAGCATAATATGGGTAAACTAAATCCTTATTCCAGTTTGGCTGACCAGATAAAAAAATATTTTCCAACTCCTGTAGGAAGTCTGACAGAAATGTTCTGCCTGACCTTTAACCCTTTAACAGCAGACGTGTCACCCGTGACTCCTAAATAACTCTGTGTCTTTGAGCTCCTACGAGTCTTTAACATAATTCCAGCGGATTCTGATGAGGTTTTTTTCTGTGTCAGAATCAGATGGATTAACACTTTACGATTGTAAAGACTTCTGCTTTTCTGGGCTTCAGTTTTTTTTATTTTAATTTAGTTGTGAGTTGACTTGACTTCAGTAATTAGTTACAGAAGGTGAGATGAGGATACTCGACTTCCAAAACATTTATTTAACTCAAAAAAACGATTTCTCAAAACATGATATGAACTTGATCTCTAAGTATTGATGAATAGAAGTTACTTGAAATAATTTGTTAGCTTTAATCAAAATTTTAAGGCAGCCAGTTTACAGATTATTTTATTACTGCAAGCTGCAGCTCCTTTATCTCTCCATGGTGACTCTCTGGCTGAAGAAAAGTAAAATAATACGACTTTTTTAAAGTAAGAATGACTTAATTAGCATTAATTATGTGAATGCTTTAAATCATTGACACTATTGTGATCCTGTCTCTCTTTATTGTGCAAATGTTTTTGGCTAATATATTATTTACAGGAGCTTTTAAGGTGAATTTAGAGTTTAGCTTCTTTTTTAGCAACAGGATAAGGTTTTTGACAAATTTAGTTCACTGAGGAATTCAGCTAGTAATCAAGCAACGAGCTAGCTTTTTTGGCTACTTATACCTCTACTGAGTATTTTTAAGCCAGTTTGGAGTTTAGCAAATATTTTATCAAAATGTTCAAATTTTTGGCAAATTTTCATTGATACTTTAGAGTTTAGTTTCTATTTTAGCAACATGCTAACAATTTTGGCTAATGTGTTATCTTCTGGGTTTATTTTATTTTTTTTTTGATAATTTAGAGTTTAGCTTCCTTTTTAGCAACATGCTAACGTTTTTGATGTCTCGACTGTGGACCACGTCTCCAGCTCTTCTCAGCCGTGGACCACGCCTCCGGCTCATCTCGACCGTGGACCACGCCTCCGGCTCGTCTCGGCCGTGGACCACGCCTCCGGCTCGTCTCGACCGTGGACCACGCCTCCGGCTCATCTCGACCGTGGACCACGCCTCCGGCTCGTCTCGACCGTGGACCACGCCTCCGGCTCGTCTCGGCCGTGGACCACGCCTCCGGCTCATCTCGACCGTGGACCACGCCTCCGGCTCGTCTCGGCCGTGGACCACGCCTCCGGCTCGTCTCGACCGTGGACCACGCCTCCGGCTCGTCTCGACCGTGGACCACGCCTCCGGCTCGTCTCGGCCGTGGACCACGCCTCCGGCTCATCTCGACCGTGGACCACGCCTCCGGCTCGTCTCGGCCGTGGACCACGCCTCCGGCTCATCTCGACCGTGGACCACGCCTCCGGCTCGTCTCGACCGTGGACCACGCCTCCGGCTCGTCTCGGCCGTGGACCACGCCTCCGGCTCTTCTCGGCCGTGGACCACGCCTCCGGCTCGTCTCGGTCGTGTACCTCGCCTTATTGAATATTTGCCCATGTTTATGTACTACTAAGATATTTCTTCACCATATGCTTTGAAACAACAGGAGCTAACAATGCTAGAAACTGTTGCTAAGGACTTGTCTGACAACCAGATCCAATGATAAAAGCAAATACCAAGTTTTAAAGATAAAATGAGACATAGAGCAAATACAAAGCTCTCATCAAAGAAGCGTGGACATGAAGAAGATTTTGCTCAGTAGACTGTTTCATATTAGAGTTGGAGCCACAAAATATAGACTTGGGGGGCCGCCAGTTTGAGACCCCTGGTCCAAGGGCGGAGATAACCTGAAAGTCTGTTTAGTTTAGCTTAGCGACCAGCTAATGTTTATATTTATGAGACAATTGTTTTGTGATATTGGGCTACATAAATAAAACTGACCAGAACTTTTAAAGTTTTGTTTTAGAGAAAATCAGTTGCCAGTTGACTCCCATTATTATAAGTCCAACTTTATACACAAATAATATATTTTTACAGGCTGATGAGTTAAAAAACATGTTTTGTTTCTTAATTGGACATGATATGTGGTCAGGGATGGAATTCATCTGCTGTGATGTCCTTCAAACTCAAATGTTTTCCAAAGAATGTTTTTTTTTTAACGGCAGATCTGATCAAACACATTTGAGCTAATACTTTATTAATACATTCCTACTTGATTTTCAGCCTGATATGGATTTTTTTTTACTTATGACACTTTGCTGAGTGGAGACCAGAGTTTAGGTGGAGCCGCGGTTACTACGGTGATGAACAGCAGTGATGATCGAAACGAGGAAGCGCTGACCTGAGGTGAAGGAAAGATATTCCCCTCAAGTTGATATCGACTGTTCAGCAAGACATGAAAAATGCAATAAAATCCTTTAAATATGATGTCAGAGCTCTTATTTGATATTTACAGTTCTGGAAGACATAAAAAATGCAGGTTTTCTTTGATAAATCACCTCTTTAATGTAATTAAGGTTCTAAGTTTTTAATTTCTCTTTAATTAGTTACGTTTTGAATTCAAACATTTGTCTCTGTTTCACCTGAGAAAGTGTCAGCATTAATAAGGAGAAGATATGAACTGGTTTAATTATTAATCTAGAGCGAACTTCTATCCAAAATGTTCTGGACAAGTCGTATGAAGAAAGAAATAAAGAAATCCGTATGGAACCAGCTCCTGTTGTTTTCCTTTTAACCCTCAGGATAATAAAAAGGTTGTTAGTGTCAGCCCATTAACTGTATAAGAAAACTGGACTGACAGAGAATGAAAAAACAGAAAATGCGTTATTTAATGTCCACTTCCAGCAAAATGAGGGAAATTCAGTCGCCATTGTTCTGTGATATGGACGTCGCCATGTTGGAGCCAGATAAACCAGTCAAAAAATCTGATCATAGTTGAATTTCTAGACTTAGAAATCATGTAAAATCTGATTTGAAGTCCTTTGTCAGATTCAAGATGTGGAATAATCCGACAACTCTTCATTTTCCCCAATAATCTGATTAAATCAACTAATCTGATCTATTTCGTCTTTTTCATCTTAGAAGTTGTGCATGGAACATTGACTGTACAAGAGAACTGGACTGAGCGGGTGTAACAATGATTTACTTGCGGTTCCAGTGAGATTAAGCCAATTCAGTCGCCATTTTTCTGCAATACAGACGCCGCCATGTTGGAACCAGACATCAGTGATTGGTCTGAGTCACGTTTCTATGGCAACTGCTGTCGCTACTGAGGAGTAAATCCCTCCACTGAAAGCAGCTGGGATAGAACATTTTAAGGCGGGGGTCAGTGGGCACCACATACCTTAACCGAGGCATCTGATTGGTCAGCAAATAACTTGAAAACAAAAAGATTATCAAGATAAAAAATAAACAGAAAGATGCAGTAATAACTGTGGGAGTTTGGGCTTTTTGGACCCACAGGTACTTCCTGTTTGGAATGTCGGGAGGGGAGGGGTCACCCAGTCCAGTTCTCTTATACAGTCAACGTGTCTGCCCTTATCCTCTCTTTCTCAAGAGAGAGATGATTTTACCCAAACTCAATCATTTGAATCTGTCACATTGTGTAAGAAACCTGGGCGTTCTTTTAGACTCTGAGCTGAATTTTATTCCTCACATTAAAAATGTTGTCAAGACAGGATTTTACCACCTCAAAAACATTGCCAGACTCCGCCCATTCCTCTCTCTCTTGCCAGCACAGAGGTGCTGATGCATACTTTTATTTTTAGTCGTTTAGATTACTGTAATGCCCTGCTCTCTGGTTTACCTCAAAAGTCTCTTTTAAATTTACAATTATTACAGAACTCAGCGGCACGAGTTCTGATGAGGACCAGGGGGCGGGAGCACATTACACCAGTTTTAAAATCGCTGCATTGGCTTCCTGTGCGTTTCAGGATTGATTTTAAAATTCTTTTAATGGTTTATAAATGTTTTTAAGGTCTTGGGCCTTCTTATCTCAATGATCTTGTTTTAAAGTATGAACCCTCGCGGACCCTGAGGTCTTCTGGCACCGGCCTGTTAGTTGTTCCTAAGGTGAGGACCAGAACACATGGTGAGGCTTTGTTTCATCATTACGGTCCTCGCCTGTGGAACAGCCTGCCGGAGAACCTCAGGGCCGCAGAGACCGTAGAGGTTTTTCAGAAGAGGCTCAAGACCCACCTTTTTAATTCTGCTTTTAGTTGATATATCTCCGTATTTATTAAATTAGGTTCTATTCATGCATTTATTTATTTTATTTGTTCATTTATCTTTCTTCTTTATGGATTTTATTTATTATTTTATGTATTTAATCTCAATTGTGATGTTATTTCTTTATTTTATCTATTTTAATACATTTTATGTATTTCATTTTAGTATTATACTATTATTTTTAACCCCAGTGTTTCCTGTGGGGATCTATCATATCAGGGCTTTCTGGCTTGGTCTGGGGTCGTTGCTGTGGTTCTCGCCCTTGTTGGGGCGGCTGGAGTCCTGCACTGCAGCCTCACAGCTGTGGGGTGGACTCTGTTGCTGTCCCGGTCTGGGTGGGCGCCGTGGCGATGTTCCTTTGACCGGGCTGGCTCCTGGTGTGATCGAATCCTCCATACCATCTCCTCACAGCAGAGCCAAGCCTTAGGTTTTTTAATTTTTTTTTTTTAAGTATGCACTGTGTGTGGGGTCATGGGCGCATGTGTTATGGGGAGGGGTGTGTGTGTGAAGAGTGGGTTGGGCTTTTACCATGTATGTTTTGTTTTTAAATGTAAAGCACTTTGACTTTACTCATTGTATGAAAGGCGCTTTTATAAATAAAATTTGATTTGATTTAATGTGACAAAATTCCAGAACCAGAAACTCAAGCCCCAATGACCATTGTAGGCAGTAATTTAACCTTTTTTTTCCCATTGACAACGATTAAAGTCAAAAACAAACCAAGGAAAATTCATCATCTGGGTCCCAGCTATAAAACTATTTATAGTAATGTGAGTGTCACACATTCTAAATGACAGGCAAATCCCACATGGGCGTAACATTTGGGCCCACCTGTGGATAAACCCACATCAATTCAGCCACAGATGAACCACATAACGCTCATGTTGACGATGTAAACTGAAAGTATTTCTTTATTTATGAAGAGAAAGTAACAAACTTTAACATCTTTTCACCTTAAGGAGTGGAGCTGAGAGCAGCGACCTTGTAAGACAGAGATGGGAGTTCTTGTATGTTGGCATTCAATGCCAGGTTGTCTCTGTAATTTTTTCGGCGCCGCCTCGCACGCTCTTGAAAAGGTTAGTGCACCTACATCTCATGTCAGCGTGTGTGTTTTGATCGCCTGGCTGCAGGATATAGTCTTCGCATGTCTTGCTCTTGTCTCGTGTTGGAACAGCTGCTGGAGGCGAGCCCCCAGGCTGCCCTCGGGGCTTCAAACACTCTGGAGATGCACACGCCTGACACGCAAGAACACCTGCAAACACACACGGTCCAGACTGTGCTAATGCCTGGATTAACCTGCCGATCACTGCGAGGAGACCAGCGCTGTTTTCAGGTGTGTGGAAGGAAGCTGCTGCTCGCCTCACGTTGTATAATTAGTTGATGGAGTTTCCCGCGTGGATTTTTACTCCGTCTGTCAGCGCTCGCCGACCACGGCGCATTATCACAGCCGGAGCGGCTCTTACTGGCGGACATGTTTTCCTGGCGACACCCGGAGGTGTCATTACAGCTGTCAGTGAGTCACACGCACAATTTATACGCACACACAACCCCGGAGGAACAACCAAGGTGTGCTCTGTGTGTGTGACTCACCTTTTATCATCATTATTATTAAACAGCAGATTTCACCTTAAAGTTTGCAAAATGCTGAATGGTGTGATCTGCTGAATCACCTTTAAGAAACTTTGATTTTGATCATTCCTGACCTTCTTTTTTAATATTATGTATTATATCTCATTTTTGGGATGAACAAAAGCAAAAGTTTAAAAAAGAACCTAGAATCTCTCTTTTTTTACGTTTGACAGAAGCTTAAATAATTTATTTTATAAAAGCTGCTCTGTACCAAACAGGATCATCTCAATGCAGCTGGTAACCAACAAACTCATAAAAGATCAAACTTTCTACCAAAGTTTTACGTTCCATATAAGATCTGTTCATTCTGGAGGTAGAGTTGATCAAACAAGACGTCTTCAAATCAACAGGGATGGAAAAACCTACAGAGTTTATCATCTATGTGAACCTCAGCATCAATTTATACATTTAATCTAAATTCAATAAATGCCAATTAAGTAATCCTTACTTTAAAAAATTCAATTTTTCTTTTCTTTTTTTTCTTTTTCCCTCTTAGTCCTCAGCAGTTTTACTCTACTGGGTTTTGTTATTTTAGTTTGAGGTTGGTAGTCTTAGTTTGCCGGCTTTGTTTATTTGTTTTCTTGAGGTAGTTTGGGTTGGGGGGGGCTGCTGACTCAGACGGTCCACATGGTTGGGGTTTTGTTTTAAGTTTGGCCGAGGAGCCGCCATGCAGACAAAAGATCCACATGTGGATCTGGAGCCGCAGGTTGCAGACTCTCTTATTGTTGACTGAGACGTTTTCTCAGGAACCAACGGAGATTGTGTTGATCAATAAGAGGATGCTCCCCAAAAATCCTCAATCTTCATCTTTAGATATTTTTGATCGCTTTACACTTTACACATCATCTATTTCTTAACATCTCTAAACATTTCAATGTGCACTTTAAATCCAACTATTTTATTTGATTCTTCATATGTTTTTATCCTCTTTCTGTACAGCACTTTGGGTCTATATGGGCAATTTAAGTGCTTTATAAATAAAGCTTATTATTATTATTATTATTAACAGATTTTCCACTTGAATGCTGCATTTGGACATGTCAAACTTACTGCTGATGCCTCGACACCACAAGAAACCACCAATGTGGTTCTGGAAAACATGGATGATGTTGAGTGAGTTGTTTGGGTTTATATGTTTTGGAGAGTTCTACAGAGACACCGGCAAACATTTCACGATCTTTCAGAGCCTCTCCAGGTGTGCTGTACTTCACCTGTGCACTGGTACAGCAACAGCTGCACCTGAGGGTCGATTTAAACTAACCCGAGAGGGGACAGATGAAAATAAAACTGGAGGTTATTTTTATTTATGTCTTGATGAAAATAAGAGAACATCCTCAGCCCATCGAGCTAGAGCGATGGCCTCTGTGTGGCAGCTCTCCGTCTGCGGCCGACACGTTCTCATCCTCAAGTCGTCACATATTGACGTTTTAAGGACTCCTCTGCGTCAGAAAACTGACGCTTTGGGTGTCCTCAACTTGTTTTTTGACATCCTGGCTGTTCCCATTAAATCATGGGTCCTCAACCTCCGGTCCAGAACCAGAACGTGGAGCGCACCGGTAACCTAACCCAGTACCATTACCTTAACCCGAAACCAGTTTGCGTCCAGTACCATGTCTGGTACTGGTTCTGTCCGGTACTGGACACGTCCCAAGGAATAGTCAGCATCCGGTACCGCGTCTCAAGAGTTGCTGACCCTTGATTTTACGAACAGCCAGCACGTCAAAGAATGATAAGTTGGGGACACCCAAAAAGTGGCGCAGAAGGGTCCCTACCCAAACGTCAATATGTGACGACTTGGGGATGAGAATGTTTTGGCCGCGCAGCTAACCGCCGATGTAGAATCGGTAAGATCGGCTCGGAGGCTTGTGACTTGATTACGTGTAAGATTGCGATTGGTCCGGACCATCAGACCACCATCGCGTGACATGGGATATGACCCACATGCGCCACGCTTGTAGTCTTTGCGAGTAAAGAACCGAGGAGGTCCGAACAAGTACAACAAAATGATCCGATCGAGAGGAGCCATCACAGGACAGAAATCGTATTTTAATACTGGGGCAGAATTCCTTAAAAGTTGTGTTGATCTTACAGATGAGAAACCAACTCTTCCACCATCATGTCCTCTTCTAACATGTCTGATCATCCATCCATCTTCTTCCACTTAAGGACTGACTCGTTTCAATACCTCGTTTTTAGGTTGTGACCCACATAGATGAGTGCTGGAACAAAGATCGACGGGTAAATCGAGTCTTTCTGACTCCGCTCTGTATTCAGCACTCATTGTAAATGACGTATACTCATATAAGACTTCACAAAGAGCTAAAGCGGCGTGATGACACCGCTCCAAAACATCTCACGCTCTGATCTTCCCTCAGTCAAGAACAAGACCCCGAGAGTCTCCACCCACCGCGAAGAGGAGGACGGACTCTCGATGTCCTCGAGTTCAGGACTGATGCTCTTTTGATTTAATTTCATTTCAAATCATGGAGTGTAAAAGCTCTAGAAGTTCCTGGAGACTCATCAGTTACTTGTATAATTTTTAAGATTTTGTTCATTTTAGATCACAAAATAACATTTTTAACAACTGACATTTTTAATAAAAGGTTTATCTGTTTATGTTTTCATTTTGTGACTTTACAACTTACATAAAAAAATAAAATCAAAGTTTTATTGTTTTCTACAATGGGTATTTTGACGTTCTGTGATACCGTAATTTCCGGAGTATAAGGCGCAAGAGCAAAAAAAGTCAAACAAATATAAGTCGCACTTTTGGAGGAAAAGTCTAACGTTTTAGAAAAAAATTGCCAGACATAGCTAAAATAAGACAAAACAAAGAAAAATAATACTGATATTTTAATCTGTATAAGAAAAATATCAAAGTTTTAGAGGAAAACAATCAGAATCTTTTCCATGTTTGTTTTGGACGACATTTCTTCTTCTGCCACGGTCAGTAGAAATTACTTAAACTCAGATACAGCGCCCTCTAGCTAAAGAACAACATGTGTTTACTGGGAAAATAACAACTATATGAGACTATTTATTGCTAAAAAATAAGAAAAAAACACTAATACGTATGAGTATAAGTTGGACCTCTGGCTAAACTATCAAAAACTGCGACTTTTACTCTGGAAAATACGGTAATTCAGACAATTAAGGACACAAAAGCCAAACAATTTCCAACTAATTGCTGAAAAAGAACGACTTTCAAAAAGACTCAAAAGAAATTTAGCAAATTATTCCAAAAAAAAAGTTTATTATCTTTCATTTCAAAAACTTTTTCGCCTCAAAATGAACTAAAACTATTTTGATTCGAAATTAGACGTAAATGAAATGATATAGGGCTAATTTTGTCAAAGATATTTGAAAAACAGTCACAGTTATATGGATAATTGAATGTAAATGTAATAAAACTTACAGATTTATGATCATTTGGTTTTTTCACAACTTGCCGTTGGAGTCTTTAAAAAAAGAGGAGACCAACTGATAGATATGGAAAAAAGGCAAATAAAAAGCTTCAATATTTTCATTTTCGCGGGAGTGGAGAAGTGGCGCAGAGAGGACACCAAATGAAAAGAGAAAGGAAGCGAGGAGGCGAAAGGTGAGCTGACGTGAGGACTGATGGCGCCGTGCGGCACAGGCATACTGTATGTCACATCGCATCAGGCGGCGGGACAAGTGAATGATACAGTATTGTCTCCGCCGTGTTAGGAAATCACCAAAACGCGCGACACGGGCCCAGCCGAGCTTATCGGGCTCTCCACGGCTGCGCGGCCTCCGCGCGCGCCGGCGCGGGCCCCGCGTCATTTTGGACAGTATCATTAAATGCCATGTCATTACCCGTTATGGAGCGGCGCTTCCACGCGCCCCTTCTCCCCCGGGACGCTGAGATAGGTGTGTGTTTGCACGCGTGGCGGTGCACGTCCGCTTTCCCCGGGTTTGATGGAGGCGCGGGTGGAAGGCGCGGCGTCGGGACGGAATCGGCATTAAATTTCAAAAAGCGGGGCGAGGATTGACTTTGACTGGAGCGCAAGGGGGCTGTTAGCTTATCTTTAAGGCCGTGTTTGTCACAGCGCTGAGGGCAGCTCCGCCAGACAGGCCGGCGAGGAGGGAGGGGGCGCCGAGCGGAGCGCGGGCTGAACGATATGGATAGGTGAAGGCTCCCGGTGGGACTCGCTGCCTGAGCTGGCAAGGAGCGGAGGAGAGCAGCTAAATTGAAGGTTTATTTATCCAATTCGCTGTCAAGGTCGGCTTGTCGGCGAGCCGTCCTGTGTGTGTTCACAAAATGCCAAAATCCGATGAATTGTTTAAAAAAGAAGGCGAGGAGCAGGTGCTGAGGAGGGAGGGGGGGAAATCAATGACCTTTGGGTGCGTCAAGCTTCAAGCTGCCAGTAGCTCTTAAAGCTGTCCTTACCGGCCATTATAGTTGCCTTTTAAAAACAAGGCAGAGCTGTCGGCGGGGAGAAGCCGACGCAAACACGCCGGCGCCGGGAGTCAAACACGCGTGTGCGTGTTACCTTTATGAACAACCTGTAAGTCTGTCACGTCCACGTTAACCTTATAAAGGAAAAGGTGGGTTGTCTCTGTCGATGCACACCGCCAAAACAAAAACTTTGGAGATTTCATCCCATCTTTACTCTGCTGAGACAGAGAGAAGTCAGACATGATCAAAACATGAAGGTTTTCTTTAAATAACCTGCCAGGAAAATAGGAAATGTGACCATATCGGATATTTTTATTTTGAGAATAAAATTATTAAAGACAGAAAACAAAAAGGATTTTACAAAATCTCTACTGTGAAATATTGCTTTATTTTATTTGGCAATTTGCAAAAACAATGTTAGTTAAAGTTTTTTGAGTTTTATCATGTCTGTGTGGCAATTTTCTCACGAAAGAGAACAAATATAATCAGAAATCATTTCGTTTTTTGCATTTCTGAGTATTTCACCTTTTAAATCAATCAAACAGTCTTGGACAGATTCTGTTTTTCATCAATAATCTTCTTTCTGCTGCACATGCACTAAACCAGGGGTGGGCAAACTACGGCCCGGGGGCCACATACGGCCCCTTAAACTACTTAATCTGGCCCTCCAAATTAAAATACATTGAATCAAAAATCTTAATTATCGTTTTATTTTCATTGTATTTCTGGTTTCTTCTCATGAATGGTGTTGTTTCCGTGTGTTTTTTTCTGAGTCAGAAGGTGATTTTTCGGATTTCTTTGAGTTCACATTTTCCTCTGAAGAACATCAACCCATTGGATCACCAAAAACAGAACAAAAATCAAAATTTAGAAATTAAAATTCCCCAATTTTTTGTTTTTAAATGAATATATGTGAATTTAAATCCAAATTAAAGCATGTTTTTCCTCTAAATTCCATATTATCTTTTTAGTTTATGAGGTTCATTACCCAATCTCTCCTTCCATCTGCTTCTTGTCCGGCCCTTATGCCAAATTTTAGAACTCTTTCTGGCCCACAAATCAAAAAGTTTGCCCACCCCTGCACTAAACCCTCATCTGGTCCGGCTAGCGTGTCTAGTTCAGGTTCTGGAGAAGAGAAGATGCTATCTTCACATTGACTGCAGTCAAATGAGCCGCCGTTCACATTTCTGTGCTCCAATCAGCGTCACTGGATTTTTGGTGTGACTTTCATCCAATACTTACGGTAGCAGGGCTGAGAACTCTGGAAAATCTCCACCAGACTCCACGGAGCTTCTTGATGTGACCACGGAAATGTGAACGGCGGCTCATTTGACCGAAAGGATTGTAAATGAATGAAAGAGCATTTGGATGTTAGCTTTCATTATTTTCTGCTTTGAGAAACCAATGGATTGAATGGATTGATCACAGCAACGTCAAGAAACATTGGAGAATGAACTGGAAGGAGAAAGAATCAGGATTCTGGAGGAAGTTCTGTCCATGAAGATCTGAGCTGACATCCGGATCAGAACCAGACGGCTGGATCAGAACCCGGATTCATGGAGGTTTTTATGTAGCAGCAGAGAAGATTTATGCTAGAGAGACACAGAGATATTATAATCAGACAGGGGTGGGGCACCAAAAGCCACGCCCCCTCAGAGGAGATTTTGGAAACAGAGGCTTCAGACCAGCATGAAAAATGTCTTTTTAAGACATTTAGGTTGAGGGATTTTGGTTAAAAACTTCATAATCATCATTAAACCACTACTGGAAATGTTTTGTTTTATTTAAAAAAAATATCATTGTTCGTCTTTGAAGGGTAACAACGGGACAGTTGGAGGCTGACTCCAGTCTCATCCCAGATATGAAAAATACCAAAAGGGGCCGGGGCGAGGGGAGGCGGGCTCTCATTCTGCCGATCAGCTTCAACTCTCTGGCTAGCGTTCAAAGATGGGCGGGGCTTTTATACGGGGGCTGCAGAGCATAAGGACCCGGAACAATCAGAAAATTCAACTGTAATACATCGTTTCAACCTGTAGGGGGCAGCACACAGATGGTTTTAGACCAGGGGTGGGCAAACTACGGCCCAGGGGCCATATACGGCCCCTTAAACTACTTAATCTGGCCCTCCAAATTAAAACACATTGAATCAAAAATCCTAATTATTGTTTTATTTTCATTTTATTTCTGGTTTCTTCTCATGAATGATGTTGTTTCTCTGGCGTTCGTGTGTTTTTTTCTGAGTCAGATGGTGATCTTTCGGATTTCTTTGAGTTTGCATTTTCCTCTGAAGAACATCAACCCATTGGATCACCAAAAAGAGAACAAAAATCAAAATTTAGAAATTAAAACTCCCAAATTTTCTGTTTTTAAACGAATATATGTGAATTTTAATCCAAATTAAAGCATGTTTTTCTCTAAATTCCATCTTATCTTTTTAGTTTATGAGGTTCATTACCAAATCACTCCTTCCATCTGCTCCTTGTCCGGCCCTTATGCCAAATTTTAGAACCCTTTGTGGCCCACAAATCAAAAAGTTTGCCCACCCCTGTTTTAGACTGTAATTTTAGGAAATGATTCTTAGATAATCAAAAATGTTTCAATGACAAACCAACAGCAGTTTTTTAAACGCATTTCTAGAGTTCAACAGACACAAAGAATTGATTTAGAGTTTGGTTATCCTTTAAACTAACTCGAATTCTTCCCTTCTCCCTGCTTCTCTGTTTGAAGGGGAAATTTGTAGTGGAAGTGGTGTCCGAAACATTTTTCTAAAGCACGCGGCGGAGGAAAAGCGGCTTTCTTCATGCACACTGAAGCCCAGAAGTTTACATCTATGTGTGAGGAAGGACTGTTTGTTTCAGCATGAGTCATTAAAACAATGTTGCTATGAATGTTCGAGCGCTAAATGTTGGGAGAAGGGAAGAACTCGGGTCGTAGTTCAGCGTCATGCTTAAACCCCCCACCACTAGTTGGCAGCACGCCGCCAAGCCTCTGCTCCAAAACAACGTCACGATCTCTTGGTGCCACTTTGGTACCAGTTCTGACATTTACGGTACTACCAACACCCCATGAGAACGCGACTTCCAGTGCTTTCTGTGATTCATTTTGGACATGCCAGTCACTTCTATTCCATTCAGTTTTGCTGAAAAGTTCTCGCCAATCATTTAACTTTTTACAAAGACTGTGGGCGGGCTAATATAAGAATGGGCGGAGCTTCATCTAAAATCCTTAAGGCGAAGCTTAGCTGTACGTCGCAGCGCTAATTCAGCGCCTCGATGAATAAGAGTGTCGTGAAGAATGCTCTGACATAGAGCGTCGTCATGGCGATGAGCGGTCTTAGGCACATTTCATGTTGATTCTTCTCACTGTTTTAAAAAAAAAAGCTTGTTTTTTATCATTTTAGAAGCACTGGTTTAAGATAAAATCAAACATTACCTAATCTTATTTATAATTAAATTATAATTGTGGATTGTTTCGTAGGTCATTAACCCTTTAACTAGCAAATAAAAAAACAAAAGAAAAAAAAATTAAACAAAAAAATGTTTTTTTTTCTTCTGTTTATGAACCCTTAAAGAGACGTCAAATAAATGAATAATAAATTTTAAAGTAAAAAATATATATTTTTGCCTAAAAATACATAAACTATTTTCCAGAATTTTTTTTACTTCAATTTTTAGAAGAAAAAAAATCTGGAGCATACCAGATACTAAGTAAAAAAAACCTTTTACTAAAAATTGAAGTAAAAAAATAAAAATTCTCAACAATACAAACTGGTGCGCACCATTTACTATCTATTTGCACAATAGTCAGTAACTAGATTTTTTTCATTTCAATTTTTAAGGAAAAAAAAAAAATCTTGAATATTTTTTTGCACTTTTTTATTTTTCTATGTCCCTTTAGGGGCTCCGTACCTCGGGGAGTAATACACAGAATCAATATTTTTAAAAACATGTATGTTCCCCACCATTTGGTTGAGCGGTATGTAATTAACGTTGACATGTGCCAAAATAAAAGCTCCAGGACTTTTCTTTGGTAAAGACAACTGGAATGGGAGGTCCAGCTGCACTTCTTACTGTTAATAAAATGTATTTCATTCTGTTTTATTCATGTGAAAGCTGCACTAGCATTCAGACAAAGTTTTCAAAGTCATATTTTTAAACAAATGGTGGCATAATGTGAGACTTTTGTCAATAGTCCTAGAAAATAAGACACATTTTCTTGAAACTTTGATCCCGTTCTTGCAGGACACAGAGATTGATGAAGAAAGAAGAGCCGAACATCAGCAATAATCATCTGTTGCACCAAATAAGTCGGTGGCGGCAGTTCGCCATGACTTCCCCTGAAAACGCGGCGTTCTTCATGTGGAGCATTAATCAGTCTGCTTCCAGCTGCTGCTGCTGCTGCTGCAGGCCAACAGCGCTATCCTTTAGAGGACCCCCCCCCCCCACCCCCATCAAAGTTTTGGAAGGCCTCTGTCAACGTGAAAAGAACATGACCTTTAAGATCGTATCAGCATGTTTGCTGGTGCATACGCTGCCGAGTTACGGGTTCAGTGGCCGTTCGGGGAAAAAAAAAAGTGCAAAAAAAATAAGAGAAAAAGAGAGAAGAGAAAATTGCAAATCACTCCGAGGGCCGTTTGTTGGCTGACACTCAACAGCTTTAATGCCACAGAAGAGGAAAAAAAGATGGAGATGACTTTTCCTTGTTCAGTGAGTGGTTTCCATGACTCTTTTCTCATTTCTTTGAGGAGACAAAGTGTGCAGGAAAAAGCCAGTAACAGAGAAGGAGGATGTTAACGAGATGTTTTTATGTTTGGTTACAACAAGCTGACTGCAATGAACAGCTGCCGTTTGACTCCAACTCCCACGTTTTTCTCTTTTTTTCTCAGACTTTGTTCGTTCATTGAGTGTTGGGATGTGACGCAACTTTGGTTTCACCGTTCTGACAAGATAGAATTACAGATGTTCCTAAAGTCTTAACCTTCAATCAGTTTATTTGTGGAACGCCTTTCATTAACATGTGTCGAACACAAGGTTCTTGACTTAAGAGAAGTAAAACTCGATCGCATAGGAGCCCAAAATCCAAAACTCACCTCAGGTCGCGGGCCGAACAGGAGAAACATTTAATGAAAACTCGAAAACTACTTTTTATGAAATAGATATTCAGCATTATCAGCTAAAACTCTAGCTAAATGCTAAATTAGCGTAAAAAACTAAAAAAAAAAAAAATCTTAAGACAAAAAAGCTAACCTGTGTCTGAAAAATGAGCAAAACTCCAAAACAGGGTTAAAAATTACCTAAATTAGCTAGCGTTAGTAAATGTCAAAAATGTCAAAAAAGCTAGAAATGCCGATTTTTAAAACGTTAAAACTGTAACTTTTTAACATAATTATGAATAATAAAAAAGCAGGAATATTATTCCACAATAAATCAACTTAAACCTTTATTAACTTTCAATATTCTACTCAACATAAAAACATATTTAGTCAAATGTTGGCCAAGACTCGCTTGTAAAGGTTAACAAACAAAAAATATATCGATAAAATGATAACAAAAGCCAAACAAATGAGCCAATTAAATGAAATTATAGACTGCAAAAGAAGAGTTTTATTAAAGACTCTTTCATCAATAATCTAATTTTCTATCTTGTAATAAAAATAATCTTATCAATAAAGCTTTTAAAAAAAAAAACATTCTTAGCTTAAGAAAACATCCTAAAAGACCAGACTTTTTTTCTCAAAATGAAGCTTCCCCATTGGCAGATTATCTTTAAATAAACAACAAGTCGGACTTCTTTTTTAACAGTGCATGAAGACATTCTCCTTCCCAAGTCGTCACATATTGACACTTGGTTAAAGACTTTCTGATGCGTCTCCAACTCCTCGTTTTTTTGACCTGTTGGGGTGCGGCCGGCACCAGCACCCGAACCCCCGCCCGGTCGATTCCTCTTGTATCTCATCTGAAGTTGTAACCAAAACTTGGACCTTCTGCTTTTAATCACCAAAACAAAGAAGTTCTGTGTGGGACGAGCGGATCCTTCCTTTGTGCGTTCTTTTTTTATATTCATGACTTCACGATACATCTTTGTGTTGCTCTGTTGTACATCATGGTGCATTTCATGTTCTTGGAATGAGCCTAATTCCAAATCCCTGTTTTCATAATGTAATACCAGCTGTACACAGGGCGGCGAAGAATCATCCAGTCAAACTCGCCGCACTTTGTATCCCCTCAGCATTGGAGATTAAGCTGCATTAACACATTGTTCCTATGGTCTCAGTGGACCAGAGTGTGATTACTTAAAGTGCAAAGCTAGTTTCTTTTCAGTTTTTCACAAAGACAGGGCTCCGGATGCAATGCCATTCTTTTTTTTTCCCCCGTCTGAGCTGAATGCATTTCCCTCAAGCATACTGTGATTACAACTTCCATTTTCTCCCTTTTTTTCTTTGCGGCCGTTACAGGAACGATCACACAATACCTTCGCTGAAATTTGCCAGGGATAAATATCCCAGGGCAGCCGCGGCATCCGACTCGTCCTTAACTTCCACATCTCCAATTTGCGCTGGCCGGTTCTGTTGTTGTAAAGAAGAAGATAACAAAAATCTAAAATAAATTAGTAGCATATGCTTCCAGGAGCCACGCAGCCCTGAAGCAACGCTGTGATGAAAATCCATGGCGTGCGCTCGCTCGGACGCCATTTAAAGCAACATTTTTTCTACATTTATAACGGCAAAAGCTTCATGACTCTCCTTTTAGTCTGAAGAATTTATGGAAATCTTCGATGTTCATAAATGGAACTTCCAGAAATCTAAAGTTTAGTTTGTTCTGGCTGCAGCAGAAAGATGGTAAAACAACAGATATACATGTTTATGTCAAACTTAATGGAAAACTTTGGTTAAAGTTTGGAAAAAGGAAAAAAATTTCTATCAAGCATGAGGTTTTACAAAGAAGACAATTCAAAATTCTTAATTCATCTTAATTTGTGTCAGTTTGAAAACCAAAGATGTGCAAGTGTGGTATTTAATGAGGATGCAATAATATTAATTATAAAGTTATATAATAAAGTGTTAATAAAGTTATTATATTAAGTTATTATATTAATTAAGTTATATTAAAAAGTTAAATTCAATTCAACGATTCACTTTCTGAACGATTTGGTTCAAACTTTCATTCTTGGGTCCACAATAATAAACTAGATATTAAATTTACCTGCGATAATTGCAAATGCTGTGGCTTATAATGTGGTGGCTGAAGATGTTGAAGCTGAGAGCTGAAGTTCAAAGCTAGCTAAAAGATTAGCTAAATGCTAAATGTCTAATTTGCTAAAGGACCTAGCTTAATGCTAAAACTGAAGCTAAACTCCAAATTTGCCTTAAAAAAAGAAAAAATGTTTAAGACTATGTCTGAATTCCTATATAGTGTGTTCACCATTTTTAGTGAGGTCCAAATCTGTTTTTCCAAAATCGAGTGAACTAGAAACTTCCCAGAAGTCTTTGCGAAAAACCAGTGATGCTCACTATATAGACGAGCACAATTTTTGCAAAAAAAAAAAGTTGTTTTGATTTAATATAACAAATTATCCACATATTCATCATCAGAAGACGGTGAATTTATAAATAGACATTGTAAAATGCTCATATTGATCAAATTTCTACTTTGTGAAATCGGTAATGGTAAAAATAAGTTCTAATTGCTTTTAAAATCCAGTCCTGAAGCATATAGAGTGGGAATCTGAACATAACCTTAAGTCAAAACAGCTAGCATGTTGCTAAAATAAAAGCTACATGCCAAATTAGCCTAAAAAAATAGTATAGTGATAGTTTTATTAGTATTAACAATAGTTAAAAACACAAATAGTAAAAAAAAAAAAGAAAGCTAGCATCTCGCTTGACTATTAGCTAAATGCAAAAAAAGTAAAGAAGAAGATAACAAAAATCTAAAATAAATTAGTAGCATATGCTTCCAGGAGCCACGCAGCCCTGAAGCAACGCTGTGATGAAAATCCATGGCGTGCCCTCGGACGCCATTTAAAGCAACATTTTTTCTACATTTATAACGGCAAAAGCTTCATGACTCTCCTTTTAGTCTGAAGAATTTATGGAAATCTTCGTTGTTCATAAATGGAACTTCCAGAAATCTAAAGTTTAGTTTGTTCTGGCTGCAGCAGAAAGATGGTAAAACAACAGATATACATGTTTATGTCAAACTTAATGGAAACTTTGGTTAAAGTTTGGATAAAAGGAAAAAAAATTCTATCAAGCATGAGGTTTTACAATAGAAGACAAGTTCAAAATTCGTTTTATATCATCTTAATTTCTTGTCAGTTTGAAAACCAAAGATGTGCAAGTGTTGGTATTTAATGAGGATGCAATAATATTAATTAATAAAGTTAATATTAATAAAGTTGTTAATAAAGTTATTATATTAAGTTATTATATTAATTAAGTTATATTAATAAAGTTAAATTCAATTCAACGATTCACTTTCTGAACGATTTGGTTCAAACTTTCATTCTTGGGTCACAATAATAAACTAGATATTTAAATTTACCTGCGATAATTGCAAATGCTGTGAGCTTAATGTGGTGGCTGAAGATGTTGAAGCTGAGAGCTGAAGTTCAAAGCTAGCTAAAAGATTAGCTAAATGCTAAATGTCTAATTTGCTAAAGGACCTAGCTTAATGCTAAAACTGAAGCTAAACTCCAAATTTGCCTTAAAAAAAGAAAAAATGTTTAAAACTATGTCTGAATTCCTATATAGTGTGTTCACCATTTTTAGTGAGGTCCAAATCTGTTTTTCCAAAATCGAGTGAACTAGAAACTTCCCAGAAGTCTTTGCGAAAAACCAGTGATGCTCACTATATAGACGAGCACAATTTTTGCAAAAAAAAAAAATTGTTTTGATTTAATATAACAAATTATCCACATATTCATCATCAGAAGACGGTGAATTTATAAATAGACATTGTAAAATGCTCATATTGATCAAATTTCTACTTTGTGAAATCGGTAATGGTAAAAATAAGTTCTAATTGCTTTTAAAATCCAGTCCTGAAGCATATAGAGTGGGAATCTGAACATAACCTTAAGTCAAAACAGCTAGCATTGCTAAAATAAAAGCTACATGCCAAATTAGCCTAAAAAAATAGTATAGTGATAGTTTTATTAGTATTAACAATAGTTAAAAACACAAATAGTAAAAAAAAAAAAGAAAGCTAGCATCTCGCTTGACTATTAGCTAAATGCAAAAAAAGTAAAGAAGAAGATAACAAAAATCTAAAATAAATTAGTAGCATATGCTTCCAGGAGCCACGCAGCCCTGAAGCAACGCTGTGATGAAAATCCATGGCGTGCCCTCGGACGCCATTTAAAGCAACATTTTTTCTACATTTATAACGGCAAAAGCTTCATGACTCTCCTTTTAGTCTGAAGAATTTATGGAAATCTTCGATGTTCATAAATGGAACTTCCAGAAATCTAAAGTTTAGTTTGTTCTGGCTGCAGCAGAAAGATGGTAAAACAACAGATATACATGTTTATGTCAAACTTAATGGAAACTTTGGTTAAAGTTTGGATAAAACTACAAGGAAAAAAATTTCTATCAAGCATGAGGTTTTACAATAGAAGACAAGTTCAAAATTCGTTTTATATCGTCTTAATTTCTTGTCAGTTTGAAAACCAAAGATGTGCAAGTGTTGGTATTTAATGAGGATGCAATAATATTAATTAATAAAGTTAATATTAATAACGTTGTTAATAAAGTTATTATATTAATTAAGTTATATTAATAAAGTTAAATTCAATTCAACGATTCAGTTTCTGAACGATTTGGTTCAAACTTTCATTCTTGGGTCACAATAATAAACTAGATATTTAGAATTACCTGCGATAATTGCAAACGCTGTGAGCTTAATGTGGTGGCTGAAGATGCTGAAGCTGAGAGCTGAAGTTCAAAGCTAGCTGAAAGATTAGCTAAATGCTAAATGTCTAATTTGCTAAAGGACCTAGCTTAATGCTAAAACTTAAGCTAAACTCCAAATTTGCCTTAAAGAAAAAGAAAAAAATGTTTAAGACTATGTCTGAATTCCTATATAGTGTGTTCACCATTTTTAGTGAGGTCCAAATCTGCATTTCCAAAATCGAGTGAACCAGAAACTTCCCAGAAGTCTTTGCGAAAAACCAGTGATGCTCACTACATAGACGAGCACAATTTTTACAAAAAAAAAATTTTTTTTTTTTATTTAATATAACAAATTATCCACATATTCATCATCAGAAGACGGTGAATTTATAACTAGACATCGTAAAATGCTCATATTGATCAGATTTCTACTTTGTGAAATCGTTAATGGTAAAAATAAGTTTGAATTGCTTTTAAAATCCAGAGCACTAGATGGTCCTGAACCATATAGAGTTGGAATTCGAACACCCCTGGTTTACACCATCTTTGGCCCTTGGATGAATTCTAGATTTTGAGGTCAAAAGATTCATTTCAAGTCTTTAAAAAGAGCGAATATGGTCTCAGACAGGAACAGTCAAAAGATAAGAATCCCATGAACACAGGAGTTGTAAACAACGTGTTGATGAGCTGAACCAGAGCAACCCGCGTCCACAGTGACCGGTTAGCGAGCAGAGCGCTGCATGTTTGCTTTATTATTTTCCAGACGGCTTGTATTGACAACCCAAAGACGTCGGCTGTCACGCATGATCTTCCCTCGCCTGTTAAAACAGCTCAGTGTGCAACTTTCCTGACAGCGCTGACAGGTGATGTCATTACAGTTGTCTTCTCCACATGTGGGTGAAGCAGCTCTTTCAGCGACAGCAGAGAAAAATGATCTCTCCATTCTGCTGCAGGAGCCACTAACGTCTCGGAGGATAATCCAGCGTTGGGTCAAAATAGAGGAAGTGTACTTATTATGTGTAAACATGTTTCAAATATCAGTCATCTGGTGTCCTTTTATCAGCTTTCCCACATCAATAAACTGGATCTCAACCGACTGTCTAATATGGAGTCAAAAGCTTTTCAGTTTAGGAAAAAAAAACATTTTTTTAGAGTCTGAACTAGAATCAGGTAAATTGACGTTTGCAAGGAAAAATACAAATGTTTGTTTTGTCAAACAGAACTCTACAATAACATCATTCTGGTTTAGATCCTCCCAGTCCTACATTTTCCAGTGCAAGACTTCTGTTTTCTCCATTTTTCCAAAGTATTTCTTTTGTTTTGGAGGGTAACGCCGGGGTCACACTGGACGCGGAAGCGCCGCGAAGCGGTGCGGAGCAGAGTCCGCGCCGCTTCCGCTCGGCTCTTTAGTTCACACCAGACGGGCATTTTTCCGCGGCGGTCCACAGGCGCTTCTGCTAGAGCTTTTTTTGTTTTTGCCATCATGATTGATAATTTCATAGCCTAAAGACATTAACCCATGTTCCTGCTAAGAAGAACTGCTCTCTCAAAACCCCGCCCACCCGCTCTGTCGGCCCACTGTACTGATCTGTGTGCGCGCGCGTGTGCATCTCTGTTTTGTGTGTGTCTGTGCGCACGCGCTCGCAGGTGTGTGTGTGTGGGTAAATTAATAAACTACAATTATTAACCCATATTTCTGCTAAGAGGAGCAGCTCTCTGCATCTCTTTTTTCTCTCCCAAAATCCCGCAGCCCCGCCCACTCGCTCCGGAGTCTGCTCACTACGTTGATCTGTGCGCGCTCGTGTCTGTCTGTGTTGTGTGTTTTATAAATATTACCCTCTGTTTCTGCTAAGATGAGCTGCTCTCTGTCTCTCTGTTGTCGTTTTATTAACTCCCGAAACTCCTCAGTCTATCCACGTTGATCTACGTGTGTACGTGTCTGTGTAAGTGTGCGTGTCTGTCTGTTTTGCGTGTCTCTATGCTCGCGCGCGCACGTTTGTGATGTGATTGTGTGTTTATATCCGTGTCTACCGCCTATTTAGATACAAAAACATGATCACATTTGTCAATCGCGGCATTTTATTGTGAAAAACTGGTTATATTTTGAAAAGAAACCGGATTTTCTGATGTATCTTGATGCAACTTGCGGCCAGAATTGACGCGGAACGCTCGCGGCTCGTGCACAAATTAGGTCAGACGCGGAAACGATCCGCTGCACCGCGCGGGCCCTCCGCGCTGCTCCGCTCCGCGCCTTGTGTGAACGACGCCATAGGATAACAAGGGCGCCGAATGGAAGCGGACTCCGTTCCGCGGCGCTTCGCAGCACTTTCGCGTCCAGTGTAAATGGGGCGTTAGACCTACAAATCCCAGAAAAAGACAGGAAGACGGATGAAACAAAGGAAAAGATGAAATTTCAGGTCAACTTTTTTTATATTTGTGTGGAATCAAAATTGCATTATAGGTGGGCCACTGCAGAGAATTAGTGTTCCCAAAGAAAACACTCAACCACATTTCTTCTGAGTGCTATATCGCCCCCTGTGGCCAGCTCGGTTAATTACAGATTTTGTGACATCACGCATTTAAAATATTTTCTTAAAGAAATAAAGCTTCAAAATGTTTTAAAACTGTCTTTGACAAAAGTCAACAAAAAGTTTTTTTTATTTTACAATTTTGTAGCTAAATGCTAATGCTAGGTCACCGATCTATGTTGTGACATTGAACAAAAAGGAGAATTAGACATTTTTCAGTGTCAGAAGTTGTCACAAACGGGGAGACAGCTGATTCCACGTGCAGCAGGTTTAGTAGTTCAGACAGGAATGAAGCAGAGCTAAATCAGAGAGTAGAGATGTTAAAGTCCAGGCGAGGGTCGGGGCAGGCGGCAAGCAATCAGAGAGAAACGCTCAGTAAGAGTAGCACAAACAATACTTCACACCGAGTGAGACTGTGCATTGCTGAAATATCATGTGGGTGATTGGCGATGAGAGTCAGCTGAGCAGCATTTGGGGAGTGTGTGCTGGGGCTGCTGGGAGATGGAGTGTCTTCTGTAGTCAGAGTTCATGTTTTTTAAAGAGCTGGATATATTTGAACCGGAATCTCTGCAGCGTGTCTGTTAATTCAGTATTTCCCCATTTTGAGTCTGTGTTACACATCTAACTAATTTACACATTTCCCTGCAAATGAGAGACAAACTCTTATCATGTGACCTCGTCCAAAGTAACCACAAGATCGGCAAATATTTGATTTCATTAGCTGAACCCAAAGATAAGTACCACAAAGGGTGTCACTGCGCCAAATGCCTCAGCATGTTCACTTTGGCACTGAAGAGGTTAGATTCTGCTATGGAAAAGTTTTTATATGTGTTGCATACTGAAATGCCTTATACTTTGATTTTGATTCAGATCGAGGTACAGTGGACTTACTGGACATTTATGAGCCAGCGGCAGCTTTCTCCTGATTGTCATAGAGGGACTTAAATATTTTTAAGAATGTTATTCAATTTATTTGATTACACTTTATGTCTGCCAAGTGCAGTTTATTATTCTTTATTTTGACTAGAGCCTTTGATACAGAATATCCAGCCTAACTGCACCTAACATATCTCATCGTGATGTGGGACTCGGACTTGCAACAATGGACGTCATCGAGTTTCTTCAATGTTTAGGGGTGCTTTTGGAGATCTTTAACCTTGGATAAAGCTCTGAAATTTAGAATCTTTGAAATTTTGAATCTAAAAAAAACGTTCTCTGTAGTGTTTTTTATTATAATTATGACGTTTTTAACCAAAATCCCCACAACGATAATGTCTAAGAACACTGTTTCTCAGGTTGATCAGAAGCCTCTCCTCTGTGGCTCATGGAGCTGATCTGATTATGATAGTTCTGTGTCTCACTAGTGTAAATATAGCTAAATAAAAACGTCCAGCAGTATGGTTCTGATCCGGATGTCAGCTCGGACGAGGAAGTGAAGACCTTCATGGACCAAACTTCTCCTTCTCTGCGTTCTCAGCCCTGCTACCGTAAGTATTGGATGAAACTCACACCAAAAATCCAGTGACGGCTGATTGGAGCACAGAAATGTGAACGGCGGCTCATTTGACTGCAGTCAATGTGAAGGTAGCATCTTCTCTTCTCCAGAACCTGAACTAGACACGCTAGCCGGACCAGATGAGGGTTTAGTGCATGTGCAGCAGAAAGAAGATTAATGATGAAGAACAGAATCTGTCCAAGACTGTTGGATTAAAGGAGAAATACTCGGAAATGAAAAAAAACTAAATGATTTCTGATTATATTTGTTCTTTTTCATCAGAAAAATGCCACACAGACATGTTAAAACTCTAAAAACAGGATCTTCATAGGAGGGGGACTTTAAAAATTGCAAAATCATCTAAATTATGTCTTGTGACAAATCGAATGTTTAGAGCTCAGATAAGGAAGATGTAGAACCTAAAAAGACAAAAAAAAAAACCTTGACGTTTGTACCTGTGAAAACTAACATCTTCAACTGTGAAAGGTAAAAGTAAAATATGTAGAAAAATGAATAATTAGCTTAATTCTATTTACTTTTGCGTTCAGAATTTAAAGCTCCATCAGTTATGGTCACAACAAACATGAAAGAAAGTGGATATTTACTCTAAAAGGTGAAAGAAAACCAACATCTGACTTTGTCTTTGGCTCCATTTCATCTACAAACGATGAAAACTCCATCAGTTTACAGGAAGATCTCCATTGGATGTTTGATGACGACATTTTCATTTATTCGTCTTTTCTTTTTTATTAGTTTAGTCCACATTCACTGTTTCTGAAGGCTTTAAACTGAACATATGAAAATAGTCTTTTTTGTATTTTTATAGTAGAGAACCTATAGAAAGAATTTATGATTAAAACTTTGTTTCTGAGTATTTCTTAATTTTCAGAAAACCAGATGCACGAAAAGGCTTTGATTGATGGTGCAGCTGCTGAAATTGTTATTTTTGCATCACTAATGTTAGCTCGAGGCTATAAGCTCATGTATGAGCACAAACAGAGCTCTCACCGACGGGGAAGGGGGCGGGGTTTGTCAAAAGCCCACAATCCAGAATTATATTTCTATTGAGCTTTTTTTTGAGTTTTTTTCTAAAAATGTCTTAACCATAAATAAAAGATCACTGGGTTACGACTTTACCAGAGAAAAAATATATAGTTGGATTTTAATTTTGGAAACTATGAAGTTTCAACATCTGTGAGAGATTTTATTTTTCAGTTTCATCTCTGACAGAAAGCAGGACTTGAAATCTAATTTATTTGGCAACTTTTGAAACAATTGTCATCCATGTTTGTGTTTAAATTAACTTTATGAACCGTGGTAGAGACACGAACCTCCACGTCCCTCGCTGAGCGTCTGCCATGTCCCATCGTACATCCATGTAACCAGAACGATCCCATCAGAGGTGGAGCGGCGTGTCCCACAGCTCACCTTCTCCTCCTCTGTGACGCCATTTTGGTTTGTGGAGAATCCAAGCGCAGGGCGACTGAAGAGAAGGAAAATGGAACAAAAGTGAATTAAGTAAAGGAGGATCTTGTAAATCTGATGGTGATGAATCCAAACACACGTTTGTGGTAATGATGAACACAAACCAGATTTAAGAAATAAAGAGAAAAACAACCAACCAGAGAAAAGTAAACATGGAGTAGAAATGTCAGGCGGACCAAAAGTAACAAGATAATAGAAAACTAAAATGTCCTTTTCCATAATTTACAGTTTTTAAGTAGTTTCTGTAACAGAAATTACAAACTAAAGATACATGAGACACAGAGAAAGTCACTTTTCCAAGTAAAAGTACAATATTTAGTACTTGAATAATTATACATTACCTTAAGGATCAAGTCTTGAACAACCTTAAAATGAGAAAAAATTCAGAAAAGTGTGCACACAGGAGCGAACGCTAACAGGAAATGGTCTTTATGCTAGCTTAAGAGCATGTGGGATTTTCAAAATAAAATGCTCTGACATGATATTAAAAAGTCTTCAAGCAGCACAACAAGACAATCTAGGATAGAATTTTGACTTTAGAAAGAAAAAAAGAATCAGGAACAAAACATGAATGTTTGTTGCAGAACTGAGGAAGTTTTTCTGTTCCTTCAGATTCTGAATGTTTTGAATTGAAATGTTGAGTCTCGAAATTGAAAATATTGAAATATTTAAGCTAGTAAATGAAATGTTGCTGTTTGAAAATCAAGGGTTAAAAGAAAATTTAAAAGTTTAAAAAAAAATGTGGAATCTGATGGAGCAGAAAATCTTCCAGACAGAAGAGAAGATCCAGTTTCTCTCAAACTTCACCGCTCCCGCCGTAGATACACCAGGCTTAACACCTTAATGCCTGAAAAACCGAAATATTAAACGTAATATAACTTTTTATCCGTTAACAGGATCATTCCGGTTGATTCTGAAGGATGAGCCGCTTTTCTCCTTCACAATCTACTGGAATTAATGTGTGAATAGTTGAAAAGTTACAGTAAACTAAAGAATATAAACACTGGAGTTAAAGGGTTAATATTGTATATTAGCTGTTTGATAAATATACACATTCAATAAAACAACAAATTTTACTTTACAATCTATGAACAGAAAATCTGCTGCTTTACTGAGTTTTATTGAAAAGTCGTATCATTTCTGTAGTAATACAAGGACATGTTTGTTTATTCAATATAATATGTTTTTAAAGACCCAACCAGATAAAAAAATGTTTCGTTCTGGTTTTATATTATAATTAAGGATATATTTAAAGAAAATTCAGCACAAAATGGCATTCATGAGTATTTTTTTTAATCGAAATAGTGGTGAATCAGGAGCAGTAAAAACAAATGAAAACGATGATACAAAAGATGGTATTTGTGATGTAGAAATACAAGGCTCCACGCTTCCCTCCCCTCCCATCCGAACCAGACGACTGGACCTTTTGTGTTTGTTTTTGCCACCCAAACCCAGCCCCACCCTCGCCACTACAATGATCTGTCTTGATCGTATGTTTATTTACATCTCTGCAGTCTGTTTACATACAAAAACAGGATTGCATTTGTCAATTGCAGTGTTTTATTGTGAAAAATTGCATTTATTTTGAAAATAAACCCGATTTTTTTCATACATTTTGATGTAACTTCCTGCCTGAATTTAGATCAGAATGGATCTGATGCTCAGCGCGAGCCTTTCATGATGTGACCCACTACATGAGGCCCGGGGGCCGGATCCGGCCCTCCAGATCATTTTATTTTATTGACCCGATGTTATCTTGCGCTCATTTCTAACTTGTATAATTATGACCAAATATATTTTTGTATAAAGTAAAATATTGAAAATTATTCAAGGTTTAAGTTGATTTATTCTGGATTAATATTCCTGTCTTTTTATTCAGAATTAAGTTTAAAAAAATTAAGCTTCTAAAGTTTTCAAAATTGGCATTCTGCTAGCTTTTTGCAGTTTACTGAGATTTTTTAGGCTATTTTGGAGTTCAACTAATATTTCAGCTACATGCTAGCTGTTTTGCTAATTTAGGCCTTTTTTAAAGTTTTTTTAGGCTGTTTTAAGCTAATATTTTAGCTTTGTTGATTTCATTTACCAACGTATGCATTTTTAGCTATCGATTTCATCATTTTCTGCAGCCAAATTCAGCTTACAGCATTCACACTAGCATTATCACAGGTAATGCTATACATCTAGCTCATAATTATGTTAAAAATTTTAATGTTAATTCATCTTAAAAGTTTTAAAAATGTAGTCTTAGAGTGTTCAATAAATGTTTATCCGGTTTCGGATTTTGGCCCCTCAGTTTGAAACCCCTGCTGGAGGTTAACAATGGCGTCGAATGGAAGCGGCGTCCATTATCCAGTGTGATCCAGGCGTTAGCTACACGCTCAGACATGTCAGCAATGGGGAGAGGAAGAGGGGCGGGGTTGCTCTGTTCCAACAGACCTTTAATAAACAGCTGCTTCGTGGATTTGGTCTAAAAATCGTCGTAATCCCGATTAAAGGACCGCTGGGAACTCTTCGTTAGCGCTTCAGAACCAGGAGGACAGAGCTGAGAGAAAAACGACGCGGGCGTCTTCCCGCGTCTGGACGCTCCCGCCGGAGGTGATGGTGAAACCCGGTGGGGGAGGGGTGACTTTAATCCACAACTTTCCACCCCCCGGGTGCAGCTGTGAGGACGAGGGCAGAGTTTCCCCGCGCGCGGCGTGTGTGTGCGGGGCGCCGGCGTCCGCGAGTCTGGGGCTCGGCCATAGAGAATGAATGGGTTTGGTGCCGCGGCCGGACAGAAAAATCAATGCTTCATATGAGGAGGCTGCGGGGGTTAGGCCTCCGTGTTCGTGTCAACAAGGCTATTGGTTTTCTTAATACTCCAAAGTTGGCGTTTCCCCGCTTCGGGAGGGCTGCTGAGGTGACTTGTGTGGTCAAAGCTTAACAAAGGGATCCTGCCTTCTAGCCTTTGCTTTACACTTCAGCGCGGGGAAGCCGAGCCAGGATTAATTACCAACTGTGCCGGCTGGATATTAGTTGCTGTTTTCTCCCACTGTCACATGGTTCCAGTGGAGAGATGCTGCAGGAAGCGAGCCGCCGGGATCAGCGGGGAAAAAGCTAGAAGCTGATGTTGGAGGGAAAGTCATCAGTCACGACCGCAGAGCTGCAGATTTACCCCAAATCCAAAATACAGAAACGTTTCCGTCAGTGGGGGCTGCACGTTTATTTAGACATAAAAGATATAAAAAGATATTGTGTCAGAATAAATGCACAGGTTCAGTTTATTGTTTGGTAAAGAGAAGTTGGATTATTTCAAAAGCAAGTTGGAAAAATTAAACAAAAATGTACAATAAATATTAATACAAATAATTTTTCAATTATATCATTAATATTATATAGTAGATATATTTCTCCATCACATCTTAAAGTCGACTTAAATTAAAAAATACATACTTATATTTTATTTGACTTTTTCTTCAAAAATAAAAGAGCTGCATAAATAGTTCTTTCACCAATTTAAATTTAAATCAGAAATAATGTAACTTTAGGTATTCCAAAGTTATCAGAACTGTACAATTTGATATTAACAGGATAATCAGTTGATTATAAAAACAGAGGGAGATGACAACAGCTGCATTTACTCAAACTTAAAAAACTTCACTGAAACCCACATTTTATGGAAGATATTTTTCTTTTGATCACTTTTTTTGATTATAGTGATTTATGATTATATAATTCATTTTAAGTAGCAGCAAATAATAACAGGCGTAACAAAGAATTTTAATAATAATAAATGAGTCAGTTCAGGGGTAAACTATGTTTTTTGTGCATTTTTGAAAAAGCAATAAAGATTTTGTTGTAAAAATAAATACATAATATATATATATATATATATATATTTTTTCTTTGATCTAATTTGAGTAAAAACAAAAATGATGGGACGTTTTAACCTACAAACTAAAAACGTGAGAAGAACGTTGAAATACTTACACATTTTTTCTCTTGCTTTATTTAAAAAAAACAAAACATATATATTTATATATACGAAATGACATTTTAATAATTTATAAATGAAAGAAGCATAAAGTCCATCAAAAAAAAAAAAAAAAAACATAAATATTAAGCTTAGCTACAATTTAGATGAACATGTAAACATAAATGTATATAATCAGTTGTCTACACAAACCCTCGTTTAATCGTATTTACCTACACAACATTCATTGCCATTAACTACTTAAAGTTTTGTAAATTATTACTATTACTTGAGTACAGCTTTTTACCGTTCTCTTCTGATGGTAACGTTTGGTGTTTATTTCCTCCAGACTACCAAATAGAAAAAAAATTCTTTTTTTTAAGTCCAGTAAAAACTACAATCCCCAGAGCTCCGCCCCTCCCTCCACACTGTGTATCAAATGTCCTCTGCAGAAACCAAAACGGGTTCAGGTTTAGAACTGTCCCTCACAGAAGGATTTCACTTTCACCAGAATCTGTGGGGCGTTCGGTGTGAATCCGGTGGTCATCGGCGTGCAGCAAAGCCACAGACTCATCATTGGTTTCCAGGGAGGGGTCCTGAGGGGGGGGCCGACCCGGCCGCTGAGCATTGCTCAGTTGGAGCAATCGGATGAAAACGCAGTGCAGATGTAATTTGTTATCAATGGCCGTTTCAAAAGAATAATTGTGGTGACACCAGCCGGTCGATAATATAGATTTTTGTTTTCAAGTGCAATGTGTGTGCATGTGTGTGTGTGTGGGTAGGGGTGTGCACGTGTGTGTGTGCGCGTGCGGTGCTAAGAGAGCAAAGGAAACACAAGGCTGCAGACCCAGATACAATAAAAATGGATCGTGTGTGTGTTTGTGGGGGTATTTGCAGGTCTGGTAACCATCAGTGGGCTCTGGACATCATTGGAAGGATTACTAAATGTGTCCTATGGGCTGGCAGTGGGGCTGAGACCCCCCCCATCCTCACCCCCACCCCCCCTCTCTGCGCCTTTGTTTCCTGCTTTTATTTAAGAGGAAAAACACAGACTTGCCCTGAATAAACTGACTTTAGATGAGGACGGCTCACGGAGGGGAAGATGATGCGATCAACATCCAACCAGTAGATCCAACTGTTTCCATGTATGGGAATTTTTGAAAGATTAAAGTGAAATGTTTGGGAATTCACACCAGAATGTGAAAAAAGGAACAAAAATTAGAACCAAATTTTAATCAAAGTTCTGAATATTTACAAAGAAAAAGTTCAAATATGAATGAGTTTCGACGTAAAAACTACAAAATAATTCACATTTATGCTTTCTGCTTCCACATGTTCTGTTCTCAGTTTATGTTCACACATTGGAGGATTAAAATCTCCTCGTCTCACATGTTGTTTCAGGTTGAAGCAGCTGCTTGTGCTGCTGCGTTTTATCGAGTTAAATGGGAAGTTCTTGGAGCTTCAGATTTTTTCAAAGTCCCACTCTGATCATCTTATGATCTGTTTTCAAAGGGTTTCCAGTGGGCTTTTAATTATTATAATGCCAGAAAAATAGACAAATAAACAGATAAAAAAGCATTTTTTTCCAGGACATAGTTTCTGCAGAGCGGCAGGAGTTTCTCAGCTTTAACCTTCTTCTAAAAAAGCTTCTTAAAACATTTTTATTCAGACAAGATTTTAGCTCATTTTGGCCTCTGGATGCTTGTATTTCATGTAAAAAGTGAAAGTTCTGTTATTTGTTACATAGAAAGGAGCCATAATATCCATGTATATGATCATACATTCCCTTTTGAACACTGAAAAACAAATGATTTATGAAATATGAGTCATTTTTTGTGAAGTCTTTTTATCCCCGGAAGTAAAACGACTCGATCCTTGAGGCTCCGCCTTTCACTCCTTGTGGGTTCGGTCTATTTTTTGTTTGTCACTCTGTGACATCAGCACGGGACGAGCCGCTCGTTCTCGTGGGTGGGAGGGGCTGCAGCAGACAGAGCAGGTTTTTAGAGGATTGAATGCATGAATGGATCAAAATATCACTTTGAGGTTCTTTATAGTGAGGAATGAACAATGTTGGTGTAGTTTTCATCAATTTAAGAAATGTAGCTGAAGGTTTATTCAACTTAAAAACTGAATTTAATAAAACTTTTTTTTATAAATGTGAAAACGGTTTGATCGATCCAATGTTTCTCTTTTTACAGTGTGGAGCCGTAGATCGTTACAATGATCAGATTCACGAATCTAGTTCACAAATTAAACCATAATTGTTTTAAATAAAATTGTTTTATTGCTATACGTGTGTCTTTTTACTGGATCTGTGAAGAAAACTGATAGAAACTCAAAGATTTCGGTAGAAAGAAATGGAGTTTGTACGTCAAATACGTCACAACATAATGGTACGTTCCATTTTCATGACGATCCTCAGGACTTTGAAACGACAGACCTGACATGGATTCCTTCACATTTTATGGTTAAACTTCAGGAATCCTCACGACTGAACATTCATTCATGCTGAAGATCTCTGGAGCCACAAATATTTCTTCATTTTTTCAAATTCAACAGAAAAAAATCTAAACTAAAGCATCTTCTCCTCTCCTCCCATCACGCTCACTTTGACCATTTACCAAATCCAAGGCCGTTTTGCTGAAGATGGAGCGATTGTGATTCGTCAGTGGAGATAGAGCTGTGTGTGAGGCTGAGCGGGGACATTGAGGGGGAGGGATTCTGTGACATTAAATGAGAGGAGGTAGATTTAGATGGCACGCTGGTGCTGGGGAGCCAGGGAAATACAGTAAAAGGACATTACTCCAGTGCTGGAACTCTCCACCTCGCCCGCTCTGTCTTTCTGCACCGCTCCCTAGCCGCGGGTGGTCACCAGAGACCCCTCTGCTGCTGATTTATTCCCCTTTTCTCCTGTCCTCTGCCTGACTGCTTCTGCAATGGAGAAATTTTCCCCTCCACGCTCTCCTCTGCAGCAGCAGTAGTGCTCGGGCTGGAGCTTCTCCCTCCTTAGAGCCGTGTCCGGCTCCTCACGCCGCTCCCGCTCTGACGTCTTCTTTACCTACGAGGGGGGGGGTCAACAGTTGTGACAGTTCCTCAGAGGCTGATGAGGAAGATGAGATCAGAGCTGGAAGGAGGAAACCTTCACCTGAGCTCAACGTTAGACTCATGAAAGGTCAAAAAGGTTTCACACTTTATTCTTCTCTGTTGGTTTAATTTTGTCCTCATTTGTTTGATGCAGAATCTCCACAAACATGTTCGGATGTTCCTCTGTTCTCAGTGTGTTGTAAATGTTCTGAAAAATACTAACATTTGGGTTATTTTATTGGAAATACAAAATATAGACAGAACAAATGTAGACGAGCTCTAAATCTTGCTCAGATATTTACAAAAACAACAAAAGAAATGCTCAAACTCAACGAACAGGATCAACATTTATTAAATACTACATTTGTAAAACTTCAAAACTGTAACTTTTTAACATATTCACGAACTAAATAAGTAGCATCACCTGTGATAATGCTAGTGTGAATGCTGTAAGCTGAATTTGGCTGCTGAAGATGCTAGTGCTGATAGTTGAAGATGCTGAAATTGATAGTTAAAAAAACCTCGAAGCTGATAGCTAGCTAAAATATTAGCTAAATACAAATTAGCCTGAAAAACAAAAATAAAAAAAACCCATAATTTAGGTTAGCCAAAAACAGCTAACATGTAGCTGAAAAAATAGCTGAACTTCAAAATAGCCTAAAAAAAACCAAAAAAGCCCATATTAGCCAAAACTGCTAGCATGTAGCATGTAATATTAGCTAAACTGCTAATAAACTGCTGAAGATGCTGAAAGTGATAGCTGAAAAAGCTGAAGCTGAAGCTAGAGCATTAGCTAAATACAAAATTAGCCTACATAACTAAAAAAAAAAAAAAAAAAACTTAGGTTAGCCAAAACAGCTAGCATGTAGCTGAAATATGAGCTAAACTCCAAAATAGCCTAAAAAATCAGTAAATGCCAAAATAGTTCAAAAAGTTGGCTGAATGTCATTTTTTAAAACTTTAAAACGTAACTTTAACATAATTATGAATCATTTAAAGGCAGTAATATTATTCCAGAATAAATCAACTTAAACTTTAAAAAACTTTCAATATTTTGATCTCCATAAAAATATATATTTTTAATTCTACAAGTTAGAATTGATCGCAAGATAACATCGGGTTGTTAATAACAATCAAATAAAATGATCTGAAGGGCCGGATAGAATTACCCGGAGGGCCGGATCTGGCCCCCGGGCCATGACTTTGACACGTGCCTTAAACTCAAACTCCAACTATATATTTTTTTCTTTTGTAAAATTGTTCTGTGTCTTTTTAACAAGACGATGATTATTGTTATATAAATCCAAGAGCCTGTGTTGTTTTTAAGACATATTTTCTGTACATCAGCATCAGCTCTTCAGAAATGTGTCTCTTATCGGGGATACGACAAGTTTGTTTGAGTTTTAAGACTGTGCTTATCAAAAAGTAAGACCAATTTATATTTAATCCCTATTTAAAAAAATAAAAAAAATATTTCCCAAACCGAGTCAGTGCAGATGGTGAAGAGGCACTAGCAGCTAGCGGCTAGCATCCGCTGGTCAACAGCATTAGCTTTAGATACCTGTTACATTCATATTCCTATTGTTTGTGGTCTTTATTTCAACGCTTTAATATGTTTCTTTTTTCTTCTGTTCTTGGCAGTGTATCAGTGCACGGTTCTGCCGCTCTTTACAATTTTAGATCTAAAAACGTTTGGATGAAAAACACAATTTTTGACGAGGAATATGGAACATTTTCAAAATGCAACAAATCTAAGGCTCAGATATCAAAATTCAAGACTTTTTTCTAAAGGATGTTTACATCAATACTTTAAAAACCTTTTAATTCCGCGCAGGAACCCTGCTCTGGGTCGGACCGTTGGCGTGGAGCGACCCCTCCCCGTCACTGAGAGCTCCGTTTGTGCTCCTGTGTTAGCTTGTAGCCCAAAGCTAACATTAGCGGCGCAAAAAAATGACGAACAATACTGACGCGCTCCAGCCCGACGGTTTGATGAGTTCGAATGAGGAAGAGGAGCCGTGAGACTTTCTGCATCAAGGTCCGTTCACACCACAGATTTACGTGGCTCGCCACTGTTTCACCGCCACATGTGGGAGGAGCTACAGCTAATGTTCATATGATGAGAAGGAACGGTGTCTGTGGATAAAGAAAGACTCAGAAATGAAGTTTTATTCTAAACTTCTTTTTTAAATGTCCTCCATTATGAGAAAAACGTTACAAAAACATGTTAAAAACACAATTTTCTTTAAGAATCAGGTTAATGCAGTTAATTAAAATACGATTCTTATAAAAAAAAAAGGTATTAGAGGCTGGTCTTTCTCCTCTGATGGTTGTTTGAGAGCAAAATTACAATTTGATTTGGATTCAGCAGCAGAGAAGACTTCTGAAACTATTATTGACACTTTCCAGATACAGGAACGTAATCCTAAATATAAATGTGTTTGTGTGTAAAACTGTCACTGAGATCATTTTTTATGTTAAAAACAGAATCTTTGGTCTTGTTGGCACAAAACAAACTTTATCTGAGGCTCAAGAATTCTTCAGAATATTTCATTAATACTAATCTAATCTGTCATTTGTTTAAAAAGTAATATTGTAACTATAACCAGATACTTCATTAAGTTTTTAATGTTTTTCAAACCAATTTATCCCACAGAACTTAACTTTCTTTCTTTATTTTGTTTTAAATTAATTAGTCCCATCTTCAAATTTTATATTCCTATTTCATTATTTTCTTTTTTATGAATTTATTTTTGACTTTTGAATTAATTTGTAGGATTTTGTGCTCATATATTAGAGCCAAAACACTGAATTTTATTTACAATTTAGCACAAATTCATCAAATAATGAATCATTTTAGAAATATTGTTAATCCAAAAACGCTTTGAGTTGTTATAGAAAACGTTTTCCTGAGAGTAAAGTTTAAGATGAACAAACAACACTTGAAGAAAAGCTATTTTTGGATGAAGAAGTGAAAAAAACCTTGAAGAAAATGAAAGGAAGAGTTTTTTTTAGTTTTTTTTATCTGAATTTCTTTTTATTTTACCATACAGAAAAAGTATGACGCTTCAAACATTTTCAAGAAAAATATTTAAAAATCTAAAATGTTTCCCTCCGTATAGAAGTAAATTTTTTATGACCGTATTTGATGAAGCATCTCAACAATCTTCTCTGTGTGTGATTTCTGAATCCTCTCCTGCAGACGATCCAGGTTTCTCTGGTTTTCGGCAGCACAACCCTCAGCCCTGCAGATGTTTTCTGGGTTACAGCGTCTGAACGGCGTGCAGACGCTCATCAGAGAGCGGCCCCGTTTCCTGCAAAGCAAAGCCGAGGACGCCAGCAGCTGTGAGGGCGCGCGCCGCGGCTGCAGGACTTCCACTAACGTGATGAATATATTCATCTCCAAACGCGGAGAAAGACCCATTTATGCAAATGAACGAGCACAACCGTGTTCCTTTTTTGGGTTTACACAAAACATTGTGCATTTAGAGTGTGTTAAAATGGATGATGAAACCGTGACATTAACGACCTCCTTATTATGAAACGGCGGCGGCCCTCTTCTGCTGTTATCTGGACCCTCCTCACTAGACGCCGGCGCTCACACATTATCGACTTTCATTTAGACAACTTAATGTTGGCGGAGGATTCACAGGCGCTCCATCACGGACTCTCCAGCTCAGTGTAATCTGCCCTCATCTCTCACGCTCGCCTCTCTTCTGCTCGTAGAAATTAATTTTTCTTTCTCTTAAACAGCTCATGAGCGGCAGAATAAATGGAGGGGGAGCTCTGCGCTGATCAATCAGACTTCGCGCAAACACATTTCCCACCAACGGTTTTCCCTTTCCCGCCCCCGTCGTTCCATTACCTCCTGGTAGTCGGCCAGTCAAGAAGGGATAAAAATTGCCGCCCGAACGTCATATGTTAGCTGTGATTTGTGGAGCAGGAAGCCTGACGGTTCCCAGAGACGTGCGCGCAGCGGCGGCGGCGGCTCGTCTATAAAGACTGCTCAGCGGCTGGAAAATGGTCACCTGGGCAGGAAGAGGAGAACGCCGCGGAAAGCCTCGTAAACACAGAGATATATGGATCTGCATGATCCAAACGGTTGAAAGATGAGTATGGGGTCAAATCAGGATCCGCTTAAAGCAGGGGTGTCAAACTCAATCGCATGAGGGGCCAAAATCCAAAACACACCTTAGGTCGTGGGCTGAACAGTACAAACATTTATTAAACACCCTAAAACTAAATTTTAAAAAATTTGAAACCCTAACTTTTAAACATAATTATGAACTAGAAATATAGTATTACCTGCAATAATTCTAGTGTGAATGCTGTAAACTGAATTTGGCCTCTCAAAATGCCAATGTTGACAGCTGAAGATGCTGAAATTCATAGCTTAGGACGCTGAAGCTGATAGTTGAAAATGTTGAAGCTGATGGCTGAAAACGCTGAAGCTAATAGCTGAAAACGCTGAAGCCGACAGCTAGCTAAATTATTAGCTAAATGCCAAATTAGCCTAAAAAACTAAAAAAAAAAAAAAAATTAAGTTAACCAAAACAGCTAGCATTTAAATGAAATGTGAGCTAAACTTTAAAAATACCCTAAAAAATGAAGAAAGACTAGATTAGCCAAAACAGCTACTATATAAATATTAGCCTTACTCCAAACTAGCCTAAAAAACTTTTTAAAAGCCTAAATTAGCCAAAACAGCTAGCATGTGGCTAAAATATTGGCTAAATTCCAAAATAGTGGGAAAAAAAATCTTAGTAAATGAAAAAATACTACAAAAAGCTAGCAAAAAACAAATTTAAAAAAATTTAAAACTCACGTTTTTAACATAATTATGAATAATAAAAAGGCAGGAATAGTATTCCAGAATAAATCAACTTAAACATGAATAACTTTCAATATTTTACTCTTCATAAAAATATATTTTGTTAAATTATAAAAGTTAGCAATCGGGCCTTTAATAACAATAAAATAAAATGATCTGGAGGGCCGGATGGAATTACCAGGAGGGCCGGATCCGGCCCCCGGGCCTTGACTTTGACACATGTGGCTTAAAGGGAATGGAAAAATAGATTGAAAACTTGAAAAATATACATTGTAATTGGAAAAACCTGAAAAATTGTAAACAAGAAATTGTAAAAGAAAAAAATGAAAATTTGAAAAAAAAAACTGAAAATTGAAATAAATATTGAAAATTTGAAAATAATAATAATGACATTTGAAAGAAAAAAGTTTGAAAATTTGAAAAAAAAACACTGAAAACTTAAAATAAATCTTGAAGAATTGAAAAAAATGAACATTTGAAAAAAAAAAATTACGAAGCTTCACTTTCAGTCCTCTGTTTCCAGTTTTAATTCTGATTTTTGGGTTTTTGCTGCTGAGCCTAATTTTACATGGAGGCGGGGCTTTTAGCACATTGGCTACCGGGACGAGACTGAAGTCTGGAGAAAGGCCAATGCAAATTTATTCCGCCCCCATGTAAAATTAGGCTCAGCTCGGCAGCAAAAACTAAAAAATCAGAATTGAAACGGAAAACAGAGGATTGAAAGTGAAGATTCGTGAATTTTTTCTCAAATTTCCTATTTTTTTTTCCAATTTTCAATTTTTTTCAAATCTTCAAGATTTATTTCAAGTTTTCAGGTTTTTTTTTTCAAATGTTAAAAACTTATTTTTTTCAAATTTTCAATATTTATTGCAAGTTTTCAGGGTTTTTTTTCAAATTTTCAAAACTTTTTTTTTTGCACATTTTTTTTCAGTTACAATTTCTTGTTTTCAATTTTTCAATCTGTTTTTTCATTCACTTTAAGTTGATTCTGGTTTGACCCCATAGATGTGGGCAGGGGTCCAAGAACAGAGACGTTCTCGTTTAACAAATCTCGTTTTAGCGAAGCTCACGTGTTACACAATCTGAAAATTATCCTTATTTCTGTTTCTGCAGCCTAAAGGAAACCAAGACACATTCAGGGTTTTTTCAGTTTAATGACAAACACTTTATGTTTCTGTGCAGTAAATTGAGAGAGAGAGTGAAAATAGAGAGTTTTCAGTTGGAACTGTTTGAAAGGAACACATTTATTCTTATAGAACACGATTGTCTCAACAGGCTTCGCACCGATAATTGTCCAAAATCTATATTGTCCATAAAAATGTAAACATAGCTGATTGCTAAGCTAAACTAGACCCTTAGACCCTCCATCTGGATGAGGAAAAACTTCAGATTCTGGGAGAAAAATAAAAAACCTCAGAAAAATGTCCACATGAAGGAGAGACGGACTCCAGGACGGACAAGCAATTGACAGGACTGTTAAAGACGATTTAGCTGGAGAAACATCCGTTTTAAAGTAGCAGTTATTTACTTTAATCAATCACATTTTATCATTTATGCTAAATTTTTTAACAGAACTGAGCAAAATGAAGGCGGGACATCATGATTGACATCCTGTTTTCGTTTTCGTTTTTTTTTTTTTTTTAATTCTACACCAAAGTTGTGTTGAAATTCATCAGTAAAAGGAAAAAAAAAGATGAAGGAAGACCAAAAGTACAAATGTGCATTTTTAGGTCAATTAAATCTGCTGCAGCTGGAGGATCTTATCAAACACAGGATGCATTTTATTTTCAAAGGAACTTGCTTGAGCTGCAATCCAAAGTAAAACAATTTAAATTAATAAAGAAAAACTCAATTTTAGAAATTATTTAAAGTTAACCCCACTCTTTTACCCCCCCCCTTTTTTTTTGTTTCTGTCCGTTTATACTTAATAAACTCCTGTTGGGACATTAAAATCTGTCCAACGCAAGAGGCTCTCAGCCCGTATCTGCTTGCTCAGCTGTTGGACAGGACAAGTTTAGGAAAAAAAAAAAAAAAAAAAGAAATTATTTAAAGTTATATTTCATAAACAAACATTTTTTCTAACTTTGAGGAGCAGACTTTGTGGCTCTTGTTGACTTTTAGTCCATAAGGAAGTGGATCTTAAGGTTATTTTAGCATCAAATTCTGCAGACTTTATGAGGCGGATTACCAAAACACTCCATGCATCTGGTCCTGGTCTGGCCTTTCTTTCAAAAATTTGACATAAAACATTCGGTTGTTTGACCAGAACGTCTTCTTTAGGTCTCACTCTTTAAAGGACATCCTGCAGCCAATCAGAATTGAGTACGATAACTACAAATATATCACAGTTTATGTTTTTCTATGTGTGTATTTGAATGCAGGGAGTTTATTTAGTGACAGTAAAGCTAAAACCAGGAGTCTGCAACCTGCCGCTCGAGATCCACATGTGGCTCTTTCATCTCTCCATGGTGGCTCCTCTGCCAAACATAAATGGAGACTCAGACGGTCGACATGTCTGGTCAGCAACTCCCCCTAACCAAAACTACCTTGAGAAAACAAATAAACAAAGCCCGCAAACTAAGACTACCAAACCTAGGACTGTAACGAGTATCCGGGTGCTCGGGTATTCGCGATCTGCTCCCGAAAATCCGAGTATGAATATTTGCGACGTCCAAGATCGCTGATTTGCGATCTTTATAAATATAGTAAAATATGATCAGAATATTATCTGGTAATGATGCATTTTTCTTCTGGAATTCAGATTAATTTATTATTTTAAGTTTACAAACTAAAACAAAGCCGAAAGAGCTGCGTTAGTGACCGAAAGTAAACATATCTAAGTTCCGGAGAAACTTCCGGTTTTCAAAGTAAAACTAGCGAGACTTTTTTTCCGTTCAAAAACTGAGACTAAAGTTCTGTTCACTGACATAAATGAATTAGCTTTAACATCTGAGCTTTATCTCAGGGTTTACATTCTTTTCTTTATGATAACTCTTCAACAGTTGAAGCAATTAACGAAACTCCATCTTATTCTGAAGAAACTCAGCCTCAAGCTGCTGAAAGGAGGATGGAATCAACGGGAATCAGCTGATTCTGCTGCGGAAAAAAATACTTTTTTCTCACGGGCTGTACACTGAAAAATATTGAAGAACTTTGAGGATAAAAAAACTGTTCTGAACATTTTTAAGTTTTGTTGTTAAATGATCCAAAACAGCAGTAATTGTTATCCTCTTTATGTTGTTTATGTTACTGCTGAACTTAACCAGAAGATTGACAAAAAAAAGTTTAAAATGGAAAACAAAATTTCTATCTGAATCTTTTGGGTTTTTTTTAAATCAGTTTTGTTGATTCTGATCTACTGTTCTAAATAAAGGTATAAATGTTGGTGATTTAATACAAATAATTTCAATTTTCCTCCATCTAGTAAATATTCTCATAGCAATAAACATAATATTAAAAAGTAAGAATCGTGGTTCGATTCGTGAATCGTATCGGATCGCCACCTAAGCAACGATCCACAGCCCTAACCAAACCCCAAACTAAAATAACAAAACCCAGCAGTGTCAGACTGCTGAGGACAAAGAGGGAAAAAGAACAAAAATAAATAGAAGAAAAATAAAATATTATTTTATTCAAGCAAGGATTAATTTATTAGCATTTATTTTTTTTTATAAATTGATGTCTGAGGTTCACATAGATGATAAACTCTATAGTTTTTACATCCCTGTTGACCTGAAGACGTCTGGTTTGATCAACTCTACCTCCAGAATGAACAGATTTTATGTGGAAAGCTAAACTTTGGAAAAAAGTTTGATCTTTTATGAGTTAAGAGAGCATATTATTTTATGCTGCACAACATTGGTTACTAGCTGATATGATCCTGTTTGGCACAGAGCAGCTTTTATTTTGAAAAAAAAGAAAAATCACATTTTTAGGGATGCTTGACATAATAAATATTTATTATTAAAAATAGAAGTTAATCAATGCAAATCTAAATTTCCTAAAGGCTGAAGTAAGACTATACCATGGCTCTTTACTGTTACAGGTTGGCGACCTCTGACCTCAAAGCAACAGTTGATCCTCAGGTTAGCGGCAGCGTGCCACCCTCTCTGCACCTCCTTCTGAACAAGCGGCAGAGAAAACAGCAGGAACACTCTTTACTCTTTGGTATCCCGGTTTTTTTTTTCCCTCCACTTTATTCTGTAAAGTTTCCGGCCCTCACAAAGCCGTCCTCGCTCAGCCTCTTTCAGCCCGACTCTTTCATCTTCCTGCAGCTGTCCCCCGAGGTGAAGGACGCCGGCAGATGAAAGCCTCAAAGGAGACGAGTCGCAGCGACGACAGCTCCCGCCGCGCTCGGCCGCCACACACCGACCCACCGACCACTACTTACACACTCCCCCTGCCCTGTCACCTTCTGTCCCGTCACCTTTAATGCCATCAACGATGTGAAACCAGTCAAACTGGCAGCGGAGAGGAAGACGGGGTTCACAGAGGAGAACATCAAGGATCAGCCGAGAACCAAAGCACGGAGCAGACGGCAGACTTTGACGCTGGCTTGAAATGACAAGTCCTAACACGTGACGTTAAAGATTCAGACTGGACACATCAAAACAGGAAACGGAGAAAGCGCTGGAGATGAGCGAGGCGGAGAGAAGCTTCCAGATGACAGACAGGTGAGACCAGAAGGTCTCCTTTCATATTCACAGCCGCTAGCAGAGGAGGAGAAAGGATCAGCAACACAACAGAGATGTTCAGGAGTCCAAAACTCAAAAGCTACATACAGCCCATGACAGAGAAATAGAAAATGAGGCCAACTTTTTATAAAAAATTTAAAAAATATATATATATATATATTTTTGTTTTCTGACATCGTCTGCATTCTAATATAATACGTAGGTGGAGTCCTGGATAGTAACTTATGGCATAAAGGTTCAAAGTTCAACTATGAACAAAATATGACACCCCATTGGTCGGAATAAAAATTAATTGATTAAGCTTAATAGATCAATAATTGAACCATAAAAGTCGTGATCGATCTAACGTATAATGCTAAAGTCCACTAGCTTGATACTAATGTATAAGGTTGCTACTTTGATGCTTATGTATATTGCTAACTTCTGCTAGCTTGATGCAAACGTATGATTGCTAAAGTCCACTAGATTGATACTAACCTTTAATTCTGCTAGCTTGATGCTAATGTATAAGGCTAATGTCCATTAGCTTGATGCAAACGTATGATTGCTAAAGTCCACTAGCTTGATACTAACGTATAATTCTGCTAGCTTGATGCTAATGTATAAGGCTAATGTCCATTAGCTTGATGCAAACGTATGATTGCTAAAGTCCACTAGCTTGATACTAACGTATAATTCTGCTAGCGTTATGCTAATGTATAAGGCTAATGTCCACTAGCTTGATCCAAACTTATGATTGCTAAAGTCCACTAGCTTGATACTAACGTGTAATTCTGCTAGCTTGATGCTAACGTATAATGCTAAAGTCCACTAGCTTGATACTAACATATAATGGCACTTGCTTGATGCTACCGTATAATGCTAAAGTCCACTAGCTTGATGCTAACATATGATTGCTAAAGTCAGGTAGCTTGATGCTAATGTATAATGCTAAAGTCGGATAGCTTGATGCTTATACAAAATGCTAAAGTCCACTAGCTTGATACTAATGTATAATTCTGCAAGCTTGATGCTACCGTATAATGCTAAAGTCCACTAGCTTGATGCTAACATATGATTGCTAAAGTCAGGTAGCTTGATGCTAATGTATAATGCTAAAGTCGGATAGCTTGATGCTTATACAAAATGCTAAAGTCCACTAACTTGATACTAACATATAATGGCACTAGCTTGATGCTACCGTATAATGCTAAAGTCCACTAGCTTGATGCTAACATATGACTGCTAAAGTCAGGTAGCTTGACTCTAATGTATAAAGCTAAAGTCCACTAGATTGATGCTAACGTATCATTGCTAAAGTCTGTTAGCTTGATGCTAACATGTAATCCTAAAGTCCGCTAGCTTGATGCTTACCCATACAGAAAAAGTCGGCAAGCTTTACCCTAAAATATAATGCTAAAGTCTACTAGCTTGATGCTAAAATATAATGCTCAAATCCGTTAGCTTGATGCTAACACATGATGCTAAAGTCAGCTAGCTCCATGCTAACATATAATGATAGAGTCAGCTATCTTGATTCTAACATATAATGCTATCTACTAGCTTGATGCTAATATACAATACTAATGCATGCTAGCTTTTTGCTTTTTGTGAAGACATATCTGCATCTTTCTTCCAAAACCTCAAAAGCTAAAAATAGCCCATGACAGGGAAATGGAAAAAGAGGGCAACTGCATCGGCTGGATCATTCATTCCATAAAACACGGTGACACAGCGGAGCCAGGAAACAGATCCGGGCTGGTTTTCCTGTTTGGGAGCCAGTCCTTCACTCGGAAAACTCTCTGCTGCTCCAGAGCGGAGGTGAGCTTGGAGACGGATGCACACGGAGGAAAGGGAACGCTGGACATTAATGTCCATCCAGAGAAGAGGTTTTCGTGTGGCTGAAAGTTTTAACATCAATAATGTTGTTGCAAACCGACTTCAGTTTGAGGCAAATGGAGACGTGATCAGAGATTCATGTCTTAAATGCTCAACTATCAGACATGAACTCTGAAACTTGGTTTTTTAGAAAGACTTGCTCATATCAAATTCTTAATTCAATTACTTTCTGTAATTCAAATTTTGATCAGTTTGTGTCTCAAACCTTAGTTACACATTTAGTTGTTTAACATGTTCTTCTGGTATTCTTCCTGTGATTGAGGACACACGTAAAGAAAACTTAACTTTGTATTTTTAAAAGTTCTCGTACTACCTGTCGATTACAGTGTGCTCGTAGAAAGAAATTAAATGAACATTTTTTTTTCTCTACAGGGTCTGGTTCAAACCTGTATTCTTTTCACGGTAGACCTTTTTGGAGCCAAGGGACAAAAATTCTGCAGCACCAGCATCCAAATACGTAAAACAGGAGAAACTCTACAGTCTGTGTCGAGCTGCAGTTCCTCCACTATCTCATGACAATTCTTTGTATCAATTCAGGCAGAAAAACTGGAAGTTGCGGCTGTTTTTCCTAAATGTCGTAATAAAAGATGTGATCGTTTTTGATCATCATTTCCAACTAAATTTGTATAAAATTTGCTCAAGTTGTTGTTTTTCCCTTTATTAATAACTTTATTAAAATTCAATTATATGTGACCTAAAAAAAGAGTGAATTTCAAAAATATTTCTATCAATGTTTGGTAGACCAACTGTAATTTTTTAACAAATATATAATCACAACATACTTGTTTTTCACCTAATGTAACTTTAACAAGAATTTTTTTATTTATTTTTGGGTGAATAAATTGTTTATTTTAGTAGCATAGTGCAGAAGATCACTTTAACTCAATGCATTATGGGAGATGCAGTGCAAAAAAAACTAACTCTTAAACTCTCGTCTCTAATCTTCATTATTTTGTTCACTTGTTCTGACATCGGATCCCGCGGGAAGATTTATGTTGGAACTGAGAGACTTTCTGAGCCGAGTCGCAACAGAAACGTGAGGATGCTAACAACTTCTGACCAATTCCATGATCAAGCCTCCAAGAATGATTGGTGGAGACAGTTAAAGGGGCGGAACTTTTCCCAAAAAAAGCTAGCTGTGACTAAATCGTGGGACCGTCACTGTTTAGAATCAAATAAACACAAAGAAAAAAGTATTATCAGTAGTATCAGTGAAAATGGCACACCTGAACATCTCACTGGACACTGGTTGAAAAATAGGGGTGTGCCAAAATATCGATATTGCGATATATCGCGATATTTAATCCTGCGGTTGATTCTCGATGGATTCTCACCAAGTATCGATATTATATTTTCATTTGAAGAGGCTGTTGCGTCTGAGTCGCGGGGCGGAGCTAATGCGCAACTGGGCGCGCTGCGTCGGACTTATTTTGCCGACGCACGCAGGAAAAAACACCGGCAAGGCACAGGTTCGGTATCGCGTGTGTAAAGCATGTCTACCTGTGCTCAGGTGTCATCCATCTGTAGAAGAGTCAGCCGGCAAGAAGTGAGTTCGTCTGAGCGCTAGAATGACCGCGATCATTTATTTCCTGTTTGATCGGCGCGCTGTGGGAACGAGGCGCGTACTTCGTAGTTGTTTGTGTGTACTTCAGGTACCGTCGGAATTTTTGCTTTCATGCAAATCAAATGAACGTAATAACTTTTTGCTAATGTTAACTTAAAGTCATTCTTAAATTAAAAAAAATGCAGATTTGATGTATGAACTTTAAAAAAAATTTAATTAAAATAAAGTACATGAATTCACGGTAAAATAGGGAAGTTGCTAGTTAATGAAGCACTTAAAATTATATAAATTATTATAGATTAAAGTTGTTTATTGCTAATTTGTAATAGAATACAAATTTGTAAATATTTATTGCCATTATTATGTGTATTTTAAGGTTTTTACCTGTTGACTGACCAAATGGAAAATAAATAAAGATTGGAGAAATAATCTCATGTGTCAGTCTGAGTAAATCAGCCTTCAATTTTGGATGCTCAGCCCTTTTCAAATGTGGGAAAAGTACACAAAAAAATTATGGAACACTTAACAGAGGCTGTAAAACGTTATATTCATCATCCTTTGGTGGGACGTTCCTTTGGAGGTAGATAGCTGTCACCAATTTGAATTATTTAATTTTTGTTCTGTTGCTAACAGTAATTCTGTGGCATTGCTGAATTTTACAGATAATTCTGATTCATTTGGTGTCAAAGTTATAGTTTTAGTGATTTTAAGCAACGTTAAACAAAAGTGTCTATAATTTGTTGCACAAAATAAGACATAAGTTGCTTATTATGATTGTGTTTAAGCTAAAAAATAATATAAAATGGGGACATATTTCCCCCCAAAAAAGTGTTTTTCTGTATAATATTAGTTATTAGAGAGGATTTTTACCAAATATCGCAGTATCGCAATATTATCGATATTGTGAGCCATGTATTGCATCATGGAACATGGAAACACGTCTGTACACAACTTGTATCCACTCATACAAGCTATTGGGACTAAGACTTCTTCATTATAAACTTGGCTATCCGTCAAAAACCTTTCATACTTTAAACAATTACAAACAGAACAATGTTGGACATGTGCTTCACCAACATCTCATGTCAGTTCAAGTATCCATAAAGGTGAAGCTCCCGGCCCACAAACGCACAATCCCCCGGGATTGGGAGAGGGGAAGCTAACGCTCAGCTAACGCGGCACAATTAAGACTGAGTGCTAACAGACACTCCCAGTTTAACCACATTACTCTTAAAAAATGTTCCACAAACCAGAGACGTCTCTGACAGCGCAACATTATCCCCCCAGTTACAATTAATTACCCACACGTCCTCCCCGTGCATCCCATTTACATATCTTAACAAATGCAGGGAGGGGGGGGGGGTAGTTAAGGATGGCGGGGAGCACGCCGCCGTGTCTGTGCACGGATTCATGTGTGGAGGAGTCATGCCGAGATGTGACTGATAAAAGAAAACAAATTAATGTAGATCAGCTGCTGATACGGGGGGGGTTCAGGAGACCCCCCCAAAAAGAAAGGCTCAAATGCGTGCAGACATTTAGCAGACTTTGTGTGCGTTTTCCTCTCCTCTCCATTATTTTCCCCTCTATATCTCATTTATAATGGGCAGAGGGATGCTGGAGATAAAGGAGGCGAGCGGGGAGACGGAGTGAGCGGTCACACCGCGTGATGCTATCTGCCGTCCTCAACGCGCTGCAAGTGGACGCCTGACATGTTCTATACATCTTTCCACTCTGCTGCTCATTAAACAAATGTCCGCTGATATATAGACCTGGAGAAATACATTTTTACCTGTGCAGGCTGGAGGCCGGCTCAGGCTGAGCTCTGATCTCCTGGGCACAAAAAAAACAAAGTAGAAAAGCAGAGATTGCACCGGCGGTTGTGGACGCACTCATCATGGACGCGCTTATTTCCTCCCACAGGACGGCGGCGGCGGCAGGCTCTGCTGATGTGGTCACGAGCACCTGCTCGTATGTTCTGTGGAACACGGCACAGAAGTCAGCACTTTTGGATTTTGTGCTTTTAGAAAAACACAAGGACAACTTTTTTTTTTTTTTACCTAAAATCTGATGCAACTCGTTCACATGATAGGAAAATAACAGCTGAAACAGAAAAAGACTTTTTATTATTATCATTGTTTAGAGTTTTTAGGGAGAAAAGCAACATGAGAATGTCAATAATTTTATATTTAAAATAAAAGTTCACAAGAACATAAAGAATAAAAATATATACATTTTTTTCTATTTTTGGTTTCTGACGTCGTCTGCATTCTAATGTAATAAGGAGGTGGAGTCCTGGATAGCAACTTATGGCATAAAGGGGTTAAAGTTCAACTATGAACAGGTGAACCTTTTATTATTGAAGTTGAGAAATATGATACCCCATTGGTCGGGCTAAAAATTAATCGATTAAGCTTCATAGATCAATAATTGAACCATAAAAGTTGTGAGCGATCTAACGTTAAATGCTAAAGTCCTCTAGCTTGATACTAACATATAATGCTAACGTCTGCTAGCTTGATGCTAACACATAATACTAAAGTCCACTAGCTTGATGCAAATGTATGATTGCTAAAGTCTGGTAGGTTGATGCTAACACATGATGCTAAAGTCCCCTAGCTTGATGCTAACATATAATGCTATAGTATCCTAGCTTGATGCTAACACATTATGCTAAGGTCCGCTAACTTGATGCTAATATATGATGCTAAAATTGGCTAGCTTGATGCTAACAAATGATGCTAAAGTCTGCTAGCTCTATGCTAATGTGTAATACTTAAGTCCGCTAGTTTGATGCTAATTTCCAATGCTAAAGTTTGCTAGCTAGATGTTAACATAAAATGCAAAAGCCCGCTAGCTTTAAGCTAACACATAGAGCAAAATTCCGCCAGCTTTACCCTAAGATATAATGCTAAAGTTCGCTAGCTTGATGCTAACGTATAATGCTAAAGTACCATAGCTTGATGCTAACATATAATGCCATAGTATACTATCTTGATGAAAACACATAATGCAAAGATCTACTAGCTTGATGCTAATAAATGATGATAAAGTCGGCTAGCTTAATGCTAACACATAATCCTAATTTTGCTAAAGTCGGCTATCTTAATGCTAACACCTAAGTTTGCTAGCTTGATGCTAACAAATTATGCTAAAGTCTGCTAGCTTTATGCTAACATATAATACTAAAATCCGCTAGCTTGATGCTACTGTACAATGCTAAAGTTTGCTAGCTAGATGTTAACACAAAACGCAAAAGTCTGCTAGCTTTACCCTAAGATATAATGCCAATGTCTGCTAGCTTGATGCTAATGAGTAATGCTTAAGTACGCTGGCTTGATGCTAACGTTTCCCGTAGGACAGCTAATGCTAACGCTCAGTTGACCCAAACATACATTCTGACTAAATGAACATCTTTATAAACTCACAGGCAGGAATTTTCCAAATTCTTTGAATAAAATATGTTTTAAGTAACCATTTATGGTCAAAAGCAACGTTTTTTTGCTCCTTCGTTCTTCTTCCTCTGGAATAAGGTGTCATGAAATGACAAACTGAAACGTTGTCCTGGAGAGGCAGAACAATTGTTGGAGCTTCTCCGTTTAAGAATCCATGTAACACTGTATGATATTAACAATCTCATTATTATTTCACCAATGCATTTTACAGTATGTGAACTGGATCAGATTAATATGAATATATTAAAAACATAAATAGATTATTAAACAAATTGAATTGAGTGGATCAAAAGAATTTAAATTCGGATTCTGGAAATTATTGGTGATACACAGCTCTGCCCATCTGTGCTCAAACCAGAAATCTAAGATCAAGAGTGATTTAGTTATATGTGGGAGGGGCCAAGTCACAGGCTGCAGAGTCCATGGTTTGGAACAGAAGTGGGAACATTTTTTTGATCTGTGTGACACAGAGGGTTCTAAAACGTAACAGATGTGCCGGATCAGATGCCTAAAGTGTTTTGGTCAGTCACTTCAAATGAGAAAGAAACAACATAGAATCTGGACAAAAAACATACTTTATACATTTAAAAACTGTGGTTTGTGGTCGTATTTTCATTTAGTTGACGTCTTTCAGAAAAAAATTATATGAAAAGTGCTGTATAAATAAAGATTAATTTAATTTGACTTGATTTGATTCAGTTCAAAAAACACACACGCAGAAAAACGCTTTATTTGTTGTAGAATGATCGGAGTTTCTGACTCGAAAAACTCATGTGAACGTGACAAAAACAACAAAACTGCTAACTCAACATGAGAGCCAAATGTGGAGCACCATCGAAAGGGAGACTACAGGGAAATATGAAACATAGATAATGATGATTTCTTTTAATTCTTGTCTTTAATTTCATGTAACCCAAACTTGAACAAGATAATATAAAAAAAATCAAAATAAGGCTTTCTTTTGATTCTTTTGATGTAAACAAACATCAGTGAAAACAATATTACGAAACGCATGCAGTACCAAACTATTATAAGGACAACAATGATGAAATAAATAGATAGAAGTGGAGAATTTCCACTTTATTGCTAGTAAACACAAGCGTTTGAGGTGAGAGTTGGGAATCGTCGCCGTTTTTAGAATAAATGTGGAATGGCCACTCACCAAGGTGCCCCGCCTATTGATGGTGAAGGAAACAATGGAAGGCCAAAGTTGTGCCCCGCTGTGAGTGTTTTCTTGCATTAATTCAGTCAAACCTTGACCAATCAGGGACTTGGATTTGGTAGGGGTCTATGGGTAGCGTCCCTTTTAATTCATGGAATTTTCAACGGTTTGAAAATTGATCATGGAGGATAAAGGAGAAATTGCGTTTCGTGTCGGAGAGGAATTCTATGACGCTAAAGCTTCGTTTCCACTGGACGGTCCGGACCGGTACTTTGAGCGTTTCCACTGTAAAATTGACCCATTAAACAGTTCTGACCCGTATCTCTGGGGGGGGTCTCCATCGGGTGTAGGTCCATAAAAAAACTAAAATGTGACGGTTGGGGTGGAGCTGTTGTAGCCAGCTGTTGATTGGCAGAAAATGACCAATATAGCGCTAAGCTAGCATGTCTGTTTTCTTTAAACCAACATTAAATTCCTACGATGTACTAAAAGTAAAGCAAGAAAAAGACGAGTTACTGGATGATCTCCATTGTTGCTGCTTCTCTAGTCGTCACACGACAACGACACGCTAGCGGTCTACACCACGCATGCGCCGTGAACACAATCTGCCAGAATCAACTGGTCCGTACCGTCCAACTCCTCCTCGTGCAGAACCGAGTCTCGTGTCTGTCATGTGTTGGAATAGAGCTGACCTGGACCACCAGAGATACACCACTTTGACACTTCACACCAAACTTCTCCCAACTATGAATTCTAGTATTGAGTAGCAACAGTCCAGTGTGTTCTTTAATGCGGGGTGGGATGCACAAAAACCAGGACTTGACCTGAGAAAACTCTTTCTTAGATGATTTTCTAGCGTTAGTCGATGCCTTGATTTCTGCAAACCAAACGTTTGACGGTCCTTCTGGTCACGTCTCCAGTTTCCTGACAAAACCTCCTGCGTTTCATCTGTCATCCAAACATTCAGCTACGTTTCCCGGAAGTCTTCCGCTTTGATTTCTTTCGAATGTTGAGTTCCTCACACCCGACAGAAAGAGCGAGGGGCTTCTGAAGGATCCTCGGCGCTGAGAGAAATCGATGGTCCCCGTGAGTGAAGGAGGCGGGGTCTCGGACCGCTTTGCCCTTGCACACGTTTGTTCACTGACTGGTTGCTCTCATTAAAGCTTGCTAATGCACTTGTAAAACAGTCAGCAGAAACAATACATCACTGCGTCTGGCAGAAACAAGGTGCGTACGGGGGGAGGAGTTAAAAAAAAAAAAAGAAGAGGGTGGTAAGTGCGTACATGTGTGAGTGCAGGAGGGGGGCAGTAAGAGGGAGGGCAAAAGTATAAGGGGAAAAAGAGGGATGGGGTGAGAGGGACAGGAAGAAAGCGAGGTGGTACGGGGTGGAGGTGGATGCTGGTCAGTGGAGATGTCGCTGGCCCATTAATCTTGGCCTCTTCCTGCCTAGTTATTGTGTATTTCTTTTGGCCGGAGATTGATTGTAGCAGGGGAAGATGAATTTGCCTGTGGACCTTCTTTTCTCTCTTACACTCTCTTTTTTTTTTTTTTTTCTAACTTCAGATGCTCAGCCAAGGTGATAATGCTCTCTGTCTCCATCCCTTCTGCACCCCCCCCATCCATGGTTTGCCCTTTCATTTATTTTAGATTACAATCATCATCTATTGCTGCTTGTAGAAAATGTATTTGTAGGGCCAAAGAAATGAAGATCCGGGGTCTGCGTGTCGGGGTGGGGGGGGGGTGGGGGGGTTCCTATTTACTGCACATGTTCACTCTGGACTTCCTGTTTGCTTGTCTCTCCCCTTTATTTCTGTTAAAGTATGTTTAAACACGAGCTCATTTAGGCATTTGGGGGGGGGGTCTGCTGCTCATCCACCACATGTGTAGCATCAGAGCGCCGCAGACGCATTATAGTTTGTGCACATTTAGCTAAAACTGCACCTTCAGGTAGTTTGAACACAACTTTCTTGGAAACAGAAATAGATTCCGCATATTCGCGGGGGTTAAGAACTGTCCGCGAATATGCGGAATCCCCAAAACGGAGAACGCTTTCCCTCCCCCGCTGCCAAATAATGTCCATTACCGATCCACACTCATCAAAAACTCTTCTGATCACGCTTTGTCAAACATTTATTAAAGAACGTTAGAGTATTGATCAACATGAAGAGTTATTTTTGAAAGACTGCACAGCAGTGATAGTGTACGTTATGGAGCGGCAGGAAAGATGGCGGCTAAAAATTATTAGCCGGAAAGAACTCCAAGACATCATCCCTCCCATTTCAGTTGAAAAAATATGTTTTGCAAGATATAAAAGACTCATAACCATACTCCTAACTCGAAAAAAGAAAAAAAATCCTTAATATCCAAAACAGCCAGCATGTCAGTATTAGCTAAATGCCAAAATAGCCTAAAAGAACTAGCTAAGCTCCAAAATAGCTAAAAAAAAACCACAAAAAAAAGCCTAAATTAGCCAAAACAGCTAGTATGTAAATATAAGCATAATGCCTAAAAAACTAAAATATAAATGATCCAAAACAGCTAGCATGTAGCTGAAATATTAGCTAAACTCTAAAATAAAATGATAGTAAATGCCCAAATAGTCCAAAAAGCTAGCTTAATGCCAATTTTTAAACTTATAAAATCAACTAAAACCTTAAATAATTTTCAATATTTTACTCTCCATAAAAATATATTTTGTCAAAATGATACAAGTTAGAAATGAGCTCAAGATAACATCGGACCACTAATAACAATAAAATAAAATGATCTGGAGGGCCGGATCCGGCCCCCGGGCCTGAACTTTGACACGTGTGACCTATGTAGTGGGTCACATCATGAAAGGCTCGCGCTGAGCATCAGATCCATTCTGGTCCAAATTCAGGCAGGAAGTTACATCAAAATGTATGAAAAAAATCGGGTTTATTTTCAAAATAAAGGCAATTTTTCACAATAAAACCCTGCAATTAACAAATGCGATCATGTTTTTGTATGTAAACAGACTGCAGAGATGTAAATAAACCCCGAGCCTTGACTTTGACACGTGTGCCCCACACGATCAATGTGAATTAGCTGATCTGTGGAGAAAATGGTAAATGGCGTATACTTGTATAGCGCTTTCTACCCTCCTTCGAGGGCCCAAAGCGCTTCACAGTCACAGACCCATTCACCCATTCACACACACATTCACACACTGGTGGTGGCGCCGCTGCCGAACACTGGCGCCAACCTCCCACCAGAGGCAATTTAGGGTTCAGTGTCTTGCCCAAGGACACTTCGACACATGGGCGAGCAAGGAATCGCGAAAAGCGGTTTAGTTCTGGTAAGCAACACTTTAAATTGGCTTTTCACCGATATGCAACATATTCCTAATAAAATAATTTATCCGCTTTTCTCTGCAACAGATTCACGTTGAACCTTTAAAGAGGAGTGTCTATCTTATGCCCCACAGGGTGTATCTGAGCCGCAAGATGGTTTAATCCAGCCCAGTCATGAAGAGAGAAACATATAAGGATGATGGGAAAAAACAGCAAGTTTCTGTATTTAAAGAAATGACTCCAATGTACATTTCCACCTCTAGGGGAGCAAACATAACAAACAAGGTCAGAAGTAATTAGGATACTAGGTTGATTGAGGCGTGGTTTAAAGGGCTAAAGCTAACTGAAGTCAAACCTTAACATTGGTCTTGAACCAGAGCTCCAAAGTAAAAGTCTTAACAGTTTAACAAATCTAAATATTTTTGTTAACCTACTTTAATAAAGCGTTTAGACAGATCTCAAGCTAATCCTGAACACTGAAAAAAGTTTTGATAAAAGTGGCTACAACTCTGAAATCTGGTGGAGTTTCTGTTTCCTGGAGATGATTTACAGCCACCATCTTGTCTGCGTCCAGCTCCTCTTGACTTATGATGCAGATGAGGATCCATCCATAAGGAACACCTTCTCCGGATCAAAAAGTGAAACACTGGATTAATTAACAAAAGATCTGTAATGTGTTACATTCAAAAATATTAGTTCTATCAAATTACAACAATCGTAATTCAAATCGTAACTCAAAATTTTAATTTAATGAAAACTAATCATTTTAAATCTAACAAATTACAGAACTTTTGTAAATTGATCCACAGTTTCACTTTTTTTCATTTGTTTCATTTATTATTTGTTGAGTCAGCTGATGCCATTTCTCCATGCAGGGGTAGAGGGGAGCAGGTGCTCTTAGATACGAGCGTCTGGAGTTGTCTGAGTTTTATGTAATGAGCTGGAAGAGTCACATGACTGAAAAAAATCTAGAAAAATGTGAAACTGAAGGTAAAGAAAAAAGAATACGTGGAGGAACACTTTACTCCTCAAAGTAAACTTTTAGGATTGAATCTGTAGATTTGCTCCTCGAGCAGCAGTGAATCTGTGTGCTTGGCCAGTAACTGCTCCGTTCTTTGATAATTAATGTTTGTTGGGTTTGAATTTGTTTAAAAAGCTGTGTAAAATAACAGTTTAAAGATCCCCTCCATTGAAAATCCTGTTTTTAGTGTTTTTGTGACTTTTTTTCACTTTGGAAGAAAATAAATGAAAAGAAAATTCGAATAAAATTGTGTTTCTGAATATTTCTTTATTAAAGTCATTGAGAATCAGAAAAAAAATAGAATTTATAAAAGTTACTTGTTATGTCCAAATTACAATAAGTGAACCATGAGCTCCCTCCCATCCCGATGCTTCCGCTTGTAGACAAATAGATCCATGAACGTCTTCATTTGTCTCGTCTGAGCTGGAATCTGGATCTAAACTCTGAGCCGAGGTTCAGGTCGAAACAACCAAACAGGTACAACTCAGTGGGTTGATAACTGAATACACGTTTTTACTATCAAACCAGAGTTAGAGTCGTAGCCTGAAGAAAAGTCACCCATCGACTGTATATGAGAACTGGACGATGACGTTCCAAACAGGAAGTACCTGCTGGCTCCAAGGAGCTAAAATCCCACAGACTTCTATGGAGAAATAAATTGCTATTGCTTAGTCATGATATCTGTCAGAACAACCGTTCTTGTTCCTACACTTTATAATTAATTCCTTTTTATTCTTTGTAAATGTAGATAAAAAAAAAAGTCAAAATTTAAAAAATTGGAAAAATTAAAAAAAAATTAAAAATTGAAGTAAAACCTTTTAACCATTCTCCAACACACGAACAGATTTGAGGTATTTGGACAGTAACTTGTGTCTGTTTCCGGCTGCAGTGCACGTGTGCGCTCGTGCACGTGTGCGCCCGTGCACGTGTGCGCCCGTGCACGTGTGCGCCCGTGCAGGTGTTCTGGCTGCATCAGTGCCAGCAGTCTCTCCGCTGCATTCATTCCCTGCTCTGAATCCCACTTAACCCGGGTGACTCCAGCCGGACCGGACATATGTCTGAGGTCACGGCCACGCTGCTGTTCAACACGAAAGCACAGACGCTCGCCCGCTCGCTAAATACCATCAGAGCTTCACTGGGAAGGTTGAGATTTTGAAATTTCAGCAGCAAATCAAACGAAGAAGAGGTAAACAACAAATAAAATGATATAAATCAGTTTAAAGAGCTAGAAGCAAAACTCAAGCATGGAAAGATTCTATTCTATCAAGATCTGGAGTTCAAAGCGTTAGAACCATTTAACTGCTTTAGTTTGAATACATCAGTGGAAATCTATTGAATTAAATCCTTTTTTCACATTTTGAGAAACCGCAGAGCAAGAAATGAATAATGGTCACCCAATCCTTTAGGACATTTCTATCATGAAATGGAAAAAATAATCTGATTTTTCACTTTCTTTTGTTCATTTTTAATAGAGTAATCAGAATTTTTCAAGAAACAATAAAAAAAGGCAGAAAATTTACAGATTTTTTTTTTTTTTTTTTTTACTTTTTTACGCAAGAAAAATTTTGGGGCGCCATCCATCTGTCTGTCCGTCCGTTGAGTCTTCTAGTTTCCCTTAACCTTTAAGAGTAACGTTTATCCTCTTTGACATCGTTTAAAGATTGGACCCTAACTTCAGCCTCGTCCAAATTTTAAGTATCCCGTTTGATCTCCCCGTGAATGTGGGTGTTTGGACGGGCCTCGCTGCATCGCCACTTTCTGCCGCTGAGTAATTTAGGTTTTTTTTCAGTTTTTTTTAAGGCTAATTTGGAATTTAGCTACTATTTTAGCTACAAGCTAGCTGTTTTGACTAATTTAGGATTTTTTTTTTAGGTTAATTTGGAGTTTATTTAATATTTTACCTTATGCTAGCTGTGTTGGCAAAATTAGTCATTTTTCCAGCTTATTCAGCTAATTTGGCATTTAGCTAATATTTCATCAACATGCTAGCTGTTTGGGCTAATTTAGATGATTTTTCCCAGTTTTTTCAGGCTAATTTGGAATTTAGCTAATATTTTAGTCTCAAGCTAGCTGTTTTGACTAATTCAGGATATATATATATTTTTTGGTTAATTTGGAGTTTATTTAATATTTTACCTTATGCTAACTGTTTTGGCTAAATTAGATTATTTTTCCCAGTTTTTTAAGGCTAATTTGGAATTTAGCTTATATTTTAGCCACAAGCTAGCTGTTTTGACTAATTCAGGATACATATATATTTTTAGGTTAATTTGGAGTTTATTTAATATTTTACCTTGTGCTAGCTGTTTTGGCTAAATTAGTCATTTTTCCAGCTTTTTCAGCTAATTTAGCATTTAGCTAATATTTCATCAACACGCTAGCTGTTTTGGCTAATTCAGATTTTTTTCCAATTTTTTTCAGGCTAATTTGGAATTTAGCTTATATTTTAGCCACAAGCTAGCTGTTTTGACTAATTCAGGATACATATATATTTTTAGGTTAATTTGGAGTTTATTTAATATTTTACTTTATTCTAACTGTTTTGGCAAAATTAGTCATTTTTCCAGCTTTTTCAGCTAATTTAGCATTTAGCTAATATTTCATCAACACGTTAGCTGTTTTGGCTAATTCAGATTTTTTTTCCAATTTTTTTCAGGCTAATTTGGAATTTAGCTTATATTTTAGCTACAAGCTAGCTGTTTTGACTAATTCAGGATATATATTTTTTTAGGTTAATTTGGAGTTTATTTAATATTTTACCTTATGCTAACTGTTTTGGCTAAATTAGATTATTTTTCCCCAGTTTTTTAAGGCTAATATGGAATTTTGCTAATATATTATATCTAGCAATCAGCTTCAGTGTTTTCAGCTTCAGCCTTTTTAGTGATCAATTTAAGCATCTTCAGCGACATTCATCTTACAGCATTCACACTAGGATTATTGTGGGTAATAAATCTAGTTATTAAAATGTTTTAGTATTATTATGACGATTACAGAAAGAAACTAGATTTGCAATTCCCTGAAGAAATTGCGTCTGATTGCTGAAAGCAACACCGATCTAAAACATTGTTCACAAAGAAAGGATTTAGAGCATGTTAAAAATCTGTGACCACATCCACCTCTATAAAATTACGATTATTTCAAAAACAGTAAGGACTTTGGCCAATTGAGTGGTACCATTGAATTCGGGGTAGTCTAAATAGGGTATGTACCAATTTTTGTCAAGTTTGAAGAAACTATGTTGAATAGGGAGCAAAAAATGTGTTTTAAGAAAAAATGCAAATAGCGAAAAATCTAGCAAGACGGAAGTCCATGGTTCCCTTTGAAAAACGTCCATTAGCATCTAAGGAACACACAAGAAAAGAAAGCACAAAATTCTGATTTACGGTATAAGAGATAGGGGCCAAAAACAAATGTGTTTTTCAAACGACCGCCTGGTGGCGCTATAGAGGAGCATTGACCTGTAATTTTAATAGAACTTGTAGTCTACTGTACCCTATGATATTGGAAAGTTTCATGAAATTATCTTTAGTATTTTTTAGGATATCAGCATTTAAAGGTGCTCTCAATGCAACTGTGTGCCATGGTTTTTTATTTCCACTAGATGGCAGCATTGCTCTTTCAAAGAATCCTGTGGCATTATTTCAAGTTTGCCCATGTATAGGAGGAAAAATATTTTTTAAAAATTTATATAAAATCAACCGTAAACCCAAATGGTACGAAATTTTAAACCAAACATCTCCTTGGTCAGCCTAACAAACTACAAGTGGTTGGATTTTGATATCTGCAATTATCTACAAGATACGAGGACCCATCCAAAGTTAGCTTATCCTTCTTAAGTCACCACTAGGTGGCGAAACAATGCTCTATTTCTAGTATGTTATACAACACACCTCTTACAACCTATATGTTAAATTTGATTTAGCTAGGTTAAGTAGTTTTTGAGATAGAGCCTTAAACACAATTGCCTCAATTATAGCGCCACCTATCGGAATATTTCTACAATATTTTAGGTGAGTGTTTATCAATGTAGGATTGAAGTTATATTTCAATATTTGTTAAGTTTTGTCAATCTTTGTAGGATCTAGAGCATGTTAAAATCTGGGACCACACCCACCTCATTAACATTACGATTATGACGAAAACGGTAAGGAATTTCTCCAATTGAGTGGTACCATTGAATTCGGGGTAGTCCAAATATTCTATGTACCAATTTTTGTCAAGTTTGAAGAAACTATGTTGAAAAGGGAGCAAAAAATGTGTTTTCCAAAAAAATGCAAAATAGCGAAAAATCTAGTTAGACAGAAGTCCATAGTCCCAGTTTGAAAAACGTCCATTAGCATCCAAGGAACACACAGGAAAAAAAAGCACAAAATTCTGATTTACGGTATTAGAGATAGAGGCCAAAACTGTGTTTTTCAAACGACCGCCTGGTGGCGCTATAGAGGAGCATTGACCTGTAATTTTAATAGAACTTGTAGTTTACTGTACCCTATGATATTGGAAAGTTTCATGAAATTATCTTTAGTATTTTTTAAGATATCAGCATTTAAAATGCTCACAATGCAAATGTGTGCCATGTTTTTTTTAATTCCAATAGACGGCAGCATTGCTCTTCTACAGAATCCTAAGGATTTAAAAAAAATCATATAAAATCAACGATAAGACCAAATGGTACGAAATTTTAGACTTAACATCTCCTTTGTCAGTTTAACAAACTACAAGTGGTTGCACGTTGATTTCTGATGTTAAAAATCTGTGACCACACCCACCTCATTAGCTTTACGATTATTTCAAAAACGGTAAAGAATTTGGCCAATTGAGTGGTACCATTGAATTCGGGTAGTCTAAATAGGGTATATACCAATTTTTGTCGAGTTTAGTGAAACTGTGTTGAATAGGGAGCAAAAAATCGTGTTTTACGAAAAATCGCAAATTGCGAAAAATCTAGTTAGACGGAAGTCCATGGTCCCAGTTTGAAAAACGTTCATTAACATCCAAGGAACACACAGAAAAAGAAAGCACAAAATTCCGACTTACGGTATTCGAGATAGAGGCCAAAAACGAATTGCTTACTTAAACGACCGCCTGGTGGCGCTATAGAGTACCATTGAGCTACAATTTTAATATAACGTGTAGTTTACTATAGGCTACAATATTGGAAAGTTTCATGAGTTTATCTTTAGTACTTTTTAAGATATAAGCATTTAAAGTTGCTCTCAATGTTAAGTCAATGGAAAAATAATTCATAAAAATATTAAATTAAAATCATTCATAATTCTGAAGCATACCAAAAGTAATAGCACACTTCTCCCAATTGAGCTTTACAAACTACTTTTGAAAGCATTTTGGATATCTTTAAAACTGTAGGAGGAGTAGCGATCCAAAAAAAGGGACGGAATAAAATATAATAATAACTAGATTTGCAATTCCCTGAAGAAATTGCGTCTGATTGCTGAAAGCAAGACCGGTCTGAAACATCCTCTAGCTGCAAGTGTTAAAGACCTTCTGTACGACACGCGCGCCAAGTTTCGTCTGCGTAGGTCAAGTACTTTTGGAGATATTAGAGGAAACGTCAGGAATTGGCAGTAGCGCCACCTATGGGAGCACTGTCATGAAAGTTGTTGCGCTTGCTCATCTTACACTGTGGAAGAAGTCTTGTAAGTTTGGTGAAGTCATGTGAAACTGTTAAGGAGCTGCAGCGTTCCAAATATTACAATCTCAGCTTGTCTAATTTGCATGACGTGTTACGCAAAAACCGTACGGAACTACGCAAAACAGATATCACCATTGGATTTGTGGTAGCCCAAATAGGCTATGTGTAGAAAACTGCAAAGATTAGTCAAAGTATGTGACACATGGAGTCAAAAAAAAGGTTTTGCGAAAAATCGTAAATTGCGAAAAAGTCTTACACAATAGAGATCGCTGATGAATATAGACTATTATTTTACTATCCAATGAATCACAAAGAAGTAAAAGGTAGGCCTTAAGACAATTGCACTTGGAGAATAAGGCCTTAAAACTTTAGTACTCCAACTGACCACCTGGTGGCGCAATAGAGCCAAAATTTATTGAGCATTTAAAGATTGGTCTGAAGTATCTACTTACAAAGTTTCATACCAGTTGATCAACTACTTTTCAATATAATAGGGATTAAAAGTTTGTCCCATGCATTTTGATTGGGGGGAAAAATATTTTTAAAAATTCATATAAAATCAACCATAAACCAAATGGTACGAAGTTTTAAACGAAACATTTCCTTGATCAACTTAACAAAATACAAGTGGTAGCATGTTAAAATCTGCAACTATTTGGAAGATAATAGGACCCATCCGAAGTTAGCTTATCCTTCTTAAGTCACCACTAGGTGGCGCAGCAGAGCCCTATTTCTAGTATGCTATACAAGTCTCCTCCTGCAACCTATGCGTTGAATTTTATGTAGCTAGGTTGAGTACTTTTTGAGATAGAGGCTTAAACACAATTTCCTAAATTATAGCGCCACCTATTGGAACATTTTCATAAAACTTTTCATACTTCTTTATCACTGTAGGATGAATCTACATTTTAAAACTTGTGAAGTTTTGACAATCTTTGTAGGATTTAGAGCATGTTAAAAATCAGTGACCACACCCACCTCATTAACATTACGATTATCTCCAAAACGGTAAGGAATATCGCCAATTGAGTGGTACCATTGGATTCGGGGTACTCTAAATAGGGTATGTAAGATATCTTGTCAAGTTTGGTAAAACTATGTTGAATTTGGAGCCAAAAACGTGTTTTACGAAAAATCGCAAATTGCGAAAAATCTAGTTAGACGGAAGTCTATGGTCCCAATTTGAAAAACGTTCATTAGCATCCAAGGAACACAGAGAAAAAGAAAGCACAAATTTCTGACTTACGGTATTCGAGATAGAGGCCAAAAACGAATTGCTTACTAAAACGACCACCTGGTGGCGCTATAGAGTACCATTGAGCTAGAATTTTAATAGGACGTGCAGTTTACTATAGGCTACAATATTCTAAGGTTTCATGAAATTATCTTTACTACTTTTGAAGATATAACCATTTAAAGATGCTTTCAATGTTAAGTCAATGGAAAAAATAATTCATAAAAAATATTAATATAAAATCAACCATAGGTACAATCGAAAAACTGTATAATAGCACACCTCACACAACCAAACTCTACAAACTGTATAAGTTTCAACTTTGTAGCTACAAAACTGTAGGAGGAGTAGTGCGTCAAACTTTTGACGGAATAAGAAAAGAGAATAAGAAAAAAATATAATAAAGCAGTAGGATAACATACTCTGATTGCTTTCAGCAATCAGACAATAAGAACTAGATTTGCAATTCCTATAAAGAAATTGCGTCTGATTGCTGAAAGCAATACCGTATTAAAGCAATTTTAAAGCTGTTACTATCAAAAGCCAAAAATACCCACTTTATATATGTACGCATATGTCAGTTTCCCCAGCTCTAGAGAAATTGCCTTTCAAACTTTCATCAGACCACCACTAGATGACGCCAAAGATTTAAAAACAAAATCAGTGACCAAGTTATTAAAGTGTTTTTTTTCTTTTATCTCCTGTAGTTTCAGAGAACTTAGCTTTGCTGCATTAACACTGTTCACAGAAACCTAAAGCAAATTCTTAAACTTTGAAAAAAAATTGTTTATTCATCAGAGAGCAAGCTTCTGCAAAGTCGTCAAAGTACGTGACAAAGGGAGTCAAAATGGTGTTTTGCGAAAAATCGTAAAAATTGCGAAAAGCCTTTAAACAATAGAGATCGCAAATTATCTAAATAGTATTTTCGTATTCAATGAATCCCAAAGGAGTGAAAAGTAGTGCTTAAACAAATGCACTTGGAGATAAGGCCTTTACACTTTAGTTAATCCAAACTGACCACCTAGGTGGGCGCAAGACGTTAACATTGATTGAGATTTAAAGATTGTCTGAAGTATCACATACAAGTTTCATACCAGTTGATCAATTACTTTTCAGGATAATAGGGATTTTACATTCATCTCATGTACTTAGGTAGGAGAAGCAAATATATTTAAAAATTCATATAAAATTAACCGTCACTTCAAATGGTACGAAATTTTTGACCAAACATCTCTATGGACAGCTTAACAAACTACAAGTGGTTGCATGTTTGTATCTGTAAATATTTAAAAGATACAGGAAACCATCCAAAGTTAGCTTATCCTTCTTAAGTCACCACTAGGTGGCGCAGCACAGCCCTTTTTCTAGTATTTTATACAAGTCCCCTCCCGCTACCTATGCGTTGAATTGTATTTAGCTAGGTTGAGTAGTTTTTGAGATAGAGGCTTAAACACCATTTCCTAAATTATAGCGCCACCTATAAGGAAAATTTTCAAAAAACTTTACGTACTTCTTTATCACTGTAGGATGAAGTTATGTTTCAAATTTGTGAAGTTTTGACAATCTTTTGTTAGGATTTAGAGCATGTTAAAAAATCAGTGACCACACCCACCTCATTAGCATTACGTTTTTTCGAAAACGGTAAGGAATATCGCCAATTGAGTGGTACCATTTAATTTGGGGTACTCTAAACAGGGTGTGTACCAATTTTTGTCAAGTTTGATGAAACTTTGTTGAATAGGGAGCCAAAAACGTGTTTTACGAAAAATCGCAAATAGCAAAAAATCTAGACCTACGAAATTCCATGGTCCCATTTTGAAAAACGTTCATTAGCATCCATGGAACACACACGAAAAGAAAGCACAAATTTCTGACTTACGGTATTCGAGATAGAGGCCAAAAACAAACTGCTTACTAAAACGATCACCTGGTGGCGCTATAGGGCAGCATTGGGCTGCAATTTTAATAGAACGTGTAGTTTACTATACCCTATGATATTGGAAAGTTTCATGAAATTATCTTTAGTATTTTTGAAGATATGAGCATTTAAAAGTGCTCACAATGTTAAGTCAATGGGAAAAATAATTCATAAAAATATTCATATAAAATCATTCATAATTCTGACACATACCAAAAGTAATAGCACACTTCTCACAATAGAGCTTTACAAAGTACTTTTGATTCCATCTTTATAACTGCTTTTGACTACGAGGAGAAGTGCGTCAAAAATGCGGCGGAATAATAATAATAAACTATAATAAATTTGTACAACAACATACTCTGATTGCTTTCAGCAATCAGACAACTAGATTTGCAATTCCCTGAAGAAATTGCGTCTGATTGCTGAAAGCAATACCGATCTGAAATATCCTCTAGCTGCTAGTGTTAAAGACCTTCCGTTCGACGCGCACGACAAGTTTCGTCCGCGTAGGTCAAGTACTTTTGGAGATATTAGAGGAAACGTCAGGAATTGGCAGTAGCGCCACCTACGGGAGCACCGTTGTGAATGTTGTTGCGCTGACTCATCTTACACTGTGGAAGAAGTCTTGAAAATTTGGTGAAGTTATGTGAAACTGTCAAGGAGCTGCAGCGTTGCAAACATTACAATCTCAGCTTGTGTAATTTGCATAACGTTCTACGCAAAAACCGTACGGAACTATGCAAAACGGATATTACCATTGGATTTGTGGTCGTCCAAATAGAGTACGTGCAGAAAATTGTAAAGATAAGTCAAAGCATGTGACACGGGGAGTCAAAAAAGTGTTTTGCGAAAAATTGTAAATTGCGAAAACTATAACACATTACAGATTGCAAATGAATATAAGCTATTATTTTATTATCAAATGAATCATATAGGAGTGAAAGCTAGTGCTTAAGACTAATGCAGTTGGAGAATAAGGCCTATACACTTTAGTTTTAAAACTGACCACCTGGTGGCGCAATAGAGCCAAAATTGATTGACCATTTAAAGATTGGTCTGAAGTATCTACTTACAAAGTTTCATACCTGTTTGTCCATCATTTTTCAAGAAATAGGGATTTTAAATTTCCCCCATGCATTTTTATAGGGGAAAAAATATTTTTAGAAATTCATATAAAATCAATCATAAACCCAAATGGTACAAAGTTTTAAACCAAACACCTCCCTGATCAACTTAACAAAATACAAGTGGTTGCATGTTCATACCTGCAATTATATGGAAGATAGGAGGAACCATCAAAAGTTAGCTTATCCTTCTTAAGTCACCACTAGGTGGCGCAGCAGAGCCCTTTTTCTAGTATGTTATACAAGTCCCCTCCTACAACATATGTGTTGAATTTTATGTAGCTAGGTTGAGTAGTTTTTGAGATAAAGGCTTAAACACAATTGCCTAAATTATAGCGCCACCTATTAGAATATTTTCATGAAACTTTTCATACTCCTTTATCACTGTAGGATGAAGCCATATTTTAAAACTTTCGAAGTTTTGACTATCTTTGTAGGATTTAGAGCATGTTAAAATCTAGGACCACACCCAACTCATTAGCATTACGATTATTTCGAAAACGGTAAGGAATTTCGTAAATTGAGTGGTACCATTGAATTCGGGGTGGTCTAAATAATCTATGTACCAAATTTCGTAACATTTGGTTAAACTATGTCGAATAGGGAGCCAAAAACGTGTTTTAAGAAAAATCGAAAATTACAAAAAATCTAAGTAGACGGAAGTGGGCGGTCCTTGAGGCAAAAACTTTTTCTAGCATCTAAGGAACCCATGAGAAAAGACAGAAAAATTTTTCGTCACACGGCGTACGAATGCTAGCCCAAAACGCGTTTTGTACTACTACTGACCACCTGGTGGCGCAATTGAGCCAAAATTCTTCTAACGTGTAGAGAATCTCATGAACTCTTATGTCAGTAAGTCTCGTACAAATATCTTTAGTACTTTTTGAACTATAAGCTTTCAAAAGTGGCTCCCATTGACTTTCCATTCAAAAAAATACTCATAAAAATATTAATATAAAATCATTCATAATTCTGAACCATACCAAAAGTAATGTCACTCCTCTATCAACTGAGCTTTACAAACTACTTTTGAAAGCATTTTGATATCTTTAAAACTGTAGGAGGAGTAAAAAAAAGGACGGAATAAAATATAATAATAATAATAAAAAGAAGAAGAAGAAGAAGAATAATAAAATATAATAAAGAATTTGGATAACATACTCTGATTGCTTTCAGCAATCAGACAATAAAATATAACTAGATTTGCAATTCCCTAAAGAAATTGCGTCTGATTGCTGAAAGCAAGACCGATCTGAAATATCTTCTAGCTGCAAGCGTTAAAGACTTTCCTTACGACGCATGCACCAAGTTTCGTGCGCATAGGTCAAGGACTTTTGGAGATATTAGAGGAAACGTCAGGAATTGGCTGTAGCGCCACCTACGGGAGCACTGTTGTGAAAGTTGTTGCGCTTACTTATCTTACACTGTGGAAGAAGTTTTGAAAGTTTGGTGAAGTTATGTGAAACTTTCAAGGAGCTGCAGTGTTGCAAACATTACAATCTCATTCTGTCTTATTTGCATAACATGTCATGCAAAAACCGTACGGAACTACGCAAAACGGATATTACCATTGGATTTGGGTAGTCCAAATAGTGTATGAGCAGAAAACTGTAAAGATTTGTCAAAGTACGTGACACAGGGAGTCAAAAATGTGTTTTGCGAAAAATCGTAACTTGCGAAAAAGTCTTACACAATAGAGATCGCTGATGAATATAAGCTATTATATTACTATCCAATGAATCACAAAGGAGTTAAAGGTAGTGCTTGGGACAAATGCTCATGCAGAATAAGGCCTATCCACTTTAGTAATCCAACTGACCACCTGGTGGCGCAATAGAGCCAAAATTGATTGAGCATTTAAAGATTGGTCTGAAGTATCTACCTACAAAGTTTCATACCAGTTGACCAACTACTTTTCAAGATAATAGGGTTTTTAAATTTGTCTCATGTATTTTGATAGGGGAAGCAAACATTTTTAAAAAATCATATAAAATCAACCGTGACTCCAAATGGTACGAAATCTTCGGCCAAACATCTTTATGGACAGCTTAACAAACTACAAGTGGTTGCATGTTCATATCTACAAATATTTGGAAAATAAGACACCATTTCCAATTTTAGCTTATCATTCATAAGTCACCACTAGGTGGCGCAGCACAGCCCTTTTTCTAGTATGTTATACAGGTTCTCTCTGACAACATATGTGCTGATTTTTATGCAGCTAAGTTTAGGAGTTTTTGAGATAGAGCCTTTAAACACCATTTCTTAAATTATAGCGCCACCTATTGGAATATTTTCATGAAACTTTTCATACTTCTTTATCACTGTAGGATGAAGCTATGTTGTAAAACTTGTGAAGTTTTGACAATCTTTGTAGGATTTAGAGCATGTTAAAAATCTGTGACCACACCCACTTCATTAGCATTGCGATTATCTCAAAAACGGTAAGGAATATGGCCAATTGAGTGGTACCATTGAATTCGGGGTAGTCCAAATAGGGTATATACCAATTTTTGTCGAGTTTGGTCAAACTATGTTGAATAGGGAGCCAAAAACGTGTTTTACAAAAAATCGAAAATTGTGAAAAATCTAAGTAGACGGAAGTGGGCGGTCCTTGAGGCAACTTTTTTTTTTGAGCATCCAAGGAACCTCTGGGAAAAGACAGAAAAATTTTTCGTCACACGGCATGCAAATGCCAACCCAAAACGCGTTTTTTACTACTATTGACCACATGGTGGCGCTATTGTACCAACTTTTTTACAGCTTATAGAACTTTTGGGAACATTATATGTCAGAAAGTCTTGTACAAATATCTTTAGTACTTTTTGAGCTATTAGCATTTAAAAATGCTTCCCATTGACTTCCCATTCAAAAAAAAAACTCATAAAAATATTAATATAAAATCATTCATAATTCCGATCACTACAAAAAGTAATAGCACACCGATCCCAATGGAACGTCACAAACTACTTTTGGAATTTTTTTAAATATCTTTAAAACTGTAGGACAAGAAGCACTTTAAAATTTTGACGGAATAAAATATAAAAATAATAAAATATAACTAGATTTGCAATTCCCTGAAGAAATTGCGTCTGATTGCTGAAAGCAATACTGATCTAAAACACTGCACAGCCGCAGGCATGTTAAACACCTCCCGTTCGACGTGCACGCCAAGTTTCGTCCGCGTAGGTCAAGTACTTTTGGAGATATTAGAGAAAACGACAGGAATTGGCTGTAGCGCCACCTACGGGAGCACCGTTGTGAAAGTTGTTGCGCTTGCTCATCTTACACTGTGGAAGAAGTCTTGAAAATTTGGTGAAGTTATGTGAAACTGTTAAGGAGCTGCAGCGTCGCAAACATTACAATCTCATTCTCTCTAATTTGCATAACGTGTTACGCAAAAACGGTACGGAACTATGCAAAACGGATACTACCATTGGATTTGTGGTAGCCCAAATAGGGTATGTGTAGAAAAATGTAAAGATTTGTCAAAGTATGTGACACGGGGAGTCAAAAAAGTGTTTTGCGAAAAATCTTCAATTGAGAAAAAGTCTTACACAATAGAGATCGCAAATTATTATAAGCTATTATATTCCTATCAAATGAATCATATAGGAGTAAAACCTAGTGCTTAAGACTAATGCACTTGAAGAATAAGGCCTATACACTTTATTTTTAAAACAGACAACCTGGTGGCGCAATAGAGCCAAAATTGATTGAGCATTTAAAGATTGGTTTAAACTATCAACTTACAAAGTTTCATACCAGTTGATCAACTACTTTTCAAGATAATACGGATTTAAAGTTTGTCCCATGTATTTTGATAGGGGAAAACATATTTTTAAAAATTCATATAAAATCAACCATAAATCCAAAATGCTACGAAATTTTAAACCAAACACCTCCTTGATCAATCTAACAAAATACAAGTGTTGGATGTTGGTACATGCAACTATTTGAAGATAACAGGACCCATCCAAAGTTAGCTTATCCTTCTTAAGTCACCACTAGGTGGCGCAGCAGAGCCCTTTTTTCTAGTATGTTATACAAGTCCCCTCCTGCAACCTATGCGTTGAATTTTATGCAGCTAGGTTGAGTAGTTTTTGAAATAGAGGCCTTAAACACAATTTCTTAATTATAGCGCCACCTATTGGAATATTTTCATGAAACTTTTCATACTTCTTTATCACTGTAGGATGAAGCTATGTTATAAAACTTGTGAAGTTTTGACAATCTTTGTAGGATTTAGAGCATGTTAAAAATCAGTGACCACACCCACCTCATTAACATTACGATTATTTCGAAAACGGTAAGGAATTTCGTGGATTGAGTGGTACCATTGAATTCGGGGTAGTCTAAATAGGGTATGTACCAATTTTTGTCGAGTTTGGTTAAACTATGTTGAATAGGGAGCCAAAAACGTGTTTTACGAAAAATCGCAAATAGCGAAAAAATCTAGTTAGACGGAAGTCCATGGTCCCAATTTGAAAAACGTTCATTAGCATCCAAGGAACACACAGAAAAAGAAAGCATAAATTTCTGACTTACGGTATTGAGATAGAGGCCAAAAACAAAAAAAAGTTTCAAACGACCACCTGGTGGCGCTATAGAGGTTGATTGAGCTACAATTTTAAAAGCTTGTGTAGTTTACTATTCCTATAAATATTGGAAAGTTTCATGAAATATCTTTAGTATTTTTTAAGTTATTAGCATTTAAAGGTGCTCTCAATGTTAAAGTCAATGGAAAAATAATTCATAAAAATATTAATATAAAATCAACCATAGCTGAGATCAAAAAACTGTATAATAGCACAGGTCACACAAGCAAGCCCTACAAACTGTATAAGTTTCAGCTTTCTAGCTGCTAAACTGTAGGAGGAGTAGTTCGGCAAACTTTTGACGGAATAAGAAAATATAATAATAATAAACTATAATAAAGCAGTAGGATAACATACTCTGATTGCTTTCAGCAATCAGACAACTAGATTTGCAATTCCCTGAAGAAATTGCGTCTGATTGCTGAAAGCAATACCGATCTAAAACATCCTACAGCTGCAAGCGTTAAAGACCTCCCGTCCGACAAGCACGCCAAGTTTCGTCCACATAGGTCAAGTACTTATGGAGACATTAGAGGAAACAACAGAAATTGGCTGCAGCGCCACCTTCGGGAGCACCGTTGTGAAAGTTGTTGCACTTACTTATCTTACAGAGTGAAATAAGTTTTGAAAGTTTGGTGAAGTTATGTGAAACTTTCAAGGAGCTGCAGCGTTGCAAACATTACAATCTCAGCCGCTCTAATTTAAATGACGTGTTACGCAAAAACCGTACTGAACTCTGGAAAACGGATATTACCATTGGATTCGTGGTAGTCCAAATAGGGTGTGTGTTGAAAACTGCAAAGATTCGTCAAAGTATGTGACAAAGGGAGCCAAAAAAGTGTTTTGCGAAAAATTGTCAATTGCGAAAAAGTCTTACACAATAGAGATCGCTGATGAATATAGGCTATTATTTTACTATCCAATGAATCACAAAGCAGTAAAAGGTAGGACTTGAGACAAATTCACCTGGAGAATAAGGCCAATACACTTTAGTTTTAAAACTTACCACCAGGTGGCGCAATAGAGCTAAAATTGATTGAGCATTTAAAGATTGGTCTAAAGTATCTACTTACAAAGTTTCATACCAGTTGATCAACTACTTTTCAAGATAATAGGGATTTAAAGTTTCTCCCATGTATTTTGATAGGGGGAAATATATTTTTAAAAATTCATATAAAATCAACCATAAACCCAAATGGTACGAAATTTTAAACCAAACATCTCCTTGTTCAGCTTAACAAAATACAAGTGGTTGCATATCTATACATGCATTTATTTGGAAGATTACAGGACCCGTCCAACGTTAGCTTATCCTTCTCAAGTCACCACTAGGTGGTGCAGCAGAGTCCTTTATCTAGTATTTTATACAAGTCCCCTCCTGCAACCTATGCGTTGAATTTTATGTAGCTAGGTTGAGTAGTTTTTGAGATAAAGCCTTGAACACAATTTCCTAAATTATAGCGCCACCTATTGGAATATTTCATAAAAACTTTTCACACTTCTTCATCACTGTAGGATGAAGCTATATTTTAAAACTTGTGAAGTTTTGACTATCTTTGTAGGATTTAGAGCATGTTAAAAATCTGTGACCACACCCACCTCATTAGCATTGCGATTATCTCAAAAATGGTCTGGAATTTGGACAATTGAGTGGTACCAATGAATTCGGGGTAGTCCAAATAGGGTATGTACCAATTTTTGTGGAGTTTGTTAAACTATGTTGAATAGGGAGCCAAAAAGTGTTTTCGAAAAATCGCAAATTGCGAAAAATCTAGTTAGACGGAAGTCTATGGTCCAATTTGAAAAACGTTCATTAGCATCCAAGGAACACACAGAAAAAGAAAGCATAAATTTCTGACTTACGGTATTCGAGATAGAGGCCAAAACGAATTTCTTGCTAAACGACCACCTGGTGGCGCTATAAAGGACTTTAGGCTACAATTTTAATAGCACGTGTAGTCTACTATACTCTATCATACTAGAAAGTTTCATGACTTTATCTTCAGTATTTTTGAAGATATAACCATTTAAAGGTGCTCCCAATGTTAAGTCAATGGGAAAAATAATTCATAAAAATATTAATATAAAATCAACCATAGGTACAATGGCTAAAAAAAGTAATAGCACAGGTCACATAAGCAAGCACTACAGACTGTATAAGTTTCAACTTTCTAACTACAAAACTGTAGGAGGAGATACCCGGCAAACTTTTGACGGAATAAGAAAAGAGAATAATAATAAGTAAGAACTAGATTTGCAATTCCTATAAAGAAATTGCGTCTGATTGCTGAAAGCAATACCGTATTAAAGCAATTTTAAAGCTGTTACTATCAAAAGCCAAAAATACCAACTTTATAGATGTACACATATGTCAGTTTCCCCAGCTCTAGAGAAATTGCCTTTCAAACTTTCATCAGACCACCACTAGATGACGCCAAAGATTTTAAACTTACATTTTATAAAAAAAACAAAATCAGTGACCAAGTTATTAAAGTGTTTTGTTTCTTTTATCTCCTGTAGTTTCAGACAACTTAGCTTTGCTGCATTAACACTGTTCACAAAAACCTAAAGTCTTTATGTGCAAAATTCTTAAACTTTGAGAATAAATTGTTTTATTCAGCAGAGACCAAGCTTCTGAAAAGAATCTGCAAAGATTCGTCAAAGTAACGTGACAAGGGAGTCAAAAAGTGTTTTGCGAAAAATCGTAAATTGCAAAAAGCCTTAACAATAGAGATCGCAAATTCATATAAACTAGTATTTTTTCGTATTCAATGAATCCCAAAGGAGTGAAAGTTAGTGCTTAAGACAAATCACTTGGGAGAATAAGGCCTTACACTTTAGTAATCCAACTGACACCTGGTGCGCAATAGAGTCAAAATTGATTGAGCATTTAAAGATTGGTGTGAAGTTATCTACATACAAAGTTTCATACCAGTTGATCAATTACTTTTTGAAAGATAATAGGGATTTTAAATTCCTCTCATGTACTTAGGTAGGAGAAGTAATATATTTAAAAATTCATATAAAATTAACCGTCACTTTAAATGGTACGAAA